>CM060310.1:92805381-92842881 GCA_030674185.1 Monoplex corrugatus | reverse complement strand
TCGGAAAGTGCAGGATTGTGGGGGTGTTAATTTACTGTCGTCTGCATTCTCCGTCCTTTATCCTTTTCTCTATCCGCGCACCCCTCCTCCCCCCCCCCCCCCCCCCCCCCCCCCCGGGACCGTTATTTGTTTGCGTGTTCACATATTGTCTGTGAGGTGGACGTTCTTCTCTGCCTTCATACATCTTCTGTCTGTTCTTTGTTTTTCTCTGTTGGCACTCTTTTCTCTTTCTCCCCCTGCACTCTCTCTCCCTCTCTCTCTCCCTCGCCTCCTCTCACTCTTTCTCTTTCTCCCCCTGCACTCTCTCTCTCTCTCTCTCTCTCCCTCGCCTCCTCTCACTCTTTCTCTTTCTCCCCCTGCACTCTCTCTCTCTCTTTCTGTCTCTCTCTCTCTCTCTCCCCTCTCTCTCACTGTTTCTCATTCTCCCTCTCTCTTTCTCTCACCCCCATCTCTCTCTTTCCTCTCTCTCTCTCTCTTCTCTCCTCTCTCTGTCTGTGTCCCTCTCTCTGTCTTTCATTTTCTTTGTCTTTCTCTCTGTCTTTCTCTCTGTCTCTGTCTTTGTGTATCACTCACTCTCTCTGTCTCTCTCTGTGCTCTTTGTCTCTCTGTCTCTGTCTCTCTCTCACTCTCTCTCTCTCTTTCTCAGTCTCTGTCTCTATCTGTCTGTCTGTCTGTCTCTCTCTCTCCCTCTCTCTCCATCCCCCCCCCCTCTCTCTCTCCTCTTTGTTCCCCTTATGCGAGTATGTCTATGAGTGTGAGCGGATGATGTGCGTGTTTATGGTGTATGCGTATATTCGAGTGGTTGTTCGTGTACGTGTGTGTGTGTGTGTTGTGTGTGTGTGTGTGTGTGTGTGTGTGTGTGTGTGTGTGTGTGTGTGTGTGTGTGTGTGTGTGGTGTGTGTGTGTGTGTGTGTGTGTGTGTGTGTGTGTGTGTGGTGTGTGTCTGTGCGTGCCTGCGCCTGCCTGCCTGCTTGTATTTTTCGTAGTTCATTTGGGTTCCTAAGATGCAAGAAGGCAAGCATTATACATTAATCTAAAGAGAAAACCACGATCATCATTGACTCTAGGTGAGTCATCGTAATCCTATACAAGCTACATTGTGTCGCTGTGAACAAGATTCATGTGAATGAGCACGGTGAAATTTGCTTTCCATCTCCAATAACACAGCGGGAAGATTGGGGCAAAACCCAACCAACTTCTCCATGAGAAGTTTCAGGTCGTCCTTAACCCTTTAACCCTCTCGCCCTATCCATCAGTATCCTGCATTTCTAACAATGATAGCAAAGCTAAAACTTAACACCCTCACCGTATCCACCAGCTTCCTGCTTAACCCTTTGACTCCCTCCCACTATCCACCAGCTTCCTGCGGGAAGCTGGTGGATAGCGTGAGGGAGTCAAAGGGTTAAGTTTTTTTGCAGTTGGTGCATAAGGTGCGGGAGTCGAAGGGTTAATCCCGCTTGTTGCCGTTTTCTCTCCTCTTCAGTTGATTTGTAGGGCCAGCAAGCTGTTACATTTTTAGTGAACTTGGATAGATGCATCCACACAATAACCCGCTGGACAGGCTATACTAACATTTTCCCTTTTCTGATATATTGTAATCAGAAACTTAGAACTTGAACATTGTGCTTTAAGGTGGAGTAGCAAAAAACTGGGGAGAGCTGGACAACAGAAGGTCCTCACAGGAGAAGTAACCCACAAGCCGTTGTTCTGGTCCTAAACTGCTTGTACTGTAAGGGGACCAGGCCACATCCAGGTCATGACTCCTGGATACCTATCTGCTGTCGCCTTTTTTTCCTTATTTTTTAGCCCTCCACCTGGATTCAAAACTACGCACTCAAGATGGTCTGCCATATCTAATAGCCAAGTCACTCTTGTGATGGATTTAACCCCATAGCTACGGGGCACCTGCAGTATTTAACGCAGTTTCAAGCCTTTTGAATTTCATTTTAGTCCCTCCTTGATCAGATCCAGCTAGTACTCTTTCAAGCTGCTTCTGCCATTATCTCTAGGGCTCTGGTCCCCCTTTCCCCAGAAATCAAGAGCTGTTTCATTAGATAAGGTCATAGGTAGATGTGCCCCACTAAAACCCTTGCCCCTGCCTCTATGGCGAGGACTTTGGCTGGAAGGGCGAATTGCTTCCATTTGCCGACTAGGCTGGCGTACTTTTCAGTCTTGAGGATGTGGGTTCCTCCAATTAGCATCCACTTCATCTGATTTATAGGGCCAGCCAGCTGTTAAGCCTCTGTTCACTTGGACACATAGAGCTTTTACCGTGACATGATGATCAGGCCACGCTTATAATCCATACAGTCTTGGTTCAGTTGGATACATGAATCAGAACAGTTACAGGATGGTCACGCCATACTGACAATCATTTTACAACCTTTTACAACTCTCAATGACGCATCCATGCAGTGGATGAGACTTGACTGTGTGGTCTGTCTTCTTGTCGAGTCCGTAGCACACTCAACTCTGAAGAAGCTAGCAAACTGTCCTAAACTCCTTACACTGTAAGGGGACCATGTCGAACCCAGGTCATGACTCTTGGATGCCCCTCTGCTGTCGCCAGTTTTTCCCACCCGGAGTTCGATCCCGTGCTTCCAAGGTAGGTAGTCGAATGTCTCTCCTCTTGCACGTCTTTTTTTTCTCCTGGGTTCAAAACCCGTGCCTCTGAGATAGTCGAGTGTCTCAAGACCAAATCACCTAGGGACGGATGTCTTAACTGCTTGGCTACCAGACATCTGCAGCATGTAGGGAAATTAAAGTGTCCGATAGCTAACGTGATTATTATTACTCTCAAGTTTATCAGCACGTCAGTATTTTCTGTTGTTATATGTTCAGACCATCGTTGTCTATTTGATCGCTTTAACATTTTGTGAGTCACACTTGAAGGATGCCAGAACACAAATTACTGTAGTAAGTGGACGACTAAAGCATACAAACATTTACCTTTCTTCAGCCTTTTCATGTTTTCTGCCACGCTTTTAACCTGAGAACTTGAGCAGTGTTGTTCAGAAGTATACTGTTTACATTCCTCGCCATCTGATTTATAGGGCCACCAAGCTGTTGCTGCCTTTGTTTACTGGGTTACATACGTCAGTACTGTAACAGGATGGTCAAACCATAAAAACCCCCTGTTTTTTACCCTTTCAGATAGGTACACGCATTATTTTGAGTGTAGAAGATTTGCACTTTCTATTAAACACATACGATTGCTTACCATCTGTTTTCCCGAATGTTTGGACGTTTTTAGAACAGTTGTGTCTTATGTTCTTATGTACACGATTTTCTCAATCACACATGTAGGTCCGCGTAGTATTGTATTGTATTGTATTGATAGTTTAAACGTAACGGTCCACTGTAGAGGAACTTGGGTCTTGAAAGCGTAAAAGAAATCGAATAATTGAGTCAGGAAGTGTAAAATAGCAGAAACGTTCAAACTCTCGAATTCACAAGAACAGATTAACAAAGAAACCGACTAAGTGAGAGAGAGTATGTGATTACCTTCAAGAAATCACACACTCTGAAGGTAATGCTGAAGTTTGGAATGACAGTAAGTTGAATAAGCGAGCATCGAACAGCTGGAACATTTTAAATCATTGAATAATTATAGTGTTGATATATTCAATCATTACATAATTACAGAATGTTAGTGGTTGTCTGTGCATTGGAACAAGCCTAATAACATTGATAATGACTGAAAACATGAATCTTAGACCCCTCTTAATCCTGCTCGTAGCCATTTACCCCCACTTCATCTGATTTATAGGACCGCCAAGCTATTACAGCCTTAGCGAACCGCGATAGATAAATCAATACAGTAACAGGACAGACAAGCTACATTAAAATTTTTCCCATTCTACCGTCTTCAGGACGTCTTCAGGACGCAGTTTTAGCAGTCATGGAATCTTGCAGGTTTAGTAGTTTCTGACAGACATATATACTTACAGTATTTAGTACTTTCTGACAGACATATATACTTACAGTATTTAGTACTTTCTGACAGACATATATACTTACAGTATTTAGTACTTTCTGACAGACATATATACTTACAGTATTTAGTACTTTCTGACAGACATATATACTTACAGTATTTAGTAGTTTCTGACAGACATAACATACTTACAGTATTTAGTACTTTCTGACAGACATATTACTTACAGTATTTAGTAGTTTCTGACAGACATGTATACTTACAGTATTTAGTAGTTTCTGACAGACATAATATACTTACAGTATTTAGTACTTTCTGACAGACATATATACTTACAGTATTTAGTACTTTCTGACAGACATATATACTTACAGTATTTAGTAGTTTCTGACAGACATGTATACTTACAGTATTTAGTAGTTTCTGACAGACATGTATACTTACAGTATTTAGTACTTTCTGACAGACATATATACTTACAGTATTTAGTACTTTCTGACAGACATATATACTTACAGTATTTAGTACTTTCTGACAGACATATATACTTACAGTATTTAGTACTTTCTGACAGACATATATACTTACAGTATTTAGTACTTTCTGACAGACATATATACTTACAGTATTTAGTAGTTTCTGACAGACATGTATACTTACAGTATTTAGTAGTTTCTGACAGACATGTATACTTACAGTATTTAGTACTTTCTGACAGACATATATACTTACAGTATTTAGTACTTTCTGACAGACATATATACTTACAGTATTTAGTACTTTCTGACAGACATATATACTTACAGTATTAGTACTTTCTGACAGACATATATACTTACAGTATTTAGTACTTTCTGACAGACATATATACTTACAGTATTTAGTACTTTCTGACAGACATGTATACTTACAGTATTTAGTACTTTCTGACAGACATAATATACTTACAGTATTTAGTACTTTCTGACAGACATATATACTTACAGTATTTAGTACTTTCTGATAGACATATATACTTACAGTAACAGTTCCATTTTCCAGCGTTCCTGGACGCTGTTAGTTCAGTTTTGAACTAGAAAATTTACTTTTTTAGTCGAAGGTGTAGGCCCCCAGTACTGGTTCCATGTTCCAAACAGAAATGTGCACTCCTTAGAGATCTACAGTTGAACTCGAACTTTACATACAACATTCAGAAACAGGGGTTTAGCTTAAATCGTCTGACCAACACCGCAGGTGTCTATGTCTCGGGACCGGTTGACGCAAGGATATATTATGAAAGCAAAACGTAGAGTACAGCCCTGTTACGCAGTCTCAATCCTGGATGGAACCCCATAGCATCAGGTTATCATCCTTATCGTCATCATCATCATCGCATTACACAAACTGTCCCAGCTTCTGCGGCCGTTAAGATGGTGTAGAAAATGGGACCAAAAATATTCAAACAGATGGAAAAAGACTGTGAAATCACAGGGAAAGCAGTTATCTACTGAATGCTCTGATGCCAGCTAAAATGTAATCAGTAAATGTGAAGTAGCCATGCATTATTTGATCTCTGACTCATTACAGGAGAACACGAAGAGCGAATAAGGAATGACGCAAACGTAACGATGCCCTGCCGAACAAACTGAACTTCAAGAACATCAGTGGATGCACTCATAAAAAAGTCATACTGATGAAGAGATTGGCAAACAGGGATAATATGGGCTTGCCTGACAAGGAAAGAATATGGGATTGCCCGAACATTATATTGTACCCTGACATAACAAAAGGTTGAATCGTCGCGTGCCAAATAACAGAAACATTTCTCATCATCAGATAATTACACAGTGACAGGAAAAGTGGAGATTGTGTGTGTAATAGAGCGAACATAACAGCACCTGTTAATGGTCAAAAACATGAAACTAAATCAGTGATCATTGCAGCGAGAACATTGTGCAACATTACACGCTGATTGTGGGAACGGTTGTCAACTTGTATGAACCTAATGACGCCTGTAATCACTAAATTGGTGACAATGAATAAGCTGTTAAGAAAAAAAACACGTCAAGAGTATGAAAGTCTTTTGACCAATGAACCAGAATGGATGGGGTGGTCTCAGTCCAACCCAGTCGATGAATGAGACTGGTAACGATGGTAATGAAAGAGATCGATAAATCAGCTTGGTGGGGATGGTCATTTAATAGATCGCTAATCAGATAGCGAGTAGGGTCCTTTTACAGATAGCTAAATCAGACTGACAAGGATGATCATTAAACACATCATTAGCTCAGATCGGCAGGGATGGTCTTTTCAATCCAATAGACTGCTGTGGTTTATGAGAGGGACCAGGAGTTGGTGATGTTCATCCATTTGATCCACCATTCATTTGAGAGATATAATCAGTCCACAAGGGGTAGCACTCATGATGGAATCAGCTGCCTGTCAGACTGTCTGCTGATGGGTATGTTTGTCTTTCTGACTTCTGTCTGTCCGCTCCTAACAAGGGTGAACTGATTCAGACTGACCTGAGTAAGTCCATCTGGTAAGGTTTCTCTCTTTTCTTCTCCGTCCCTACCTCTCTGTCTGTCTCTGTCTCTGTCTGTCTGTCTGTCTTCTGTCTGTCTGTCTTCTTCTCTCTCTCTCTCTCCTTCTTCTCTCTCTTTCTCTCTTTTCAGTACTACTGATATATTTCAAACCGAAAAATATATAAAGGCCGTAAAATAAATGGCACAGAAGCAATCTTGCTCGTTTTAGACTAAGAGCCCTATGGCTAAATGCAACAACAAGATGGTTTTACTCAAATTCATCGGCACACTCTATTTGTCCTATGTGTGATGCAGAGGCAGAAGATGAAATGCATGTTTTGTTTGTTTGCAAGTCGTATGAAAGTATACGACAAAAATGCAAAATCTTTGATGAGGACATTTCGAGTCAAAGGGTCATTACCAGAATACTCATGACTGAAGATGAAAAATATCAAAAATCCCTCGCGAAATTTATCGCCCTTGCTTGGGAAAGTCGGAAAAGAAAACAACACAGCAATAAATCAATGTAAGTTTATCTCCAGTGAAGATATCACTTTATACTGTTCTTATGTTTATTTGCCGGATTTGGGTCTTCCTCTTACTTATATGACTAATTACGTCGGGTGGTCAACTGTTTCTTCAACGTTTTGTTCAACTTTTTTTCAACTTTTTTCCTTCAATTTTTTCTTCATCATTAGAAAAAAAATTCAAATGGATGTAATGTCAGCCATGACTATATTTATAAATCTTTATTTCGCGAAAACGTCTCCGTAAAATTTAATGACTTTGTTTTATGCTCCTTGCCACAAGGACAAAAATGTCAATGGCAATAAACCATTTTCAGTTTCAGTTACTACTGATATTCCTATTTTGCATTGTTTTGATGTCTTTATTCCAGTACAGTTCATTTGTATTCGTATAAACCTTTTACGAGAATTGCAGTGTACTTGTATTAGTGTAGATTCTCTTGGATAGTGGTTGATTGTTTAACAAAAACAAAACAAAAAGAAAAGAAAACAAAAAACAAAACAAACAAAAAAAGGCTTTAATCTGCGCATGTCAACAGCGTCGAAAATAGAAAATAGTTCTTGTTGTTCTTCTTCAAAAAGCGTTAATCTGCTTATGTTACCATCTTCGAAAATAGAAAACTGTTCGTGTTATTCCTATATTTTCTGCCTGTATATCTATCTGTCCGTCTGTGTGTCTGTTTCTCTCTCTGTCTGTCTTTGTCTCTGTCTGTCTGTCTGTCTCTCTCTCTCTCTTTCTCCTTTCTCTCTCCTTCCCCCTTCTCTCTCTCTCGGTGAGGGAGAGGAGAGGGAGACAGTATTGCACAGAATGCATCAGTAAAGATTTCTCAACTGTCTGGTGATGACCCTGTGCTGTATATATCTTGTCACAATAGATTTTCTGAGTGAAATTAGGGTTCCTGTTTTTCAGGGAAAGCAGCCCTTTTCTTCCAGACAAAAAACAATTGTCACCGTCACCGTAGTGCAGTGGTTAGCGCAACGGATCGCTAGACTTTGGGGGGTTGTAGGATCGAATCTCATCAGTCGTATCAGTATCATTGTGTATTGTTTTTTTAGTCCCCAACCGCGCTTACCCAAAGTTGATTCTTTTAGAGGACTGGAACCACACGATCGAAACTCATCCAACTCAAGCATGCGTCACTGAGGGTGTTATTCAAATTTCCTGACTAACACTGCAGGCGTCTGTATCTCTCAGGCCTGGTTGACGCCCCGATATATGACAAAAGGAAGGGTAGAGTACAATCTATTATGCAGTCTCAGTCCACAATGGAACTCCGCAGCTTGGTAGTATCTCATCTCACTACACAGCATTGTGAGCATTTCTCACAGGTTGTTGCCATTGTAATGGAGTTGAAAATGGGACAGAAGAGAATTGTGTGACAAGATAATTCAAGAAAGATCCACTCACAAACAGATGAATAATCCTTACTGATGCCTTTTGTGTGATAAATGGACACCCCTCCGTCTCTCTGCCTTTATCTTCCCAACATACGGGGAGAAAGAGTGTGGCCACACAAGATCCATTTAAACCAGCTTACCCTTGGAAGGAAGGGGGTGGGTAGGAGAAATGTGAAATGAACAACGGATGGCCAACTCATCCATCAGGTTGGCAGTTTCATTATCAGATCTCTCTCAGAGGCATCTACAATTTCTGTGTCAGTCTTAGTATCTCAAGACATTGTCTCCACGCTCAGAATAAATTCTATATGCACTGACGCTACTGGGGATAGGAGAAGATCCAAAATGATCATGGCTTAAGCATTAAGCCTGTACATCAGCCCTACGTGTCGGCAAAGTCTAGAGGTCCTATCTAACGATTGGGGTTTTATATCTGATATTTGTCTCAGTCTAGCACTGGAACAGCCTAAGCTACACTGTAATGAAATATGTATCTCAATATGTAATATCTAAAAACTGGAAACGGATTAAAACACAAGAAGTATAAAATGACCTCCCCATCGTTCTATGGAAACACATCAAGGAAATCAACCCTCAAACAGTACGATAGTAGCCTCCATCTGCACATCAACATGATGAATCATCTTCATCATCGCACTTTTTCTAGTTTGTCTTCCACCCCTGATGTTTAAAACCAAAACTAAACAAAAGAAACACATAGGACTACACACTACACGCACGAGCGCGCAGTCACGCACGCACGCACATACGAGCACACACACATGCACGTGCGCGTGCACGTACACACACACACGCACCACACACACACACACACCACACACACATACACATTATGACCTGCAAAACTGCAGAGAGTGATGTTAATAACTTGCCAGGTGGGGTCATGCTGCAAGCTGATCTGTGTGTGTGTGTGTGTGTGTGTGTGTGTATGTGTGTGTGTGTGTGTGTTTTGTGTGTGTGTTTTTGTGTGTGTGTGTGTGTGTTTGTGTGTGTGCGCGCACGCGCGCGTTGTGTGTGTTGTGTTTGTATCTGTGTAGAGTCTGTGTGCCTTTACATGTGTGTGTGTGTTAGGGTGTGGGTGTGTGTGGGGTGGAGGGGGGTCCTTTATATATGAGTATACACAAAGATTTATTGTCAGCTCTTGTTATTCTTTATGAACTGACCTTTGAACAATTCAATTATAAGCTATTATGTAAAGTGTGATGAGGATGTTTTGAGACTGACTGTTTGCGCTATGGAAATGGAATCATCACATCATCATAATCATCATCGTCGTCGTCATCATTATTGTATTATTATTATTATCATTATTATTATTATTATTATTGTTGTTGTTAGTATTGTTATTATCATTATTATCATTTCCATCATTATCATCATCTTCAGCGTAATCATTATTTTTCTGAGCATTATTATTATTTCATATGCCACCCTGAGGGATTGCCACAATGAGCTGATTGTATCTCATGATATAAATGGTGAATAAAACAGATAACTGTCGCCGCTTTATGGTCTTTCTCATAAAACAGAGCAGTCTGTTAAATTGAAAAGACCGTCTCTGCCAGTTTGAGTCAATTGTCTGTTGCAGGGCAAAGCATGCCAGTGTCATTCATCTGTTCGTTTTGATTGAGAAGTCCATTCCTACCGCATCATTGCTCGACCAGACATTAATGCTTTTGATCTATTTGTGTGTGTGTGTGTGTGTGTGTGTGTGGCGTGTGTGTGTGTTGTGTGGTGTGTGTTGTGTGTGTATCTGTGTGTATGTGAGTGTGTGTATGTGTGTCTGTGTAAGTGTATGTCTGTGTGAGTGTGTGTGTATGTAGGTGTGTGTATATGTATGTGTGAGCGTCTGTGTGTGTGTTGCACATGTGTATGTCAGGGGTGTGTGTGTGTATGCGCGCGCACGCGTGTGTGTATGGGGCATGTGTCTGTGTGCATGTGTGTGTGTGTTGTGTGTGTGCGTGCATGTGTGTGTGTGTGTGTGTGTGTGTGTGTGTGTGTGTGTGTGTGTGTGTGTGTGTGTGTGTGTTGTCGTGCATTTAGTGTGGTCAGTTCGTTCTTTCATTTGATATATTTTTTACTCCAATTGATTTTAGACGGATGCATATGTGTATGCATGTGCGTATATGCCTTGTGTGCCTTGCATATGTATATCTGTGTGTGTTCACGCAAACTCACACGTGTGTGTGTGTGTGTGTGTGTGTGTGTGTGGTTGTGTTTGTGTGTGTGTGTGTGTGTATGTGTGTGTGTGTGTGTGTGTGTGTGTGTGACTACTGATTCATTTTAATAATTCTAATAATTGCAGGCATCATTAATTCCACAAATAGCGTGTACCGTGTACTGATGATGTAAGATGTTGTAGTATAATAGAGAGAAGAGTGGCAGAATGGTTCAGACGTTCGCTTGCCAGTAACTAAACTCCAGGTTCCAGAGTTCCTTCCCCGCTGAGGCCTCGACTTTTCTCCTCAGTTGGGCCGGAAATTCGAACTGAACGTTTAGTCCTTCGGAAGGGGGCGAACGAGTCGGACCCGTGTGCCTTCTAGCATCATCATCAGGTGCCTTGCCGCTTGGCGTTGGCGATTGTGGACTTCCATCTGTCTCTGTCTCTTGTTGCATCAAGCATCCCTTCCACCCTCCTTGTCCCCAGCCACTCTGCAAGTCCATCTAACATCTTCTCCCTGGGTCTACTCGGTGCTCTCTTTCCCTCCAGCTTTCCCGTTGTGACCAGGTGTTCCAATTTCCCTTTCCTCATAAAATGGCCTATAAATGTTGCCTGTCTTTTCCTAATCTTCCTTATAAATGATGTACTTGTGTCTGCCTCCATCAAGACTGTCTCGTTTGTTTTCTTTGCTGTCCATGGAACTCCCAACATCCTTCATAGAAACCACATTTCGGCTGCCTCGGTCTTGTTCTGGCTTCTGACATGCGCACGCTGAAGTTCCCATGGCAGTTGAAAATCGTGAAGAGCAGGGCTTTCTCCCGGCTGCCTTGGTATAAGACATTGGAGACATATGTTGATTTCCAAAGTCCCTTCCCTTGAAGGTCAAATTAGCCTTCCTGCTTTCTGAACTCATGGTTGGGGGAAAAATAACGGTTGCACTGCATTGCGACAACGCGCTCTGAACGGGGAGAACAGTCCGATTTTCATATGGTAAATCCATTGTGACGAAAGCAAAATAATATGAATATAAATAATAAATAGTGATTTGATAGTTACAGTCATTACTGGTGTTATTAAGTGTGTTCCATTCTATCCAATACACAATATCCGCTACACTATCCAACACAGTATTACTCTATAACTATCTAAAGATCCAGAATGTTCTTACTGTTTGACGCTCACGGATTCAACTTAAAACTGTTCAAGACTGCGCCATTTTCTTCAGGCAAAGCCATATTTTTTTCTGCCTAACAGTCAGTCTCTTAATTGGTCTCTTTTACTGTTTACGATGTGGAGATTTGGATTGTTCCTGCTATTGTACACTCACAGATTCGACCTGGCTTTGTTTGGTCATTGATATATTTGGGGCGTATCTTATTCGCTGTTCGTTTTGCCTTACAATGATTTTGTTCAGACTGTTCAACTAATTCTCACATCTCTTGTCGGCAGATTATAATATCTGTTATTTGAATATTTTTTCATAAATTGTTGTTTGATTTGATTTTCGTCTTCATACCCCATATTTTCTTAAAATCGAAAATAACAATTGTGAACAGACATTAAATTGCTCCTCCTCTCTTTTTTCTTCTTCCTTCCTTTCTCCATTTATTCATTCTTTCTTTCCTTCCTTCCTTCATTTATTCATCTACTCTTTCTTTTTTTCCTTCCTTCCTTCCTTCCTTCCATGCTTCCTTCCTGTGAAGAGTCTGAGATCGAGTAATGTCAGTCACTGCTATTTTACAAGTGCTCATTAAACTAAAGTTGCTGTAAAGAACATCATTACATTGAACTACTTCACATTCACATTCTTAATCAATATATACAAACACACACAAACTCCATTATGCCAGTCCACAAAGTTAAGCATAAGAATTTCATCAAATTTGTCAGAGACAAGCATTTCATCGGCTTTTTTTTTCTAGGTTACTTTTGGTATTATTAAAGTGCGAAATTACCGATGTATTTTAAAAAATGTATTTTGAAGATGTGACATTTCTCTCTCTCTCTCTCTCTCTCTCCTCTCTCTCTCTCTCCTCTCTCTCTCTCCTCTCCCCCCTCTCTCCCTCTCTCTCTCCTCCTCTCTCTCTGTCTCTCTCTCTCTCTCTTTCTCTCTCTCTCTCCCTTTCTGTCTCTCTCTCCCCCCCCCTCTCTCTTAAAGCTAGATTACATTCTAACCTCATCTGATCTCACTTAAAAACTGTTGGAATTTATTATATGGACGTTTCAATAACAGCGTTGACGTTTTCATAAATTGTAGTCTGGTAATTGTTGGATAATTTCTCTCCTTTCTTTGCTTATTCAACTGTTCCAAATTCGTTTTTTCTTTTCATCAACCTCATTTATCAGTCTCTTTCACGGTTTACAGAGCCAAATCCAGTTTCAGATGTCTGTAGACGTTTGAGGCAAACTCCTGAGCACGGAAATTTTAGATTATACAAAACGTAAATCAAAGCATCAGGAAAGAGAGAATGTTAGAATGTCGTGGGCATCCTGTTAGTGCATTGATCTAACTATCCAAGTTAATACGAAATCCAAAACAAGTGCGACTGCCCGCGTTCAAACAAACAGTAACCGGAAACACACACACACACACCACACACAAAAATTTCATTTAGTGCCTTTCTCCAACTGGACGAAGCAACAGGGAAGTTTCAGTCTTTTTCACATAATGTTTGTATCTGTGTTTGTTTGTTTGTAGTCTTACGCTTGACAAAGGCCAGTTGGCCGAAAATTTGCGCCTGTCTTGTCTTGTTGTATTAAATACGCGTTCTGATTTTATTTTTATGTTTTCCTGTATCCAGGTTAAGTGAGACTGGAACAGCTTGGTGACCCCACATAAATCAGATCGGTTCATATTGCTTATAGCCCAGCCGACTACTAGAGCCATATCAGGACTAATCGTAAATCAGATGAAGAAGTGGGTGAATGGTACATCTTTAAAGCACATTGCTCGGTTTCTGTGTTTAAGATCACACAAAACATGTCTTGATGTGTGCAAAAAGGAAAATATTACTACAGCTACAAACCCTGTTACAGTATTGATTTTTCGATCCAGTTCACTGATAATCTAATTGCTTGGTGACCCTACAAATCAGATGGAGAGGAAGGTAAATATAGGCCTCTGCAACACACGGCTCAATTTTTCTAAGTGTTGGATTACACATAACATGTCTGAGAAGAGGGAGAATGTCAATCAAGCTTGACCATCCGGTTCGATTAAATGATGTATTTTTATCCAATAAACCAAGACTGTAACGGCCTGGTGGCGCCGTTATTGAGCTCAGAAAGGGTGAATTTACCTAAACCATTCTCTGTTTTCATGCTTTGAGTATATTTTGTGAAATCTTAAGCTTAAAACAAAACTGAGCCGGGTGAGTTAAAGAGTGATTTATCTCTCCAAGAGAACCCAGATTGTGAAAGGATTGTCGGTATGTCTGGATCATTCTGTGACTGTACTGATTTATCTGTCCAAGTGAACTAAGGCTGGAATGTCTGTTAGATTTTGTTTGTTTGTTTGTTTGTTTTGGGGTGGGGGACTGGACAGGAAGAGTCCTGATAATGAAGATGATAATTTAATCATGTCGGTGGGCAGACGAGGCAGTGTGTCGTATTGATTGGGGTGATGTCTGTGATATGATTGCAAAGGACATTAGTGAGGTAATCTTACATCAAGTGGCTGGTCGTGTTTTCATCTGTCTCTGGTTGTTATTGTTGTTGTGCTATTATCATTGTTATTATTATTATTATTATTGTTTGTACTATTATTATTATCAGCAGCATTATTATCATTATTGTTATTATTTGTTTGTATGTATATATGTATGTCTATCTGTCTGTCTGTCTGTCTGTATGTACGTACATACGTACGTACGTACGTATATATATATATATATATATATATATGTGTGTGTGTGTGTGTGTATTATGTGTGTGTATGTGTGTGTGTGTGTGTGTATTATGTGTGTGTATGTGTGTGTGTGTGTGTGTGTGTGTGTGTGTGTGTGTGGTGTGTGTGTGTGTGTGTTTGTGTACACGACATAAAATCCATACGGTAGGTGGGACCTCAAGACCTTGCCAACGCCACAGAACTTACGTGCAGGCCTAAGGCGTTGTGCCAGGATCATTCTGGATCTTCTCCCATCACATGACATCAGTGGCGTCGGTGCACATAGAATTTATTCCGAGCACGAAGGTGCTATTTTGAGAAACTGAAACCTAAACTGTTAGTTTGGCTTGGTAGTTTTGGTATTGTAAAGCTTCATCTTAACAGTGATAGCTAAGGCTGGAACAGCCGGGTGGCTGTATATATATCAAATAAAAAAGATGGTAAATGGTGCAATTTTGACAGCACATAGTCTGTTTTAACCCTTTGACACCCACACCCTATCCACCATGAGCAACAGTTAACCCTTTGACTCCCTCACTCTATCATGCAGGAAGCTAGTGGATAGGGTGAGAGAGTCAAAGGGTTAACTTTTTGCCTTGCTATCGTTGATGACGATGCAGGGTGCTAATGATCGGGGTAAGGGATTCAAAGAGTTAAACTTCAAATTGCACAAAATGTTTTGTTCCAACAGTAGCAGAGGATGTAAAATGGCTGACAGTATGGTTTAACCATCCTGTCAGCGTGTTGATGTATGTATCCAAGTTAATCAAGGCTATAACAACCTGGCGGCCTTATAAATCAGATCAAGAGGCGGGTAAAGGGCGACAAGCAGAATTAAAAGGGGGCTTAACACTTCTTGGGGGAACTTAAGCAATTTGATTTTTTGTTTGTTTGGTTTTATAAGAGACGGAGTGGCTTTTTTTAAACATTTTCTTGTGTGTATTGGTGAAAGTGAAATGTAGAGTTCAGCGCGCACGCTAGTGTAAACATTTTCATGGACATAGAATATTGCATACTTGTGTAGTGAAGTTTATTTTTGTTTGTTTTGTTTGTGTGTGTGGGTGTGGGTGGTGATGGTGTGGTGTGGTTTGTTTGTTTTCTTTGTCTGGAATCGTGCTATGTTGTTTTGCTGATATTCTTTTAAGCTCATGGCAGTCTGGAAACTGTATGAATGTATAAATAAAGCGCGGCGCACACACACACACAACACATACACACACACACACACACACACACACACATTCACATATGCTGTCACAACACACACTGAGACAGACACTGATACATGAACAGACGCGCGCACACACTCACGCGCAAACGCGCGCGCGCGAGCACACACACACACACACACACACACACAAACACACATATACACGCACGCACGCACGCACTCATTCGCACACATGTACACACGCACTCATTCACACACATACACACATATATACACACTCACGCACACAAACATACACACAAACACACACACACACACGACACATACTTATACATATAAACATAGACAAACACACACACACACACACACACCTCTCTCTCTCTCCCTCATTCTCTCTCTCCCTCTGTCTCTGTCTCTCTCTTTCTTTCTCTTTCTCTCTTTCACTCATGCTTACAAACATAGACACACAAACTCACTCACTCACACACACGCACACGCCACACACACACACACACACACACACACACACACACCACACACCACACACACGCACACACACACATATTCGCACGCATACGTACACACACTCATTCACACACATACACATATACATATACACATATACACACTCGTACACACAAACATAGACACAAAAACACACACAGACACACATACTCATACACACAAACATAGACACACACAAAGACGCACACGCACACACTACCAAATATAAACACACAAACTCTCTCTCTCTCTCTCTCTCTCTTTTCTCTCTCACACACACACACACACACACACACACACACACACACACACACACACACTGTTGTTTTTTTTTATAATATTCCAGGTATTATTGTCAAACTTTGAGTCAGCCATGTCATTGAAGTCTTCACTATAACAAACCAGTTGCTCTCTGCCTGTCTCCAACACACACAGTACACTATCCCTTACCACCCATCCACTCTCCTCCACCCTACCACCTCACTCTTCCTTCATGTCTCTCCAGAGAAGAGGGTAGATAAAGTGTTCTATCCATTGTGCTGGCCCCTCACATCTCGTGTCCTTGAAACTCGCAGTAAGACACTGAATTAGGCGATGTCAGAAACGTGTGACTGCACACAATACACACATCGGAGGGAGAGAGAGAGGGGGGGAGGGGAGAGAGGGAGGGAGAGAGAGAGAAGAGAGAGAGAGAGGGAATGAGGGTAGGAAGGATGGAGACAGAGAGAAATAGAAAGAGAGATGAAGAATGTGGCGTGCGGAGGAGGAAAAGAAAGACTGCAATCTCCTTCCACCAATAACTGATCCATTTGACTGGGCCCACCGACTTCTCTCTTTCACACGACGCGTAAAAAGACTAGAGTGAGGTGATATAAGGAGGCCATGATTGGTCAGACTGGATATAGGCAGACGGACAGAGGCAGAGAAGAGGGGTAGATACAGGGGTGCTATCCATTGTGCTGGCCCGCTCACATCTTGTGTCCTTGAAACCTGCAGTAAGACACTGGAATTAGGTGATGTCAGAAACGTGTGACTGCACACAATACACACGTCGGAGGAGAGAGAGAGAGAGGGAGGGAGGGTGGGAGACAGAGAGAAATAGAAAGAGAGATAAAGAATGTGGCGTGCGGAGGAGGAAAAGAAAGACTGCAATCTCCTTCCACCAATAACTGATCCATTTGACTGGGCCCACCGACTTCTCTCTTTCACACGACGCGTAAAAAGACTAGAGTGAGGTGGTATCAGAAGGCCATGATTGGTCAGACTGGAGACAGGCAGCGGGACAGAGACAGAGAAGAGGGGTAGATACAGGGGTGCAGTCCCTTGTGCTGGCCTGCTCACATCTTGTGTCCTTGAAACCTGCAGTAAGACACTGGAATTAGGTGATGTCAGAAACGTGTGACTGCACACAATACACACGTCGGAGGAGAGAGAGAGAGGGAGGGAGGGTGGGAGACAGAGAGAAATAGAAAGAGAGATAAAGAATGTGGCGTGCGGAGGAGGAAAAGAAAGACTGCAATCTCCTTCCACCAATAACTGATCCATTTGACTGGGCCCACCGACTTCTCTCTTTCACGCGACGCGTAAAAAGACTAGAGTGAGGTGATATAAGGAGGCCATGATTGGTCAGACTGGAGATAGGCAGACGGACAGAGGCAGAGAAGAGGGGTAGATACAGGGGTGCAGTCCCTTGTGCTGGCCTGCTCACATCTTGTGTCCTTGAAACTCGCAGCAAGACACTGGAATTACGTGGTATCGGAATTGTGTGACTGCACACAATACACTCATCGGAGGGGAGAGAGAGACAGAGAGAGAGAGAGAGAGTGGTAAAGAATGTGGCGTGTGGAGGAGGAAAAGAAAGACTGCAATCTCCTTCTACCAATAACTGATCCATTTGACTGGGCCCACTGACTTCTCTTTCACATGACGTGTGGAAGAATTGGAGTATGGTAATACCAGGAGGCCATGATTGCTCAGACTGGAGACAGGCAGAGGGACAGAGGCAGAGAAGAGGGGTAGATACAGAGGTGCAGTGAAAGAAAGAAAGGAAGAAAGAGAGAGAGAGAGGGAGAGCGAGCGGTGTGTGTGTGTGTGTATGACACAGAGTGAGAGAGATAGAGGGGGAGAGAGAGAGAGAGAGAAAAGTTAAAAGTCTTTTTTTTAGCAGGATTCATTGCACTCATACAGATCCATAAGCGCTCTACCCAGTTCTTCTAGTAGTTATCCGGAAGACTCCTTGAACCTGCACAAAACACTATGCATGGCAAGGTCTTGAAATGAGGGAGGGGGGGCAGACAGACCAATGAAACGTGAAGCCAAGTCCTCCAAAATGATGTAAACATTAAGATGGACAGGTAACAGGTCAGCTTTTAATGTTGCAGGCTCGGATATCAGATCTTGAATCCACAGTTCTATCAGTAAAACCAATCAGCCTACGTAGATGTATGGAGGAGAGAGAGAGACAGACAGACAGACAGAGAGAGAGACAGAGAGAGAGACAGACAGACAGACAGAGACAGACAAACATACATACACAGACGGACAGACAGACGAGAGAGAGAGAGAGTGGGGAGGGGTAGAGAGAGAGAGAGAGAAAGAAAGGATTTGATCTCGTTCCATCCATGTGCAGTCCATTAAGTTGAACGCTACATAGAAACCTCATTCGTTTGTTACGTGGGGGCAAACTCAGACAAGACGTTTGTCTGGAGCCGATGACTGCACGCGAGACTGAGACAGAATGAGAAAGAAGGTAAAATCTCCTTCCATTAACATACAATCCATTTTGCTGGCCCAGTGAAGTCTTATTCATGGACACGCAATGAGAGATTGAATTAGGTGGGATCAGGAGCCAGTGATCATCACACAGACTAACGAGACACAAAGAGAGCAACAGACAGACAGACAGACAGAGAGGAGAGGGGGGAGTGAGATTGAAGAGGAAGAAAAGATCCATTTCGCTGGATCACCCAAATCTCTTTCATTGCCAGCTTGGTGAGAGACTGGGATTAGGTGGCGTCAGATTCCCTGATTGCATTGAATGGAGACACACACACACACACACACACACACACACACACACACACACACACACACACACACACACACACACACACACACACACACACACACACACACACACAGGGAGAGAGTTAGAGAGAGAGATAGACAAATAGATAGATAGAGACAGACAGACAGGCAGAGACAGAGACATGACAGAGACAGAGTAGGAACATGTTTAATGAACATCAGCCATGGTTCAGTTTCATCATTCACTCTCTTTTTCGAACTGTGTGCAATAGAAACTTTGTAACTCTTAAGGGAAAATTTTCATTTCGTCCTTGAAGAACGCTAGACAGAGGCAGGTGCACCAAGTTGTTAATGATTTATTTCTAAGGTCTCTGTATACTGGGCAAAATCAGAGACAAAATGCAGTACATTAAGCAGTGCGTTTTTACAACAACCACAACAACAATTACAACAACAAAAGGAAAAGAAAAAGAAAGAAAGTTTCTTGATCATTCTCACTATACCTGTGGAGATTACTATTCAGTGAAAGTTTAAACCTCGCCTGTGCCATTGCTACTCTAAAACAATATATCTCAGTATCACATACGTATTTTCTTTGTCAAAAATTGTTTTAAAGGATTTATTACCAGATTATCTATCTGTCCCTGGTAGCGCGAGACCATTCCTGAATAAAAATGCATTTAACAGTCCTATATTAGTATATATCTCCAATATCCTGCTGTAACCATAGAATGATAAACATAAACATGGATAAACATAGTTTCACATAGTATGTCCCTTTCATCCTCATCCTCATCATCATCATCTTTCATGTGCCCTGCCGTATATGGTGTTGGTGATCATGGCCCTTACATGTGATGCCCAAGAATTATTTCATTGTTGTCAGGTCTTAATAGCATCTGATCTGAATTTAGAGAATCTATCCTGCTCTATTTGAAGTATCTTTAACAAGTATTTTAAAACATTAACATATGAATTTATGTACACTGGATGTACTCCCAGAGAGACAGACAGACAGACAGGCAGGCAGGCAGGCAGGCAGGCAGGCAGCAGGCAGACAGACAGACAGAAAGAGACAGAAACAGAGACACAGACAGACAGACAGAAAGAGACAGACAGACAGACAGAAGGACAGGCAGGCAGGCAGGCAGACGGGCAGGCAGGCAGGCAGGCAGGCAGGCAGGCAGGCAGACAGAAACAGACACAGAGAGAGAGAGAAGACTCTAGACTGCAGTCTGCTTTCACCAATATTCAGTCCATATAACTACACCACTGAATTCATTTTCATGTGAGGATTGGGGAACCACTTTAATTAGATATAAGGAGCCAATTATCACACAGATGGGAAAGAGACAGATAGATATAATGACAATGACAATGATGCTTTATTTTCGAGCGGAAAAAATGTTGGCTAAACCCCATCCTTTGAATGTGCCGTTACTGCTGTACGAACATACATCTGTTTACACCAAGAAAGGTTTCGAGAAAAGGAAATATATATATATATATATATATATATATAGAGAGAGAGAGAGAGAGAGAGAGAGAGAGAGAGAGAGAGAGAGAGAGAGAGAGAGAGAGAGGAAAAAGTAAACGGTAGATCGACATAGAGAAAAATGAATGAAATTTTCTTCCTTTTATAAGCAATCCATTTTTACTAGCCGACTGAAATGTTCCAGTAACCTGTAGTGTGAGACTGGAATTAAGTGGTATCGAGGGTCCATGACTGCAGTGAAAGGCAGAGAAAGAGTGAGAACCACTGGCAGGCAGAAAGCAGGAAGGAACGAGAAAGGACGCAGTCTCTTTTCACCAACATACAATCCATTCCGCTGTCCCTCTGAATTCTCTTTCACATGTGGGGTGGGGAGAGACTAGACTTAAGCGCTGTCAGGAGCCAACGATCGCACATATTGGAAAGAGAGAGACTGAAGTGAAAGAGACAGAGAGAGACGGAGACAGACAAAGAAGGAAGGAAGGAATCTCCTTTATCCAATAAGGGATCCATTTTGCTGGCCCATGAAATCTCGTTCACGTAACGTGTGGTGAGAGACTGGAATTAGGTATCATCAAGAATTCATGATTGCAGCGATGCACAGACAGACACAGACAGAGCGGAGGGCAGACCAAGAGAGGATGCACTTTGACCACAAAAAGGCCCCACATGCAATCCGTTTCACTGTCCCACTGACATCTTGTTTACTCAAAATGTGGGGAGAAACAGACAAGAAACAGAGAAGGTAGACAAAGCGATGAATCCATGTGCTGGTCCATATAGACTAGACAGAGAGAGAGGAGAGAGAGAGAGAGAGAGGTGGGGGTTGAGAGGGGACGAGCCATGTTTTGTTTTTTTTCTCCATAATCTTGCCAGCGTGTAGGTCTTATGCACGGGTTAGGGTTTATACCATGATCAGTTTGGATCTTATCCATCATATGGCATGTGTGGCGTCACTGCATATGGAATGTGTTCTGAGCACAAAGACGCCATCTTGAGAACCTGAATCTTGCGGGCAGGGAAGTGAGTGACTTATCAATCAAGTGTTGTTCGGGGGTGCACTTGCAAGTTTCAGTGTCCTCTGTCCTGACCAGCCTGTGAACCTGCTCAGTTTTGATTTACAATAATGTTGAGGACTGATCAGTGTTTATGATATTACTGTTTTCATTACTGCTGTTATCATGTTTTTATTTGTTTATGTATTTCTTTATCAGGGGTTGACATGTATTTGCTTTACTTATGTCTGCCTTTGTCTGATTCTTTTCTACAGCACTTGACCGATTAACGTTTAGAAATCCGTATTTCATTATAATTCATTTTTATAACAGCTGTAATAGCTTTGACATTGTTTGTTTGTTTATTTTTTCACTATAGTATTTGAGTTGATATATCTTCTTCCGTGCCTTGTTTGTTTCAATGATTTATTCACATTTGTGTTTGATTCTATGTTTGTAATTTACGTTGTTTTTTTAACCTTTAAATCATCAACTACTAATACTATTCCTACTACAACTACAACTACTACTATACTACTACTTCTACTACTACTACTACTACTACTACTATTACTACAACAACTACTACTACTACTACTATACTCGTCATGTGCCCTGCCGCATGGCGTTGGCGATCATGGACCTCCATATGCATCTATCCCTTGTCGCTGCAAGTACATCTTCCACCTTCTCTTTCCTCGGCCACTCTGCAAGTTCGTCCAATATTTTCTCCCTGGGTCTACCTGGTGTTCACTTTCCCTCCAGCTTTCCTGTTGTGACCAGGTGCTCTAATTGCCCTTTCCTCATAAAATGGCCTATAAATGTTGCTTATCTTTTCCTAATCTTCTTTATCAATGGTCTTCTTGTGTCCATCAAGACTGTCTCGTTTTGTTTTCATTGCTGTCCATGGAACTTTCAACATCTACTACTGCTACTACTTCTACTATACTACTACTACTGTTCCTACCACAACTACTACTGCTACTTCTTCTATATAATAATAATAATTACAATATTTATATAGCGCAAAATCTTGATAAAATCAAATCTAAGCGCTGAAGCAGACACACACGCAAGCACGCACGCACGCACGCACGCACGCACACACACTCACGCACACACACACACACACACACACACACACACACACACACACACACACACACACACTCTCACACACACGCATGGCTATAAATGGGGAGAAAGAATAAAAGCAATAAAAGCAAGAATAACAGCAATGGAAAATTATAGAGAGCATAGCATATACAATTGTATATTATAACCATGTGATTCTCCTCCGAGTGGAGACAGGCTGCAGAGGGGGGGGGGGGGGGTTGAGTGAGGTTATGATTTTATGCGGAGGAGAAAAGGTGAGTTTTGAGAGCGGACTTGAAGAAGACAAAAGTAGGTTGCTGACGGACTGAGAGAGGAAGTTTGTTCCAGGAGAGTGGACCAGAAACAGAGAAGGCTCGTGGACCATAGGTATTGAGCTTAGTGCGTGGAAAGCGACTGATGTGTTACATAATGGGAGAGAAAGAGGAGCCAGCTGAGAAAGTTTCTGACGAGTGCCAATGAGGATAGCTTCTGTCTTGTCGTCATTAAGCTGAAGTTTGTTGAACGTCATCCAGTTCTTAATGTCTGAGTAACACTCAGTGGTGCGAGTCAACAGGCGCTGTATATTATCAGGTGAGTCACTGTCTTGAAGTTGGGTGTCATCAGCATAGAAGTGGTGTTTTATAGAGTGGGAGTTGATGATGGTGGACAGGGGGGAGGTGTAAAGAGTGAAAAGAACAGGGCCAAGGACAGATCCTTGTGGAACACCACAGGTCAGGTATGCAGGTTGAGAGTAAGTGCCATTGATGAGAACGGTTTGTTTTCTGTTTGATAGGTATGAAGTGAACCAAGACAGAGCAATGTCAGAGATGCCAAAAGTATGATGAAGTCTAGAAAGTAGAATACCATGATCAATGGTATCAAAGGCTGCAGACAGATCAAGGAGTGTGAGGAGAGAGACTTTGCCAGTATCAGTTGCAAGGAGGAGATTGTTGAGAATGTGTAGTAGGGCAGTTTCAGTGCTATGGCACTGGCGGTAGGCTGACTGGAAAGGATTGAGAAGATTGTTGGCAGACAGGTGAGAGTTCAGCTGGTTGAGGACGACTTTTTCAAGGAGTTTTGACAAGAAAGAGAGATTAGAGATAGGCCGGTAATTTTTCAGTTCATTTGGGTCTAAATTGTGTTTCTTGAGGAGAGGGTGAACAATAGCAGACTTGAAAGAATCTGGGACAGTTCCAGTTTGAAGAGAAGTGTTGATGATGTCAGTGATGAATGGGAGGAGAGTAGGGAGACAGTCAGCGTAGAGAGAACCTGGAAGAGGATCCAGTTCGCAGGTTTTGAACGACATGGATCTGATTGTGTTGAGAATTTCTTCTTGTGAGACTGGGGTAAAAGTAGTAAGAGGTGTGCCAGAGAAGGAAGGGTCAGGTGGGCATGGTTGACAGGGTGTCCTGTCAAGCCTGTCACGAAGAGTTTGTATTTTGGTGGTGAAATAGTTGGAGAATACAGATGGGAGTTCTTCATTTGTATGTTTTGTTGGGAGAGGTAAATCTTTTCGTGTGCCAAGGAGATGATTCATGGTTGTAAAGAGTTCTTTTGAAGAAGAGGCATTCAGGATTTTGGTTTGGAAATAGCTTGTTTTTGCTGATGCAATGAGGGTGGATACTTTTGTTTTAGAGGCTTGGAAAAGTTGCCTGTGTACAGTGAGTTTGGATTTGCGCCAGCGGCACTCTGCTCTGCGGCGGGCACGTTTGCACAGGCGATCTCATGAGTGAGCCAGGGGGTAGGGGGGCGGTCAGGTAAAAGACGGGTTGTGGCTGGAGCATGAGTGTCCAGAAGATGGTGGAGAGTAGTATAGAATTCATCGGCAAGATTATGTGACTTTTCAGAAAGGAGACGTGAGGCATCAGATGAAAATGTGGAGAGGTCGATAGATTTGAGATTGTGTCGAGTCACTGTGCGCATGGTACGGGAAGGAGGAGAAATGTCGAGAGAACAGAGAATTGCAGAGTGGTCAGATGGAAGGGCTGACGTTAGACGGGTAGAAAGATGAGATTTCCAGGTAAGAGGCAGTAGTGGTCAAGCAATTGGTCAAAGTCAGAGAGAAACGTGGATGTGGTGAGTTTGTTGGCAGAGCTAGGTGGGGGTCGATAGACACAGGAGAAGGTGATGGGGTGAGGGGTGGATTGGAAGGATACTTCAACGTGCTCGAAAGAAGGATGGGAGAAAGGCAGAGACTGCGAGAAAGATAGGCGGGAATGGAGTGAGTCGTTGTAGAGGATGGCGATACCGCCACCTCGGGATGAGCGATGGAAAGAAGCAAGCCTGTAACCACTCGGAGTGAGGCTAGCATGTATAGGTTCGTGACCAAGGGGGTTAAGCCATGTCTCTGTGATAAAAGCAATGTCAACATGCTCATCTGCGATAAAATCAGCAATGACTTCTACAACTATTACTACTGCTGTTGCTATTGTAATATAGTGTGATTGTTGTTTTGTTGTTGTCATGGGTTGACATGTATTTCCGTGTATCCACTTTTGTCTCCCATGCTTTGAAACGTTTGTCATATGGAAGTAAATATTATAATTGATTTTGATAACTTCTTTCATATTGTATGTTATGGTTTATCTGTTTTCATAACAGAGTCAGAGCTGATATATCTCCCTCACCCTTCCATGTTTGTTTTTAGTGCTTCTTTCATCTTCTTCTAGCAATTGTTTGTTTCTTTTTGGTTGGTTGGTTGGTTGGTTGGTTGGTTGGTTGGTTGGTTGGTTGGCTAGTTGGTTGGCTGGTTGGTTGGCCGGTTGGTTGGTTGGCTGGTTGGTTGGGTTTTTTTTTTATTGGTTCTAGATTCACTTCTGTTTCATTTGTTCAGTTTTTTTTTATTTGATGTATTTGTACTATTCATTTTCTTCTTATGTTTATATCGTAATATATGTGTACAGTAGCAAGGACTAGCTGTAAGACATGTCCAGTGGGACCTAGTGCTACTATCCTCAAGTAACAAAGTGTTTGGATTAAAATTGAATTGTCAGCAATAAACTGTCTGCTGTCTGCCCGCAAGCAATTCAGTCTGTGGGGGGGGGGGGGGGGCTGCAGTGCTTTCTTGTGTAACACTGTACCGGGTTGACAAGCTGTTGAAAGCCTGTATGTCTTCCATGCACAACACTGGCTTCATTAAGTGTGGAAAGGATGAACATAAACCGGTCTGTTTTTGGTGCTCAAAGGGTTAAAAACCTTTAATGTGCAACACTGGATTCATTAGGTGTGGAAAGGATTAACGTCCACTGGTTTATTTAGGTGTTGAAAGGGTTAAAGTCTGGTGTGTGCAACGCTGGGTTTATTAGGTGTGGAAAGGATTAACGTAAACTGGTTTATTTAGACGTTGAAAGAGTTACCGTACACCGGTTTATTTAGGTGTTGAAATGGTTAACGTCTCTTGTGTGCAACGCTGAGTTCATTAGGTGTTGAAAGCGTTAACATACATTGCTTTATTTAGATTTTGAAATGGTTAACATCTTTCGTGTGCAGCACCGGGCTGATTAGATGTTGAAAGGGTTAACGTCTTTCGTGTGCAACACTGGGCTTTGATTACGTGATAAAAAGTTCATATCTTTCTCGAGCAAAACTTGGTTGATAAGGTGTTGATAAGGTTTACGTTTGTCGTGTGAAACACCGCTCGTTAACCGTTGCAAGGGTTAAGCGACTTTCATGTACAAAATTGAGTTCACCAGGCGTCGAAAGGGTTAACGGCCCAAGGCCCTGTCTGCTGTTGCTGGAGGGAATAGCTTGGTCTTGATCCAAAAAGTCTACTTCCTGAACGGTCCGAGTCTGAGACTGGTATTAAGTGTTGTTCCTTTATGATGACAGGCACAGGTAGTCGGTAGAAGATGGGTGACTGTCTGAAGATGGGTATCAAATGTCGCTCTTTCCTGCTGGTAGCAAGAGTTGGTCAAGAGAGGAAAGAAGTGGCGCGTCTGTGGTGATAATGAAATCTTTGTAGCATTCGTGACAGGTGAACTAGGTCAGACATCTTCAGTGAAAAATCTAGATTGAAGCTTATATTAAGTGATGCTCTTTCGTGCTGGTAGCCATGGGTTTTGTTGTTGTTGTTGTTGCTGTTGTTGTTGGTAGTAGTAGTAGTAGTAGTTGTTGTTGTTGTTGTTGTTGTTGTTGTTGTTAGTTCACGGTGTGTGTCACTAACCCCATTCCAGTCATGTCGATTCTCAGCCATATCTCCAAACCAGCGAAATTGGAATCACCGTAAAGGAGGCATGAAGAGCAACAAAGTCTGGAATTTATTTATTTATTTATATATCATTTACTTATTTACAGTTCCATAAGGATGATAATGGGGATAATAGTGATGATGTTACAGACTTTTATTTCAGATGAAGATTGTGTGATATGTTTGTGACTGTACGCTTGCTTTCATAATGTATCCTGGCGTCATCCAAACCTGAGAAACACAGACACTTGCAGTGTTGGTCGGGAAATGTAAACAACACCTTTAGTGAAGAATCCGTAATGTGGATAGTGACGTGAGTGTATGGCTCCAGCCTTCCCGACGAGCCCATAGTACGCTCAACTTTGAGGAGCCAGACAGGGCCGTAAAATCTCGCATTAATCTTTTCCACTGATTGGTAGCAATAGATGGTGAAGAGTGAAAAGAGGTAGACTGTCTGGAGGAAGAAAGTAATCTTCACTGTCTGGATCAAGAAGTAATCTTCAAAATACGCTTTTCTCCTGAATTTCTATAGTCTATACAATTCTCACAATTTCTGTTTCGTTTTGTCCTTCAGTCCAGACAGTATATTCTGTTGAATAAAAGGTTTTTTTGGGTTAGCTTTGTTTTTTCTTCTTTTTTTCTTTCTTTTTTATGGTGGTGGTGGTGGGGGGTCATGTTGGTTGTTCTCTTCATTGCAGTGGAGACAATCCTATTTTCCCTCCTTTGGAGCTGTAAATACGTACGTTCATTTACTCTGCTTGGCGATACAGCACTCATTTCCTTTTTATATCTATAAAATCAAACAAAAGATTATTTTGATTTTCTTTGTTTTTTCTGTGTTTGGACATATTGTTTAGGTGACGTTTTTATTTTTATGGATGATAAAGTCCAGATTGCCCAGGGTTTGTTCAGACTGCCCAGGTTTGTCTTCTGTTTGAATTTAATTTAAATTACATATTCTAAACCAAAATTGTAATTAAATTATATCGTATGCATGTCATATCTTATTGTTATGATGACCGTAAGATAATTAGAGGGTGAGAGACAGACAAACACATATCATTCCAGCTCTGACTTCTTCAGAGTGCACTTTCCCACGTTGTTCATTATGCATTGCCCTTATTGACCTTGCCAGACTGTCTTCTGGATTCTTTTGGCTTCTTCTTCCGTCTTAATATTGTGCATTACTGTGCTTGGCATTGTTTTTCCCTTGGCCTTTGACCAAGGGTAAGAGACAAACAGACAGAGGTGGGAGAGAAGACAGGAGGTATCTACCGCCATCAATAAGTAATCCATTTTGCCGCCCCACTGAAATCTGTTTATTTGATGAATGGTAAGAGGCTGAATTGGGTGGTGTCTGAATCCCATGATTGCACTGATAGGAGAAAAGGAGACGGACAGACAGAAAGAGCGCGTGCGCGCGCGCGTGTGTGTGTTTGTGTGTGTGTGTGTGTGTGTGTGTGTGTGTGTGTGTGTGTGTGTGTGTGTGTGTGTGTGTGTGTGTGTGTGTGTGTGTGTGACACTATGAGAGAGAATCAGACAGACAGACAGAGAGCCCGTGCTAAACACATAATGCCAAAAATGACGTGTGAAAATACGAATACTAGCACACAGGTATACTATCTCTGGCAAACGATACTTTTGCTACAGAACATAGGTCATTTATCAGTGTTATTGATTGAGTCAGTAAAAATAAATGTACGTATTCTTCCTTATATTGAAATACTGTCTAGATGCACTGCACTATGTGTTAGTGTATTTGTGAAATATAACGTAAAGTCTCTCTTGAAAGTGTGTGTGTGTGTGTGTGTGTGTGCGCGCGCGCGCGTGCGTGTGTGTGCGCGCGCGTGTGTGTGTGTTTTAATGGGATCTTAGAATGCGAAAGTTTCAATATCAGTATCAGTTTCTCAAGATGGTGTGTTCGCACACAGAATAAATTCCATACGCAGTGACACCACAGATGCCATGTAATGGATGAGATCCAAAATGACCACGGCATAAAATCCAGACATGCTTATAAGCTCTACGTATTGTCAAGACCTTGGAATCCTACTTAACATTATGTTTTGTGTATCTGTCCTTTTATCAATCTGTCATTGAATCATCTTAGACTATAATGTGGTGAAGTAGATTTCTTCATCTGGTATGCTCTTATATACAAATTGATTGTTATGTAATGAGGTAGATTTCTTTCTTTGGTCTGTCCTTTAAAAACAAACTTATATTATGATGTAGTGAGGCAGATTTCTTCATCGGGTATGTTCTTTAAAAACAAACTTAGATTATAATGTAGGAGGTAGATTTCTTAACTGGTGTGTCCTTTAAAAACGAACTTAGATTATAATGTAGTGAGGTAGATTTCTTAACTGGTGTGTTCTTTAAAAACAAACCTAGATTATAATGTAGTGAGGTAGATTTCTTAACTGGTGTGTTCTTTAAAAACAAACCTAGATTATAATGTAGTGAGGTAGATTTCTTAACTGGTGTGTCCTTTAAAAACAAACCTAGATTATAATGTAGTGAGGTAGATTTCTTAACTGGTGTGTGTTTTTAAAAACAAACTTAGATTATAATGTAGTGAGGCAGATTTCTTAACTGGTGTGTCCTTTAAAAACAAACTTAGATTATACTGTAGGAGGTAGATTTCTTAACTGGTGTGTTCTTTAAAAACGAACTTAGATTATACTGTAGGAGGTAGATTTCTTAACTGGTGTGTTCTTTAAAAACAAACTTAGATTATACTGTAGGAGGTAGATTTCTTAACTGGTGTGTTCTTTAAAAACAAACTTAGATTATAATGTAGTGAGGCAGATTTCTTAACTGGTGTGTTCTTTAAAAACAAACTTAGATTATAATGTAGTGAGGCAGATTTCTTAACTGGTGTGTTCTTTAAAAACAAACTTAGATTATACTGTAGGAGGTAGATTTCTTAACTGGTGTGTTCTTTAAAAACAAACTTAGATTATAATGTAGTGAGGCAGATTTCTTAACTGGTGTGTCCTTTAAAAACAAACTTAGATTATAATGTAGTGAGGTAGATTTCTTAACTGGTGTGTTCTTTAAAAACAAACTTAGATTATAATGTAGTGAGGTAGATTTCTTAACTGGTGTGTTCTTTAAAAACAAACTTAGATTATAATGTAGTGAGGCAGATTTCTTAACTGGTGTGTTCTTTAAAAACAAACTTATATTATAATGTAGTGAGGTAGATTTCTTAACTGGTGTGTCCTTTAAAAACAAACTTAGATTATAATGTAGTGAGGTAGATTTCTTAACTGGTGTGTTCTTTAAAAACAAACTTAGATTATAATGTAGTGAGGTAGATTTCTTAACTGGTGTGTTCTTTAAAAACAAACTTAGATTATAATGTAGTGAGGCAGATTTCTTAACTGGTGTGTCTTTAAAAACAAACTTATATTATAATGTAGTGAGGCAGATTTCTTAACTGGTGTGTTACTTTAAAAACAAACTTAGATTATAATGTAGTGAGGCAGATTTCTTAACTGGTGTGTTCTTTAAAAACAAACTTAGATTATAATGTAGTGAGGTTAGATATCTTCATCTGGTATGTCCTTTAGAAACAAACACAATGTAGTGAGGTAGATTTCGTCATTTGGTATGTCCTTAAAAAACAAACGTAGATTATAATAGTATAGTATAGTTAGATTTCTTCAAAACTTAGATTATGATTACTGAGGTAGATTTCGTCATTTGGTAAGTCCTTTAAAACGAACCTAGATTATAATGTAGTGACGCTTATTTCTTTACTTGGTATGTCCTTTAAAAACAAACCTAGATTATAATGTAGTGACGCTTATTTCTTTACTTGGTATGTCCTTTAAAAACAAACCTAGATTATAATGTAGTGACGCATATTTCTTTACTTGGTATGTCCTTTAAAAACAAACCTAGATTATAATGTAGTGACGCAGATTTCTTTACTTGGTATGCCGTTTAAAAACAAACCTAGATTATAATAGTGACGCAGATTTCTTTACTTGGTATGCCCTTTAAAAACAAACCTAGGTTTTAATGTAGTGACGCAGATTTCTTTACTTGGCATGTCCTTTAAAAACAAACCTAGATTATAATGTAGTGACGCATATTTCTTTACTTGGTATATCCTTTAAAAACAAACCTAGATTATAATGTAGTGACGCATATTTCTTTACTTGGTATATCCTTTAAAAACAAACCTAGATTATAATGTAGTGACGCATATTTCTTTACTTGGTATGTCCTTTAAAAACAAACCTAGATTATAACGTAGTGACGCATATTTCTTTACCCGGTATGTCCTTTAAAAACAAACCTAGATTATAATGTAGTGACGCATATTTCTTTACCTGGTATGTCCTTTAAAATCAAACCTAGATTATAATGTAGTGACGCAGATTTCTTTACCGGTATGTCCTTTAAAAACAAACCTAGATTATAATGTAGTGACGCATATTTCTTTACCCGGTATGTCCTTTAAAAACAAACCTAGATTATAATGTAGTGACGCAGATTTCTTTACTTGGTATGTCCTTTAAAAACAAACCTAGATTATAATATAGTGACGCAGATTTCTTTACCCGGTATGTCCTTTAAAAACAAACCTAGATTATAATGTAGTGACGCAGATTTCTTTACTTGGTATGTCCTTTAAAAACAAACCTAGATTATAATGTAGTGACGCATATTTCTTTACCCGGTATGTCCTTTAAAAACAAACCTAGATTATAATGTATGACGCATATTTCTTTACCCGGTATGTCCTTTAAAAACAAACCTAGATTATAATATAGTGACGCTTATTTCTTTACCCGGTATGTCCTTTAAAAACAAACCTAGATTATAATGTAGTGACGCATATTTCTTTACCTGGTATGTCCTTTAAAAACAAACCTAGATTATAATGTAGTGACGCAGATTTCTTTACCCGGTATGTCCTTTAAAAACAAACCTAGATTATAATGTAGTGACGCAGATTTCTTTACCCGGTATGTCCTTTAAAAACAAACCTAGATTATAATGTAGTGACGCATATTTCTTTACTTGGTATGTCCTTTAAAAACAAACCTAGATTATAATGTAGTGACGCAGATTTCTTTACCCGGTATGTCCTTTAAAAACAAACCTAGATTATAATGTAGTGACGCATATTTCTTTACCCGGTATGTCCTTTAAAAACAAACCTAGATTATAATGTAGTGACGCAGATTTCTTTACCCGGTATGTCCTTTAAAAACAAACCTAGATTATAATGTAGTGACGCATATTTCTTTACCTGGTATGTCCTTTAAAAACAAACAACAAACAAACAAACAAACAAACAAACACCATATGACTGTACTGTATTACCGCTCCTTAGATACACGTAATAGAATCCCCATCTAGGGGCAGCTCGACATACAACTGCTTATCACTTCCTTTCACAATTTATCACCCCCATCACTTTCTAAGACTTGATGTATACGTAAAAGCTGTGAAATTTGACTTTGATTGAAGTGAATATTCAGTTGTTAATTGTAATCATTTGGGTTTTTTTTTTTATAGGAGTGTACCAATCGTTAGATTACAAATCGTTAGTTGCAAACTGGATGGGTTATTTTCTTCCCTTTGTTTCCCCTTCTGTCTCTGTCTTTATCTCTCTCTGTCTCTCTGTCTGTCTGTCTCTCTCTCTCTCTCTCTCTCCTCTCTCTCTCTCTCTCTCTCTCTCTCTCTCTCCTCTCTCTTCCTTCTCTCTTTGTTTCTCTCTCTCCCTCTCTTTCTTTCTTCTCTTTCTTTTTCTCTCTATTCCGCTTTCTTTCTTCCCCCCTTCTGGCTTTCTTTCCCTCTGTCTTTCTGTCTCCCTCTCACTGTGCAGTCCGTGTGATCACAGGCTCCCGACATCCACTTTATTCTAATCTGGCCCCACGTCTCACGTGAAAGAGATTTCAGCGAGGCAGCAAAATGGATTACATATTCGTGGAAGGAATTGCAACCATTTTTCATCCTTATTCTCTCTCTCTCTCACTCTCTCTCTCTCTCTTTCTGTCCTCCTTCTCTCTCTCTGCCTCTGTCCTCCTCCTCCTCCTCCTCCTCTCTCTCTCTGTCTCTGCTTGTCTTGTCTGTCTGTCTCACCCCCCCCCCCTCTCTCTCTCTCTCTCTCAACCGTGAAAATGCTAATCTAACATAACTGAAAAGCATGGTTTCAGCGATTAAATATTAACAACCATTCAGAAAATCCGTTTACTAAGGCATCATTTAAAAGAAGTTAGCCAAACCATTCCATTCCTATTAACACGTGATTTGAACTTCATTCTTCGCCGTTGAATAAAGATATCGTACTAGAGACAAGGTTTCGTGTACAAGTTGAAGAAGAAACAGATGACTATCTTACTTGTCCTGTGTCAGTGGATGAAGTCATGTCTGCCATACGTAAATTAAGGAATGATAAAACTGCAAGCCCTGGATCGTATTATATAGGAGAGTTTTTGAAAAACGAAACAGAAGACGCAATAAAGCTTTCTAGGAATTATTACATAAACATTTTGATAGTGGTATGTTTCTAGAAAGTTGGTTGGAGTGATATTTTTGCCTTTGTTTAAGAAAGAGATGCTGGTAATCCTAATAATTATGGGGAATCGCTCTCCTTATGTCAAACGCTACAAATAGAAGTTTACACAAACGGGCTGAAAACATTGACATTACAGGAGATCACCAAGCTGGTTTTGAGAAAGGATATTCCAGAACCGATCATATGTTCATTCGCCTTTCGTTTGGCCAGATTTTTTACAGATTATATCAGTTGTACAGTTGGAGTTAAACAAAATGACATATGTAGTCCTGTGTTGTCTGTTTTATTAATGAGCTTTCTCCTGAGGTTATCAACAGAGGGCATCAGGGAGCCAAATGTCCACATAATTTGTAAGAGTCATTTATTTATCCCTTTGCTGGTAGACGATGTACTATTGTTATCTGTAACGGTACATCGGGCTGCTACTTTTTTTGCAGCTTAAAGATGATGAAGAATAAAAGCAATTTTATCGTATTTAGAAAGGGAGCATTTTAGCCATTAGAGAGAGATGGGTTTGTGATGTTATTGTTATACCTGTTGTTAATGTTTTATATTTCTTCGCTTGGCTCGCACTTATATCGCTAGCAGGGCAACACAGCATTGCTATTCGTGATATAGAGATTGATTGTATTGAATAATTGTTCATTTCATTTATTTGTCACAGTGTTTGATGCACAGATACAGCCAGTTTTTCTTTATGGAGCAGGACTTGAAATTAGACTTATCTGCTTTGAAAAAAAATTTCAGGACTGGACAAGTGTTCATCTAACGATTTAGTATATGGAGAAACAAAAAGATACCCCTTTGTTTGCTCATTCAATTGTACTGTGACCATCATTTGATTTTAATTAAAATTATTGTACATCAAAGACTGTAGACTACGAAAAGTCATCTAAGATGTTATTAAGTCTAGACACAAACGGAAAAAAGAATTGAGTTATCAGTTACATGTATATCTGAATGAATATGGGTTTAATGAGCTTTGGTTTTCCCAACGAACTGGCAGTCAGAATCGGTTCATTCGTGCATTTCAGCAAAGACTGATTCATTGCAGATGGTAGAAGTAGAATGACTATATATAGACAAGTGGAAGATATTATTTTACAGACTTGTCATAAATCCCCACAATTTTGAAAGGTACATTTGGATGTTATTTTGAAAATAGCAGAAGTAGTACGTAGACTTTGGGTATCGACTTTCAAAGTGTATCAGTTAAGATACAAGTAACAGTTTGATCTGATTTAAATTTTTCTCATGCGTGCAAGCTAAAGAAGACGTGGTACATTTTATTCTCTGCTGTCCAGGTTTTGCTGATATTCGGTCACAGTTTATTCCACAAATGTATCATATAGGCCCAGATATGTTTATTGTTTGTTTAACTCGTTGTGATTATACTAAAAGTTTTGGTTTTTCCTGCTTAAAGCATCCAGAATAAAGGAGACTTCTTTGTCCAAATGTGTCGTTTATTTTGTGGTTTTGTTTGACATTCCGTTTGATTATATTCTCTAACGTGTCAGCACCCCTTTAAGTAACGGTTACTGGCCATTTTTGAATTATAAAATCTCTCTCTCTCTCTCTCTCCTCCCCCCTTTCTCTATCTCGTCTCTTCCCATATCTGTCTGTCTCTTTCACCTGTCTATCTGTTTGTCTGTCTCTTTGCCCTGTCTGTCCCCCCCCCTCTCTCTCTCTCTATCTATCAATCTATCTGTCCCCCCTCTCTCTCTCTATCAATCAATCTATCTATCTATCTATCTATCTATCTCACTCAACTATCTTTTATTGATGGTGTGATTTTTACGATATCAAGTAATCATGCTGATGTGTGTTTGTACTGCGGCCTATACAAGAACAAGCCATCGGAAAGTCTGAAGTTTCTCTGACCGAAACAAAGCATTTCAGTATTCTCTGCCTCTCCCGCCCCCACCCTACCCCACCCCCACTCCCACCACCCCACTCCCTCAAATCTATGGGATCACTGGCTCCAGACACCATCTAATTCCCGTCTCTGACCGTGTATCACGTGAACGACATTTAAACGGGCTGACGAAATGGATTGGTGGATAAAGAGAACGACCCTTCCTCCCCTTCTTCCCACCCTTTTGTTCTTGTCCCACCCTCTTCTGTCCCCACCCAAGATGAAAACAATAAAGAAAGATGAAGGGTGGATGAGATGCTAGAGATGTAGGGAGGCGGATGATGGTGAGGACAGTGTATGTGGATGTGCATGTGTATGTGTGTGGATGTGGATGTGTTTGTGTATGTACATGTATATGTGTATGTGTCTAATGGGAGTAGAGAAAGAGCAATAGTTCATGTTGTACATGTCGTGAAGGTTTCATGGATGTGGCTGATACGTTGACAAAGTGCATACACAGTAGTGGAAGAAGAAGAATTTACATAAGTTTGTTCAATGAAAATGATAGAATAGTATAGACAGCAAGAACAAAGGTATACGGCGTGCTCATGAAACACACGCACACACACACACACACACACCCCACACACACACACACGCACGCACACACACACACACACACACACACACACACACACACACTTATACACTAGGATTGCATACATCACCTTGCTTAACTCCTTGACCACAGTCAATGCAGTTAGTAAATGTGGCACCAGATCTAGCCTTACCTTTTACTTCTGTATACATATGTCACACACAGTGATACGATTTACCCTCAGTACTATTTTTAACTAAGCTCGGCCACAGAAGCGTCCTTTAAGTGGAGTCAAATGCTTTTTCGAAGCCAATATTGGAACGCCACTACAGTCAACGTAATTTGCAACAGCTGCCGTTGAGGTAAACATATATCGATGGTTGAGTAGTCTTTTGTACACCCTGCTTGATATTCACTGTGATCTTACTGTCTTGAATCCTTTCCTTCAACCTACATTGATAATAGAACTTTATTTTACAACAATGTCAGATAAAGAAATTCTGCTACGATTGTTTCTGTCATTTGTATCTATCTCCCTTGTTACCTCTTTGAAGGAAACAAGCTTTTCGTCAAATAGCACTTTGAAAAAAAAACTTACAAGAAAATGGACAATACCATCTTAATACTCACTCAGTTCCCCAGGAAAACATCTGGAACTGCTTTATGGGGTGTTAATTTTAATGGCTGTCAACACTCCTCTACAGATATGTGACGATGTAAACTTGAATCCTCATTTTTTTTTTTCATTCTGTCATCACATCCTATTCGCTTTGCTTCTGATTCTTTGTCCAATATTTTCAAACCATTTATCTTTGGTAATACTACAGGTGGATGCCGATTTTTACATGAAATTTTCCTAAATGGTCTTTTATTGAAACTACAAGTTGTTAAAGCATTCGATCATTACGGATTTTCTTTTTACTTTCAGCCGTGTTTTTTGTTTTGTTTTTGTTTTGTGTGTGTGTGTGTGTTTTTTTGTGTGTGTTTTTTTTGCCTTTCCCATTCTTAAGCAGTACGTTGGCTTGTCTTTATATTTCATGGATTTTTTGTACTTTTTAGGCAAGATTCTCTCATTTCAGTTTTCTTCATTAGAATTCAGTGTCGAACCAGTCAGCTTTCTTTCCGTTACTTTTAACATATATTTTGTTTGTTTTAAGACTCTCTGCTTGTTCTTTTATAATGTTATTAAACAAACGGAAGGATTTGTCAACATCAATGGCAATAACATGACAGCGTGATTCAGTGTTGTGTGTGTACTTTCTGATGTCATGTTGTCTCACAAAATGGTTGTTCATAACTGGGCCGTCGTTGCAGTTAATCAGTGCACGCATTGCTGTGTTACTGGGTCAACAGGAGAGAGAGAGAGAGAGAGAGAGAGAGAGAGAGAGAGAGAGAGAGAGAGAGAGAGAGAGAGAGAGAGAGAGAGATCATAAAAGCATCACGTGGATGATCGATCATTGTGCCGCACACATGTGCAAATAGCAAGATGTTAAAGTGTGATAGTCATCGGTGTGTGTTTACTGCTAGTGAGAAGCAAACAGCTCTTGTAGAAAGCTGGTGTAAGCTGGTGGACAGGCTGAGGGAGTCAAAGGGTTAATG
>CM060310.1:92775381-92800381 GCA_030674185.1 Monoplex corrugatus | reverse complement strand
TCTTGGGCATAGGTTAATTTAGATCTAATAAGCGATTTACTGAGATGAACAAGTGTTGATGCATCTTGTCCCCATATCTGTTTGCGAACTATTTTCAAGAAATTTAAACTTTTTTGAGCTTTTGTTAATAAGTATTCAATATGCTGATTCCAAGATAATTTGGCTGTAAGGAAAACCCCTAAGAATTTAATTGACTCATTATACTGAAGAAGAGTATCTCCCAGTTTGAACATTTGCTGGGTTAGCTCCACTGTTAAACAAAACTATCTTTGTTTTTTCCACGGATTGATGCAGTCCATTTTCTACCATATATCGTGCTATTTTATCGAGTTCTAATTGATAACATTTACGTGTATAATTAAGACAGCGCAAAGGAGTTTTTCTTTTCATATTGACCTGCATCCACATGCATAAATCATGTGTGTGTGTGTGTGTGTGTGTGTGTGTGTGTGTGTGTGTGTGTGTGTGTGTGTGTGTGTGTGTGTGTGTGTGTGTGTGTGTGTTGTGTGTGTGTGCTTTGATCCTTTGTTCAAGGTTGTAGTGTCAATATTTTCGGGAAAAGGGTTGTTTATTTGACTACAGTGGTGTCTTTGTTTAGACCTATTGTACAGAATGCTCTCTCTCTCTCTCTCTCTCTCTCTCTATATATATATATATATATATATATATATATATACACACATATATATATATACATGTACATATACATATACATACACACACACACACATATATATATATATATATATATATATATATATATATATATATATATTTCTTCTTCATCTTATCTCTGTTTCTCCGTCTCTCTCTATCTGTGCCTCTTTTTCTGTCTGTCTGTGTGTTTGTCTGTCTGTCTGCTCCTGTCTGTCTGTTTTTCTGTCTGTCTCTCCCTTTCTCTCTCTCTCTCTCTCTCTCTCTCTCTCTCTCTCTCTCTCTCTCTCTCCCCCCCCCCCTCTTCTCATATCTTTCTCACACTCTTTTTCTATCTATGCTCTTCTCTCCATCTTCTGTTTTTTTCTCTCTCCCTCAGCCTACTCTCTTTCTCTCTCTCTCTGTCTCCATCATCAACTTATATCTCTTTTTTCGTGTTTCTATCCCCTCTTCCTCTTTGTAGGGAGTTCCAGACGTCTGTGCCGCACACCCTAAACCTCACGACAGCTGAACATTCCTATCTTTCCACAGGTTAGAGAGGGATGTAGAGGAACTGAGAGGCCTGGGGAGGCCGGGAGGCCTGGTATGGTGAGGATCAGTTATCTTTGAAGAGCCGTCTGTCTGTCTGATCGGTGTCATGGGCATACGGCCTCCCACGCTTTGGGACCAGCCGTTCAGTGCCAGACGGCTTTCCCGATCTGTTTACAGACCCGTGGGTTTTGGATCTGAGCTTCTCAAGTTCAATCACAGTCTGTATCACGGGCTGCTTGGTTCTATTGATAGAGCCAGGGACTCGGGTCTGATGTGTGGTGGTCAGTTCCATCCCGCAACATTAAAAACTTGGCCTGTTCGCTGCGCCTCTTAATGTTTCGATTTTGGTGGTGTCGTTGGTTCAAAATGTACGTGTGCTCTCCCCCGTCCCCCTCCACATTTTCAAGACCTTGCACAAGTCGGCGCACAGGTTTATGACCAAGCTTACGGGGTATGTCAGATAATTGCTGGCAGATTTGGGTGGAGCGCATATGGAATTATCCCAGTGCGATGAAACCCTTTAGAACAAACTCCAAAGTCCAATCTCCAGACTGAGTCGTAACGTCAAAATCAGTGCACTGTAACGTGATGTTTGGCTCAGTGCCTGTTTTAACCCTTTGACTTCCTCACCCTGTCCACCAGCATCCTTCATTGTCAACCACACTAGTTAAGCAAAAACTTAACCCTTTGACCCTCTCACCCTATCCAAAAACTTAACTCTTTGGCTTCCTCACCCTATCCACCAGCTTCCCGCATCGAATCTGGTAGATAGGGTGAGGAAGCCAAGGAGTTAAGTTTTTGCAGTTGGTTCATAGGGTGCGGGAATCAAAGGGTTATTAATGCGTTGGTGCAGGAGTTGAGGTTTACGTTTTCAAGTCCCTGACGGCTCACATTCACCCTATTGTACAGAATGAAGTTTCGTTCACTGTATTGGTTCACAGGTCATGACTCGGCATCTGGGTTTACAAGTTCTGTCTCTGTGTCTAACGAAACAACTGACTCGCTTGCTTCTCACCGATCTTAACGAGCTGATTATTGTGATGATATCGGTTTAATGTTTGATATACAGATCCTCACGATCTTAACGAGCGATTATTGTGTGATATCGGTTTAATGTTTGATATGCAGATCCTCATCGATCTTAACGAGCTGATATTGTGATGATATCGGTTTAATGTTTGATATACAGATCCTCATCGATCTTAACGAGCTGATTATTGTGATGATATCGGTTTAATGTTTGATATACAGATCCTCACTGATCTTAACGAGCTGATTATTGTGATGATATCGGTTTAATGTTTGATATACAGATCCTCACTGATCTTAACGAGCTGATTATTGTGATGATATCGGTTTAATGTTTGATATGCAGATCCTCACTGATCTTAACGAGCTGATTATTGTGATGATATCGGTTTAATGTTTGATATGCAGATCCTCACTGATCTTAACGAGCTGATTATTGTGATGATATCGGTTTAATGTTTGATATGCAGATCCCCATCGATCTTAACGAGCTGATTATTGTGATGATATCGGTTTAATGTTTGATATGCAGATCCTCATCGATCTTAACGAGCTGATTATTCTGATGGTGTTGGTTTGATATTTGATATACAGATCCTAACTGATCTTAACGAGCTGATTATTCTGATGATATCGGTTTAATGTTTGATATGCAGATCCTCATCGAGCTGAGTATTCTGATCATGTTGGTTTGATATACAGATCCTCACGATCTTAATTAAGGGCTGATTATTCTGATGATATCGGTTAATATGCAGATCCTCACAGATCTTAACGAGCTGATTATTGTGATGATATCGGTTTAATGTTTGATATACAGATCCTCACCGATCTTAATTAACGAGCTGATTATTCTGATGATATTGATATGATATTTGATATACATTCCATGATCAGTTCTTCATCGTTCATTCTGGTGATGTCTGGTTAATGTTTGGTTGTGACTGTGCCAGTTACTGTGTCAGTGTCTGCTGTGTGTTTGATATCCAGTCCATTTCCATCTGTTATGTGGCAATCATGTCTGGTCTTTTAGTGTGTTCCCATCCCCCTCTCTGTTTCACTCTGTCTCTGTCTCTGTCTGTATCTCTGTCTCTGTCTCTTTCTTTCTCTCTCTCTCTCTCTCTCTCTCTCTCTCTCTGTCTATCTGTTTGTCTGTCTATCTGTCTGTCTGTCTTTCTCTCTTTCAGTTTGTCTCTCACTGTATGTCTGTCTGTCTCTTTCTCTCTCTCTTTCTCTCTGTCTCCCTCTCTCTCTGTCTATCTCTGTCTCTATCTGTCTCTCTTTTTTCTTCTCTCTCTCTCTCTCTTTCTCTCCCCCCTCTCTCTCTATTTGTATCAAATTGATACATCTCTTCCGCGTACACTAAACCTCAGAGCAGTTAAACAGACGTATCTTGCGAGATGTTAGAGGTGGAGGAAATAGCCGCCAGGGGGTGTCAGGAGGCCCAGGGAGGTGACGATCAGGTGTCCACCACTGGATCCCTGGCTGTGTGATCAGTGCCCTATGCATACGGCCTCCCACACTGCAGGAGCACTGCTGAATGCAGGATGGCTGTTTGTCTCAATGAGTTGATTGAGTCGTGGTGTTGGGATGGCTGTTTGTCTCAGTCAGTTGATTGAGTCGTGGTGTTGGGATGGCTGTTTGTCTGAATGAGTTGATTGAGTCGTGGTGTTGAGATGGCTGCTTGTCTCACTGAGTTGATTGAGTCGTGGTGTTGGGATGGCTGTTTCAATTAGTTGATTGAGTCGTGGTGTTGGGATGGCTGTTTGTCTCACTGAGTTGATTGAGTCGTGGTGTTGGGATGACTGTTTGTCTCACTGAGTTGATTGAGTCGTGGTGTTGGGATGACTGTTTGTCTCACTGAGTTGATTGAGTCGTGGTGTTGGAATGGCTGTTTGTCTCACTGAGTTGATTGAGTCGTGGTGTTGGGATGACTGTTTGTCATTGAGTTGATTGAGTCGTGGTGTTGGGATGGCTGTTTGTCTCACTGAGTTGATTGAGTCATGGTATTGGGATGGCTGTTTGTCTCACTGAGTTGATTGAGTCGTGGTGTTGGGATGGCTGTTTGTCTCACTGAGTTGATTGACTCATGGTGTTGGGATGGCTGTTTCAATGAGTTGATTGAGTCATGGTGTTGGGATGGCTGTTTGTCTCAATGAGTTGATTGAGTCGTGGTGTTGGGATGGCTGTTTCAATGAGTTGATTGAGTCGTGGTGTTGGGATGGCTGTTTGTCTGAATGAGTTGATTGAGTCGTAGTGTTGGGATGGCTGTTTGTCTCAATCAGTTGATTGAGTCGTGGTGTTGGGATGGCTGTTTGTCTCACTGAGTTGATTGAGTCGTGGTGTTGGGATGGCTGTTTGTCTCACTGAGTTGATTGACTCATGGTGTTGGGATGGCTGTTTCAATGAGTTGATTGAGTCATGGTGTTGGGATGGCTGTTTGTCTCAATGAGTTGATTGAGTCGTGGTGTTGGGATGGCTGTTTCAATGAGTTGATTGAGTCGTGGTGTTGGGATGGCTGTTTGTCTGAATGAGTTGATTGAGTCGTGGTGTTGAGATGGCTGCTTGTCTCACTGAGTTGATTGAGTCGTGGTGTTGGGATGGCTGTTTGTCTCACTGAGTTGATTGAGTCATGGTGTTGGGATGGCTGTTTGTCTCACTGAGTTGATTGAGTCGTGGTGTTGGGATGGCTGTTTGTCTCAATGAGTTGATTGAGTCGTGGTGTTGGGATGGCTGTTTGTCTGAATGAGTTGATTGAGTCGTGGTGTTGGGATGGCTGCTTGTCTCACTGAGTTGATTGAGTCGTGGTGTTGGGATGGCTGTTTGTCTCCCTGAGTTGATTGAGTCATGGTGTTGGGATGGCTGTTTGTCTCACTGAGTTGATTGAGTCGTGGTGTTGGGATGGCTGTTTGTCTCAATGAGTTGATTGAGTCATGGTGTTGGGATGGCTGTTTGTCTGAATGAGTTGATTGAGTCGTGGTGTTGGGATGGCTGTTTGTCTCACTGAGTTGATTGAGTCGTGGTGTTGGGATGACTGTCTCACTGAGTTGATTGAGTCGTGGTGTTGGGATGGCTGTTTGTCTCATTGAGTTGATTGAGTCATGGTGTTGGGATGGCTGTTTGTCTCACTGAGTTGATTGAGTCGTGGTGTTGGGATGGCTGTTTGTCTCACTGAGTTGATTGACTCATGGTGTTGGGATGGCTGTTTCAATGAGTTGATTGAGTCATGGTGTTGGGATGGCTGTTTGTCTCAATGAGTTGATTGAGTCGTGGTGTTGGGATGGCTGTTTCAATGAGTTGATTGAGTCGTAGTGTTGGGATGGCTGTTTGTCTCAATGAGTTGATTGAGTCGTGGTGTTGGGATGGCTGTTTGTCTCACTGAGTTGATTGAGTCGTGGTGTTGGGATGGCTGTTTCAATGAGTTGATTGAGTCGTGGTGTTGGGATGGCTGTTTGTCTCACTGAGTTGATTGAGTCGTGGTGTTGGGATGGCTGTTTGTCTCACTGAGTTGATTGAGTCGTGGTGTTGGGATGGCTGTTTCAATTAGTTGATTGAGTCGTGGTGTTGGGATGGCTGTTTGTCTCACTGAGTTGATTGAGTCGTGGTGTTGGGATGACTGTTTGTCTCACTGAGTTGATTGAGTCGTGGTGTTGGGATGGCTGTTTGTCTCACTGAGTTGATTGAGTCGTGGTATGGGATGGCTGTTTGTCTCACTGAGTTGATTGAGTCGTGGTGTTGGGATGACTGTTTGTCATTGAGTTGATTGAGTCGTGGTGTTGGGATGGCTGTTTGTCTCACTGAGTTGATTGAGTCATGGTATTGGGATGGCTGTTTGTCTCACTGAGTTGATTGAGTCGTGGTGTTGGGTTGGCTGTTTCTCACACTGAGTTGATTGAGTCGTGGTTCTGGGATGGCTGTTTTTCTCACTGAGTTGATTGAGTCGTGGTGTGAGATGGCTGTTTGTCTCACTGAGTTGATTGAGTCGTGGTGTTGGGATGACTGTTTGTCTCACTGAGTTGATTGAGTCGTGGTGTTGGGATGGCTGTTTGTCTCCCTGAGTTGATTGAGTCATGGTATTGGGATGACTGTTTGTCTCAATGAGTTGATTGAGTCGTGGTGTTGGGATGGCTGTTTGTCTCACTGAGTTGATTGAGTCGTGGTGTTGGGATGACTTTCAATGAGTTGATTGAGTCATGGTGTTGGGATGGCTGTTTGTCTCGATGAGTTGATTGAGTCGTGGTGTTGGGATGGCTGTTTGTCTCAATGAGTTGATTGAGTCGTGGTGTTGGGATGGCTGTTTGTCTCACTGAGTTGATTGAGTCATGGTGTTGGGATGACTGTTTGTCTCACTGAGTTGATTGAGTCGTGGTGTTGGGATGGCTGTTTGTCTCACTGAGTTGATTGAGTCATGGTGTTGGGATGGCTGTTTGTCTCACTGAGTTGATTGAGTCATGATGTTGGGATGACTGTTTGTCTCACTGAGTTGATTGAGTCATGGTGTTGGGATGGCTGTTTGTCTCACTGAGTTGATTGAGTCATGGTGTTGGGATGACTGTTTGTCTCACTGAGTTGATTGAGTCATGGTGTTGGGATGGCTGTTTGTCTCACTGAGTTGATTGAGTCATGGTGTTGGGATGACTGTTTGTCTCACTGAGTTGATTGAGTCATGATGTTGGGATGGCTGTCTCACTGAGTTGATTGAGTCATGATGTTGGGATGGCTGTTTGTCTCACTGAGTTGATTGAGTCGTGGTGTTGGGATGGCTGTTTGTCTCACTGAGTTGATTGAGTCATGATGTTGGGATGGCTGTCTCACTGAGTTGATTGAGTCATGATGTTGGGATGGCTGTTTGTCTCACTGAGTTGATTGAGTCGTGGTGTTGGGATGGCTGTTTGTCTCACTGAGTTGATTGAGTCATGGTGTTGGGATGGCTGATTGTCTGAGTCAGGTGATTGAGTCGTAGTGTTGGGATGGCTGTTTGTCTCACTGAGTTGATTCAGTCACTAAACATCAGAACAGTTAAACAGACGTATCTTGCGAGATGTTAGAGGTGGGTGGGGAGGAAATAGCCGCCAGCGGATGTCAGTAGGCTCAGGGAGGTGACGATCAGGTGTCCACCACTAGATCCCTGGCTGTGTGATCAGTGCCCTATGCACATGGCCTCCCACACTGCGGGGGCACTGCTGAATGCAGGATGGCTGTTTCATTGAGTTGACTGGGTCATAGTGTTGGGATGGTTGTTTGTCTCAATGAGTTGATTGAGTCGGTGTTGGGATGGCTGTTTGTCTGAATGAGTTGATTGAGTCGTGGTGTTGGGATGGCTGTTTGTCTCACTGAGTTGATTGAGTCGTGGTGTTGGGATGGCTGTTTGTCTGAATGAGTTGATTGAGTCGTGGTGTTGGGATGGCTGTTTGTCTGAATGAGTTGATTGAGTCGTGGTGTTGGGATGGCTGTTTGTCTCAGTCAGTTGATTGAGTCGTGGTGTTTGGGTGGCTGTTTGTCTCAGTGAGTTGATTGAGTCGTGGTGTTGGGATGGCTGTTTGTCTCACTGAGTTGATTCAGTCGTGGTGTTGGGATGGCTGTTTGTCTCACTGAGTTGATTGAGTCGTGGTGTTGGGATGTCTGTTTGTCTCACTGAGTTGATTGAGTCATGGTGTTGGGATGGCTGTTTGTCTCACTGAGTTGATTGAGTCGTGGTGTTGGGATGGCTGTTTGTCTCACTGAGTTGATTGAGTCATGGTGTTGGGATGGCTGTTTGTCTCACTGAGTTGATTGAGTCGTGGTGTTGCGATGGCTGTTTGTCTGAATGAGTTGATTGAGTCGTGGTGTTGGGATGGCTGATTGTCTCAGTCAGGTGATTGAGTCGTGGTGTTGGGATGGCTGTTTGTCTCAATGAGTTGATTGAGTCATGATGTTGGGATGGCTGTTTGTCTCAGTCAGGTGATTGAGTCGTTGTGTTGGGGTGGCTGTTTGTCTCACTGAGTTGATTGAGTCGTGGTGTTGGGATGGCTGTTTGTCTCACTGAGTTGATTGAGTCGTGGTGTTGGGATGGCTGTTTGTCTCACTGAGTTGATTGAGTCGTGGTGTTGGGATGGCTGTTTGTCTCACTGAGTTGATTGAGTCATGGTGTTGGGATGGCTGTTTGTCTCACTGAGTTGATTGAGTCGTGGTGTTGGGATGGCTGTTTGTCTCAGTCAGGTGATTGAGTCATGGTGTTGGGATGGCTGTTTGTCTCACTGAGTTGATTGAGTCGTGGTGTTGGGATGGCTGTTTGTCTGAATGAGTTGATTGAGTCATGGTGTTGGGATGGCTGTTTGTCTCAGTCAGGTGATTGAGTCATGGTGTTGGGATGGCTGTTTGTCTCACTGAGTTGATTGAGTCGTGGTGTTGGGATGGCTGTTTGTCTCAGTCAGGTGATTGAGTCGTGGTGTTGGGATGGCTGATTGTCTCACTGAGTTGATTGAGTCGTGGTGTTGGGATGGCTGTTTGTCTCACTGAGTTGATTGAGTCGTGGTGTTGGGATGGCTGTTTGTCTCACTGAGTTGATTGAGTCGTGGTGTTGGGATGGCTGTTTGTCTCACTGAGTTGATTGAGTCGTGGTGTTGGGATGGCTGTTTGTCTCACTGAGTTGATTGAGTCGTGGTGTTGGGATGGCTGTTTGTCTCACTGAGTTGATTGAGTCGTGGTGTTGGGATGGCTGTTTGTCTCACTGAGTTGATTGAGTCGTGGTGTTGGGATGGCTGTTTGTCTCAGTCAGGTGATTGAGTCGTGGTGTTGGGATGGCTGTTTGTCTCAATGAGTTGATTGAGTCATGGTGTTGGGATGGCTGTTTGTCTCAGTCAGGTGATTGAGTCGTGGTGTTGGGATGGCTGTTTGTCTCAATGAGTTGATTGAGTCGTGGTGTTGGGATGGCTGTTTGTCTCAGTCAGGTGATTGAGTCGTGGTGTTGGGATGGCTGTTTGTCTCAGTCAGGTGATTGAGTCGTGGTGTTGGGATGGCTGTTTGTCTCAATGAGTTTATTGAGTCATGGTGTTGGGATGGCTGTTTGTCTCAATGAGTCATGGTGTTGGGATGGCTGTTTGTCTCACTGAGTTGATTGAGTCGTGGTGTTGGGATGGCTGTTTGTCTCACTGAGTTGATTGAGTCATGGTGTTGGGATGGCTGTTTGTCTCACTGAGTTGATTGAGTCGTGGTGTTGGGATGGCTGTTTGTCTCACTGAGTTGATTGAGTCATGGTGTTGGGATGGCTGTTTGTCTCACTGAGTTGATTGAGTCGTGGTGTTGCGATGGCTGTTTGTCTGAATGAGTTGATTGAGTCGTGGTGTTGGGATGGCTGATTGTCTCAGTCAGGTGATTGAGTCGTGGTGTTGGGATGGCTGTTTGTCTCAATGAGTTGATTGAGTCATGATGTTGGGATGGCTGTTTGTCTCAGTCAGGTGATTGAGTCGTTGTGTTGGGGTGGCTGTTTGTCTCACTGAGTTGATTGAGTCGTGGTGTTGGGATGGCTGTTTGTCTCACTGAGTTGATTGAGTCGTGGTGTTGGGATGGCTGTTTGTCTCACTGAGTTGATTGAGTCGTGGTGTTGGGATGGCTGTTTGTCTCACTGAGTTGATTGAGTCATGGTGTTGGGATGGCTGTTTGTCTCACTGAGTTGATTGAGTCGTGGTGTTGGGATGGCTGTTTGTCTCAGTCAGGTGATTGAGTCATGGTGTTGGGATGGCTGTTTGTCTCACTGAGTTGATTGAGTCGTGGTGTTGGGATGGCTGTTTGTCTGAATGAGTTGATTGAGTCATGGTGTTGGGATGGCTGTTTGTCTCAGTCAGGTGATTGAGTCATGGTGTTGGGATGGCTGTTTGTCTCACTGAGTTGATTGAGTCGTGGTGTTGGGATGGCTGTTTGTCTCAGTCAGGTGATTGAGTCGTGGTGTTGGGATGGCTGATTGTCTCACTGAGTTGATTGAGTCGTGGTGTTGGGATGGCTGTTTTTCTCACTGAGTTGATTGAGTCGTGGTGTTGGGATGGCTGTTTGTCTCACTGAGTTCATTGAGTCGTGGTGTTGGGATGGCTGTTTGTCTCACTGAGTTGATTGAGTCGTGGTGTTGGGATGGCTGTTTGTCTCAGTCAGGTGATTGAGTCGTAGTGTTGGGATGGCTGTTTGTCTCACTGAGTTGATTGAGTCATGGTGTTGGGATCTGAGTCTCAGGTTCACTTCTGGTCTGTAAAACCTGGCGCTGTGGATTCGGGATCCGACTGCTGAAGATCAATCCCATTCTGTAACGTAGATATGGACTTACTGCCTACCTTAAACTGTGATGTGATGATTGAAGATACGTGTTTTTATTTGCTGAGTTCTCTGAAATTCAGTCCCAGTCTGTAGAATTGGATCACTGCGTGTGTGAATACACAGGGCCATAAGAAAAGTTAAGAGCTGTTGTCCTCTTTAGTCTAATGCACTGGGATCAGCAGTCCAGTGTGGGATGATTACTGCTGCTGGCTCTATGAGTTGATAGAGCCCAGGGGTCATTCAGTCCCACTTAAAAATTGACTTGTTGCCTGTCGTAATGCATAGAGTCAGGGCTCAAGATCTGAGTTTTCAAGTTCAGTTCCGAACTTGGCAAGCAGTGATTCACTGCGGAATTGTTTCTGGCTCACGAGCTGCTGCGAACTCAGGTCTGAACAGTAAGGTAGTCACAGTTTGCATTATAAACAAATTAGCACCATGGACTGAAGAACTGACTTCCCAAGTTTGTTGTTGTTGTTGTTGTTACTGTTGTTGTTGTTGTTGTCGTTGTTACTGTTGTTGTTGTTGTCGTTGTTGTTGTTGTTTTCAGTCTATAACTTAAAACTTAGTATCTCGCTTATTCTAATGCACAGATTTATGATTCAAGATCCGAGTTTTCGAGTTCAACCCAAGATGTTTGGAGCAGCGCTTCAATACAGGATGGCTGACTTATGTTTCAGTCAGTTGATGGAATTGTGAACACAGGCTTTTAATTCTCAAGTTCAGTCCCAGTGTGTAACGCGTACGGGAGAGCTATGGACTGAAGATTTGATATTGAAGTTCAATCCCAGCCTGCAACATAAAAAGATCTGGGCTGTTCACTGCCCATTCTAACGTTTCAGTCATTTTGGTGGTGTCAGCTTATAGAGTTCCATAGGTTCTTTCTCTCAGCCCACGTCTTTCTGCATTTGAAGCCCTTACCAGCACACGGGATTTTATGTAGGCTCAAGAGGGCTGCTTAATAATTGCTGGCAGATTTGGTTGGAGCGCATATGAAATTGTTTGAGTGTTGGGTAAACTCGAAACTCAACTCAGACTCACATTTTGAGTCCAACGAGTCTTTCATGAACTATTTCCACGTTCCAAGTACCAGGACCATCTTCGTGTCATTCTGGTGATGCCTGTTTACAGTTTGTGATAGGACTGACACAATTCATGCAATGCCACTCTCTAATCTCAAATTTCTGGTGTTTGTAAACTTGAATTTTGCACAAGCTCAGGGAGTCTAACGAAATATTTCTTTCACATTTTGGTGCATGATTTATTGTGTGTGTGGGGGGGGGAGGGAGTACCCTGACTCAATACATTTCTCTTCAGCGCATCACAAAAATTCTGTGGTTCCAGCACACTCCTATCCCAAAATGACTGACGCAGAATTGGTGATATCAAAACATTTGCATTTGTGGAGGTGGTCCATTCTGTCCAGTGATAGAGTTGACGTCATTGGCCCGACAGTATGTCATTGTGTGTGGATGACAACGTCAAGGGTGGCGGGGTGGGTGGGTGGGTGGGAATATTTTAGATCGTCAGTGGCAGATTTGGGTAAAGCAACCACAGAATTGTTCAGGCGTCATGAATCCGTCTTCTGCGTATTCCAAAACAATCCAGTTACGTAGTGGCTTATACTGAAGCGATGACAATGGAGGAAAAACTGACATTTGTAGAAAAAGTGTTTTTTTCCGGTGGTATTTTGCATGGGCTTGAAGATATTTGGAGTGTTACTAACAGATTAAGATAGAGCATATACGGAAGTGCCTGGGTTCACCGAATCTCTGTTCAGCACGGTCAAACTCATTCCAATCGCAGTGCTTTCAGTGCTTAACCCGTAACAACGAAACATTTGCATCAGTGGCGGTGCTCTTGGTCGCTGGTGGGATTTAGCGTAGGCCTGAAGATTGTTCAAGACCCTCACAGTATTGACAGACGTTGGTGGAGCGTATAATTATGTACACGCTCACGAGCGATGCATCCTTCTTCCAGCATTCCAATGCTTTCCCGTTCCAGTGTGCCAGGCACTGAAGCGGTAATAACGAAACATTTGCATTTGTGGAGATGGTCTGGCCTGCCCTTTGGGTGAGATGGACGTCATCGAGCCAACAGTCTTGAATAACAATGGCAGAGGAGACATTTTTGGAATTTTTATTGCTTTGTATTCATTTATTTATATATTTGTTTTTTGTTTGTTTATTCATGTATTTATTATTTATTGATTTATCTATTCATTTATTCATTTATTTACTTAATCCTTTCTTTATTTATTTATTTAGTCATTTGTTTATTTGTGTATCTAGCATATGAAATTAAGTTTGCTCTCCACATTTTTGTTTTGTTTTCTTTCTTTAATTTTTAATCGTGTGTATATATATATATATATATATATATATATATATATATATATATATATATATATATGTGTGTGTGTGTGTGTGTGTGTGTGTGTGTGTGTGTGTGTGTGTGTGTGTGTGTATTTATGTATGGAGAGAGAGAGAGAGTGACACGTACATCTATGTATATACATATATATATATATATATGGTGTAGGGGGCTCTGGATAGAGGTAGTACCTTTGATGTCTGGCTGCTGCACTCTACCTGGTAGGGTGGACGGGCATCACTGGTCCTCGTCCATCCTCTAAATCTCTCACGTGCTGGCTCCAAGCGCCACACCCCGGGACCTCGCCTCAGCAGGCGTGCCAAACCATGTGAGGGGGTGATGTTAACACTGCATCACTGGGCGAATAACCTCCACGATGCAGGTTACCGGCCAAGGCGGACGAAGTTCCGCAAGGAACTCAACGGCTATGTGTTCAAGACCAAGGCGAACCACCTAGATGGAGGACGTCGGCTGTGGTCTGGCATGGAGAGGGATGGGCTCCGCCATGCGACATTGCCCAAGACACACTAAATGAAGATTACAACCGCAACTCAATCCATACCGGCCCGGTCGTCGCCCGGAACAAGGACCGCGCCTTCCGTCGCTGGCCATCAGGGCGGAGGTGAAAAGTATGTGACTGATGGACCAAAATCCCTACGTACAAGAAAAAATGTTACTATCGGCACCTGGAATGTGAGATCGCTGAGAGCAGCAGGAAAAGTTGCAGAACTAACGTATGAAATGAAGAGATACCGATGGAACGTCCTTGGGCTCTGTGAAGTACGATGGAAAAACCTCGGAGAAACGTCTACCCCAGAAGGCCACAAACTCTACTTCAGTGGCAGTGAAGACAAACATGAACATGGAGTTGGATTCCTCATTCACAAAGACACTGTGAATGCCATCATGGGATGCCGACCAGTCTCTAGCAGACTCATTACTATTCGGCTTAAGGCTTCACCTTTTAACATCACCGTCATCCAAGCTTATGCCCCAACAACTGACTATGATGACGAGGCTGTCGAAGATTTCTATGATCAACTGCAGGAAATCGTAGATCAGACGCCAAAGAAAGACATCATTATAGTGCAGGGCGACTGGAATGCGAAGATTGGAGAGGATGAACACAATAACTGGAAAGGGATATGTGGCCAATACTGCAACCCTGAGACCAACGAAAGAGGTTTAAGGCTCCTAGAATTCGCCAGTTACAACGACCTGAGGGTGGTGAACACGTTCGGTCCACACAAACCATCTAGACGCTGGACATGGCACAGCCCAGGAGAAAAATACCACAGTCAGATCGACTACATCATGGTTCAAAGACGCTTCCAGTCAAGTGTTAACATCGCAAAGACCAGGAGCTTTCCAGGAGCCGACATTGGAAGCGATCATGAGCTTGTAATGATGACCTTCAAACTCCGCCTCCAGAGGATGAAGAAACAGGGCAACATAAGAATTAAGTTCAATCTTGAGAAGCTCAAAGACCCCCAACATAGTTGAAAACTTCCAAGCAACGATAGGAGGGAAGTTTGCTCCTCTCCTCGTCCTTGACAATATGGACACCGAAGTAGACACTCTGATCAACAACTTCAACACTGCCGTGACCGAAGCAGCCAACGACATCCTTGGAAAACACCGACCAACAAAGATGCCCTGGGTCACGGAAGAAGTACTAAAGCTGAGCGACAAACGCAGAGAACTAAAGCAAAAGAAGAGTACGGATGAAGGTGCTAAACTATACAGAAAAGCCAACCAACAAGTTAAAGAAGGCATGAGGAAAGCAAAGGAAACATGGATTGAAGAACAATGCCAAGATATCGAAGCAAACCTGCAGAAAAATAACAGCAAAAAAGCCTACCAGCTTGTGAAAGAACTAGCAAGCTCAAAACAAGGCAGAACCACTACCATACAGAACAAAGCAGGGAAATGTCTCACAGAAGATCAAGAGATTCTGCAGAGGTGGACAGAGTACTGCTCCGAATTATACACACACACAACAACAGGAGATCCCAAGGTGCTAGACGTTCCTCCACCAACCAACAACGACAGCTACCCCATCGTGCGAGAAGAAGTTGAAGCTGCAGTAAAATCATTGAAGAAAGGCAAGTCGGCAGGAATGGACAACATTCCCTCAGAACTGGTCCAGGCAGGAGGAGAGGCCATGATAGATATGCTACTCATCATCTGCAATAAGATCTGGCGGACAGGTGAGTGGCCAACACCTTGGACCCAGTCCCTGATCATCACTCTCCCGAAGAAAGGCAACCTACAACTATGCCAAAACTACCGTACCATCAGCCTGATCAGCCATCCAAGTAAGGTCATGCTAAAAATCCTTCTGAGTAGACTGAAGCCACAAGCTGAGGAGATAATAAAAGAAGAGCAGGCAGGTTTCAGACCAGGAAGAAGTACCACAGAGCAAATTTTCAACCTCAGATTGCTCTGTGAGAAATACCTGCAACACCAGCAAGGCCTTTACCACGTCTTCGTGGACTTCAAGAAGGCATTCGACAGAGTTTGGCACGCAGCCTTGTGGGCAACCATGAGGCTGTACAACATCAATGCCAACCTGATCAGAACCATAGAATGCCTCTACGAAAAGGCGACCAGTGCAGTCTACCATGACAACAACATAGGCGAATGGTTCCGAACCACAGTTGGAGTACGCCAAGGATGCCTGCTCTCCCCCACTCTCGTCAACATCTTCTTAGAGAGAATAATGGCTGACGCACTTGAAGACCACGAGGGAACAGTCAGCATCGGAGGTAGAACAATCACAAACTTGCGTTTTGCCGACGACATTGACGGACTAGCTGGGCAAGAGCAAGAGCTAGTCAGCTTGATAAAACATCTTGATGAGGCCTCCACATCATATGGCATGCAGATCAGTGCAGAGAAAACCCAGTTGATGACAAATAATACCAATGGCATCAGCACTGACATTACCATAGACAACAAGAAACTTGAGACCGTCCATAGATTTAAGTATCTGGGAGCTATAGTATCAGATGAAGGATCAAAGCCCGAGGTACTTTCCAGGATTGCACAGACCACAGCTGCAATGACCAAGCTAAAAGTCATCTGGAACGACAAGAATATCGCAATCGGTTCCAAGATCAGACTGATGCATTCCCTGGTCATGTCAATATTTTTGTATGCCTGCGAAACATGGACCATAACAGCAGACATTGAAAGAAGGATACAGGCAATGGAGATGAGATGCTTCCGCAAACTCCTTGGTATCTCGTACATAGATCATATAACCAATAAAGAAGTGAAAACCCGAATCGAAAACGCCATCGGGCCGTATGAAGACCTCCTGACCTCAGTGAAAAGACGCAAACTGAGGTGGTACGGGCACGTCACACGATCATCTGGACTGGCCAAGACCGTCTTGCAGGGAACAGTTCAGGGAGGGAGACGAAGAGGCAGACAGAGAAAAAGATGGGAAGACAATATCAGAGAGTGGACTGGCCTTGAATGGAATATCATTCTGCGGAAAGCTGAGGACCGTGAGGAGTGGAGGAAGTTGGTTGCAAAATCTTCAATGGTGCCCCAACGGTCAACCAGACTACGGGACTGATGATGATGATGATATATATATATATACACATGTGTGTGTGTATATACATGTACGTGTCACTGTCTCTCTTTCTCCATACACACACACACACACACACACGCATACTGCACGCAGAACCTCTGTATATCACCTTAACCAACATACACCAGCACTTGAAACCTAGTGGCGGCAGGGGGTGCGAAAAATCCCAGTCTGATGCATGATTCGAACCCCAGTTTCTCAAATCCTTGACAGATGCTTTAACCACAAGGCCACACACTCCGCTATATTTATTTGCAGTTTTGGGTGGAGCACATATGCAGTTGCTCAGATGCAACAGTCCCGTCTTCAGCACATTTCAACACATTCCAATCCCAGTGGGACTACCGATGAACCAGTGAGGGCAGAACATTGACATTGGTGGACATCGTGTGGGCACTCGATTTGATTTTGCACAGATCTGAAGATTCTTAACGATTTTTGTCGGCAGAGTTTGGTTCAATATAAATAATGTAAACCATGATGGACTGATGAAGACACTGCTGTAAACAGGATTCCTAGCTCATGTAATCGCTCATATCCAGTCTCTGTACGCTGGCCAAACTGCAAAAAGAAGATGTTGAATGGTGCTCCCACAGCAGCCTTCAAAATATGTAAAGAAGTCAGGCAAGGATGCATTCTGTGACTGCACCTGTTTAGCGATTACACCCAACAAGTCATGAGAGACATCGAAATGGAAGAGCAAGGCAATGAAGTCGAAGGGAGAAAGATATAGAACTTACGATATCCTAATGATACAGCCTTATGTGCAAACAACTACGATGAAGCGATAACACTTAAATAAGCTAAATGACGTTGGAGAGAAATAAAGCCTCCAGTTCAATGTAAAGAAAACAAAGCTGATGCACACTGGCAGTAACAACTATAACGCTATACGTATTGGGCAAGAAAAAGAAGAAGAAAGAGTGAAGCAATTTAAATACCTCGGATCCATCAAGGCTGAAGATGCTTATTGCTCAGGTGATATTCGTTTAAGGATCAGTATGGCACAGCAACTTATGGTTGAACTAATTAACAGATGGAAAGACATGCTCACTCAACTTCAATCTAAAAATGAGACTAATGAAATTGGACAGGAAAGAACAACTCCGAGGCATTTGACTCCATCGAACAGATTAGAAGAGTGGTGTACCGTGGTCCAGAGAGCAACGCACTGCTCACACAAACGGCAGGCATGTCCTGCCCTGTCTGACCCGGTGATGCAGGGTACAGACAGATGTCTGTAAGGTCTCGGGTGCAGCGAATATCTCTCACGTGTAGATATGTTACCACAAATTCCAGCTCCAGTATAACCAGTGTTTAAAAACAAAACATGTTATTAACCCTTTGACTCCTGTATCCTGTCCACCAGCATCACTTATTGTCAACCATGCTAGCTAAGCAAAACGTTAACCCTTTGACTTCCTCACCCTATCCACCAGCTTTCTGAAGGAAGCTGTTTAAAAGGGTATAAAAAGGGTAAGGGAATCAAAGGGTTATGTTTTTGCAGTTGGTGGATAGCGTGCAGAAGTCAAAGGTATATGTGGAGGTGTCTGAGTCATCTTTTGGAAGAGATATGCACCTTTGGATCAACACTGATTAGCCCTGTGACTGATAACAGCCATGGGAAAGGAGACATTGGAAATGTTTTTTTAATCCTTGAACTACTCAAATACAACAAGTCTCTCTTCAGTGCATTCCAACACAGTCCTATTCCGTTGTGGCTGCTGCTGAATTAGCTTGTAGTTTGTTCATGAAGATTCATTACATTTGGATAATTCCATAAAATGCCATACACGCACCACCCAAGTCTGCCAGAAGTATCTGGCTGAATCAGAGCCTATGCAAAACCCTATGCACTGGCAAGGCTTTGAAATGGATGAGGAGGTAGGGGGAAGAATGGGACCTAAGAAATATTAAGCTGACACTATTGGAGCGATTGGAATATCAGAATGGGCAGGAGACAGGCCAGGTTTTGTGTTGCAGCCTGATTTTCAACTCAGAACATCAGATTTTTAGTCGACAATCTATCAACAGAGCCAGTATTTGTGTTATTTTACGAGCGTGGATAGGAACAAGGAAGGTACACATCTGAAAACATGATTTTCCACAGTGCTTTTGATACTTTCACAGTGTAAATATTGTTCACTGTTTCATGACTGTTTCGCTGCTGCCGAATCCTGCATCAACGCATTTCGGCTGTGCAGTTCCAGTGTGGCTTATTTTGAAGTGGTGAAAACAAAACATTTGCATTCATTCTATAGAGGTGGTCTGGATTTCCCAGTGGGAGAGGTGAGCGCCATCGGCCCACAGTAATTAGACGTCGTGGTTCCGAATGGTGGGCGAATTGGTTGTTGTCTCTGCCTCTTCTGTCGTCCTTTACTGTGTTTGTCTTGTCATGGCAAGAAAGATGGGTGAACCTCTCTGACACCATGTTCTCTCTCTCTGTCTGTCTGTCTCTCTCTCTCTTCTTTCTTTCTTTCTTTCTTCTCTCTCTCTCTCTCTCTTTCTCTCTCTCTCTCTCTTTCTCTGTCTGTTTCTCTCTCTCTCTGTCTCTGTCTCTCTCTGTTTCTCTCTCTCTCTCTCTCTCTCTCTCTCTCTCTCTCTCTCTCTTGTGTGTGTGTGTCCTCTTTAAGAAGTTTTGGTACATTCAAGTTGTGTCTACTCTGTCATATTCTTCAGAAAGTCTTATATTATAAATTACCTTGTTAGAAAACTTAGGTTCTAGTCTCCAGTATAACAGCATGTTTAGGCAAACTCATTTTGGAAATAATATCCTCCTAGCATGAAGAGAGTTTAGCGAGACTTTTGCAGCTAGAAAGCATTTGAAGAGTTTCTTGCAGAACCAATGTTTTGTGACAAAAGTACATACAAGACAACAAGCTTCTCTTCGATGAGAACTAGATGAATAAGAGGGCACATCTATGTCATTCGCTAATTTTCAAAGAAAAGCATGCAGTTAACAAAAATTGTGTAATCTATACTGGAAAGTTACAATCGGTAAATCATATTTAAGGAACACGACATATCAGTGAATCAGTCAAAAATTATAATCTTTATGTTGTTGATAAACGAGGGAGCACAACTGTACCATCAGATTTTAACCAAAGATAGAATCAAACCACAAAGTTGCAACAAAGTGGGAATCAAAATTGAACGAAAAAATAGAATGGAATGTCATGCATTAAAATACGAAACGTAATTAGACGTAGATGGTAACAAATAGATTAATTAAAAGAATGTTGTCAAAAAATGTTACCTTGATACACATTTGTGCACAAAAACGTCCACTCATTTTGTAGAAATGAACAAGACAGCTTACTTCATCTTTTTTGGAACTGCAGAAGTATACAAATATTCTGGCAACAGCTTCAAGAAGCCATCGATGATCTTTGTGACAATGCCACCTCAGTTATATTAAATGAAAACGTTTCAGTATTTGGACACCACGGACATTTTAAATCAGATTCCATATTTGGCTAAATTTTGCTTCAAGCCAAGTTCTGCATTTATGAATGCAAATGTAAAGTCTATATTTGAAAATTTAATTCGTTTTGGAGACACTTTAAAATTGTATATGATATAAAAAAAAATGTGTCATTTTTTAAAATATGAACTACAACAGATTTCAGACTGACTGGTTCTTTAAAGCACTGACTAAAACTGTGACTCGATCATCAGTGTCACTGTTTTGGTATAATTCATCTCTTTGATATATATATGCAATGTACTTTGTGTAAAATCTTATACATCTGCATGATAATGTTTTGACGATACTGGTGCATGTATGTTTATGTAATAAATATGTACAGGTGTGATCATTCTTGTAAAATGTCAAAAAAGAAATAAATCATAAAAAGGTTAAAAATTCTGGTCAGATGATCAGCCAGCTTTATTCTCTGTTGAAGAATACGGTGGTGGATTGATATTGTTCCCACAATTTGTGTGATCTTGACGTGTCTGATCATGTTGCGTCTGGTTCTCTCAAGCAATGCATTTCACACGAGATATTTTTGCGCTCCAAGGTCTTGGTCAGGAGTCACATCTGGCACTGATATGTCAAGGTGGAGATAAAAATAGAATTGATGAGCTTGGTTTTTGTTTCAGTGTGGATGTTTGGGTGTTTCAGGGGTAGGTCGTGTTGATAGCTGACATTGTTTACTTTCTGGATTCTGATTCCGATCTTTGTGTTGAGTCTCCCATCTTTTGTGAAAATTTTGCTGAGAGAATTGAATTCATTGGCCTTATTAAGTTTCAAACATCTTGAGAAAGTCAGACATTTTCGTTTGTTTCTCCTGCAGGAAAATTCTTAATGTGTCAGTACAAACAGTGAAATGGTGTATGGAGAGCTAGGCCGCTATCTGTTGTATGCTGTGTCTGCAAAAAAAGTGCCTCACCACTGGTTCAGATTGCTAAAACTACCAGATGACATATAATTATTCAAAGAAGGTGTTTAAGATGTCACTTGACGTCATCGAACGTAGAAAAGTCACGTGCGCAACACACGTCCGGTCTGTTGTGTCAGAACGGGTTGGTCACATATAACGTTTTGAATATAGTCCTTGAGACCATTTCATGATTGTCTCTGGGACTGTCTTTGTGAAAAATGGTTTAGGTAATTGCATACCAGTAACAGCTTTACCTATGTACAGTAATGTCAAAAGCTGTCTGGATGGAGAAAGGTGATGTCTTGGTTATCGACACGTGTAAATAAGTCCTGGTGAGTTTTAGACTTAGCAGCATGTGTTCTGTTAACAGCCATAAAAAGGGAGAGTGTTCCATACTGATCATACAGGTGTGTATCTCTGTGTGTAATCTGTCTTGAGTCTGACGAAATGTGTCAACAGTATTGTCTCAGATTTCTGTGAGTGGATCTTTTTATGTGTGGATCTTTGTTTTTTATGAGTGGATCTTTTTATAAGTGGATCCTTAACAGATCGTGGTCAAAGCTTTGAACTGTTCACGAGTTGCCAAAGCATAAATTTGGAATGTAAGGTTTCAAGGTCAAGATCACAAGGACCCAAAAAGTACCTAAAATCAGCTCTTTTTTCAAGAAGGTTTGTGAACGACATTTTCTCAGAACTCCTAAGGATAACAATGAAAATCTGTTTTCACTGCTGTGACAGTTTATTGTTTTCAAAGCATATTAAGCATTATATCAACTGAAGCTTCTTCGGAATCACAAGTGACCTTTGGAAATGTAAAATCTGAATTTTTTGTGCCATTTTTGTCTGAAATGGCAGAGTGTCAGAATGGTTTGATCACCGTGTTTTTGATCACCTTGCCTTCATTGTCTTATTGTTTTATCCTTCCCTCTTGTTCTCTGTTGTTTTCTATTTTTCTTCCTGTTTGTTGACATTCGCCTCATTTGTGTTTTTTCTTACAGATTTACATAGACCTTCTCTTTGTCTCAAAGAACACCTTTGTATAAGACCTAAACATTTCACTTCCAACGAATTGAAATCATTTTCCTCGAGAAAAGGGAGGGGCATTCATGGGCACACTGATAAAAATGTCAGGTTGATGCTTGACAGTTCATTACAGTTTGTTAAGGAAAGCAATAAACATTTTAGATTGACGCTTTACAGTTCATTACTGTTTGTTCAGGAGTGATTTTTTCTATGGATTAGTGGAGAAAGAAGTGTTTGAACGTGCTTAAGTAAACTTTGGGAAAAGGCGTCCATTTTATGGTTTAATTCAAAGACATCAGACGTTTGTTCCTCTGGGGCCAGTAATTATCTGTATGTGTGTGTGAGTGGGTGAGAGATAGAGGAAGGGAGGGAAAGAGAGAGAGGGGAAGAGAGAGGGAGAGAGAGAGAGTCATGGCAGACCCAAAGTATACTCATGGTACTGGTGAACATACAAACCCACGCCCTCATAGTCCAGCCCACACCCACATCAATTTACTTATGTAACTGCTGTATTTCCCACCAACTCCATTATCGCTCGTAATAGACTCTGGTCTAGGGGGTCTACCGATGGGTATAGCAAGTGATGATGTCTGTGTTTGCTCAATACAACAAGGCACTGGCGGCTGATGAACGTAAGTTTCCCTGAGGACCACATTCAATCTCTGACAAAAGGTCAATGACCCGCTGATGAAAAGACGTTTCACGCCAGTAGCACGTGCGATGCACGTAGGGATTGAAGAGAACAGAGGTCTTTGATTCAACTTGCGGTGCTGTTGTTTGGTAACAAGTAAATTAGTATCAGAGGATGTACTTATGTAAAACACGTGTATTCTGATTGTAGTATGAATATGCAGATGACCAGACTAAATTGTTCTCAGCTTGGATGGCTTAGCTTGGGGCTTTTTGCAAGTTGCTTGCATTGTCTGTTCATGGCTTTTACAAATCACACTCTGTGTAGATTTTTGGCTTACGACTTTCACATTTTACCGTGCAGACTAAACTGCTCTCAGTTTAGATGCGTTTAGCGCAGTGTTTTCTGCTTATTCTTGGATAATAGAGTTCCTGCTTATGACTCTTGCAAGATAACTGGTGTGTGGCGTTTGCATGTTGCTCTTGGTGTGGAGATTTCTAGCTTATCTAGCTTTTAAACCTTAGTCTCAATGTTAAGATTTTCAGCTTATGGCTTCTACAAATTATTCTCAGTGCAGAAGTTTTCATCTTATGGCTTCTACAAATTATTCTCAGTGAAGAAGTTTCATCTTAGGGCTTTCACAAGTTGTTTTCAGTGCGAGGTTTCATCTTTTGGCTTTCATAAGTTGTTCTCAGTGCAGGGTTTTCATCTTATGGCTTTCACAAGTTGTTTTCAGTGCAGAGGTTTTCATCTTATGGCTTCACAATTATTCTCAGTGAAGAAGTTTTCATCTCATTAGTGGCCTTTCTACAAATTATTCTCAGTGAAGAAGTTTTCATCTTAGGCTTTCACAAGTTGTTTTCAGTGCGAGGTTTTCATCTTTTGGCTTTCATAGTTGTTCTCAGTGCAGAGTTTTCATCTTTGGCTTTCAAGTTGTTCTCATGCAGAGGTTTTCATCTTATGCTTTCACAAGTTGTTTCAGTGCAGAGGTTTTATCTTATGGCTTCTCATATTTCATCAGTTGTTTTTCAGTGCAGAGTTTTCATCTTATGGTTCAAGTTGTTCTCAGTGCAGAGATTTTCATCTTAGGCTTTCAGTTGTTCTCAGTGCAGAGGTTTTCATCTTATGGCTTTCACAGTTGTCTCATGCAGAGTTTTCACTATGGCTTCTCAATTCTCGTGAGAGTTTTCATCTTAGGCTTTCACAAGTTGTTTTCAGTGCAGAGGTTTTCATCTTTTGGCTTTTGCAAGTTGTTCTCAGTGCAGAGATTTTCATCTTATGGCTTTTGCAAGTTTTCTCATGCAGAGGTTTTCATCTTATGGCTTTCACAAGTTGTTCTCAGTGCAGAGTTTTCATCTTATGGCTTCTATAAGTTGTTCTCAGTGCAGAGGTTTTCATGTTATGGATTTCACAAGTTGTTCTCAGTGCAGAGATTTTCATCTTATGGCTTTCACGGGTTGTTCACAGTGCAGAGGTTTTCATCTTATGGCTTTCACAAGTTGTTTTCATTGTAGAGATTTTCAGCGTATGGCTTTCGCAAGTTACTCTGTATGTGGAGACACCGAGCTTAAATTAAGCCTGCTGCAAGGTACCAAGTGGTAATGATAAGATCAACTGACATGTGGGTTGTCGTGTCTGTCTGACAGCTGTTAACTCGAATTCGTCCTTGGTTTCTCTGTTTACATTGGGAATTTTGTCTGGTCTTCTGTTCGTGTGGTGAGGGGTGAATTTGAAAATGTTTTTTGAGTGTGTTGTGTATATGTGTGTGTACGTGTGGACGTTTGTGGTATAAATCTGCCAAACCAAAGAAAGAAAACACGTGGCCAGACATAACTATTAACCCTTTGATTCCTGCACGATATCCACCAACTGCAAAAAGTGAACCATTTGACTTCCTCACCCTATCCACCAGTTTCTTGCAGGAAGCAGGTGAATAGGGTGAGGGAGTCAAAGGGTTAATTTTTGCTTTGCTAGCATAGTTGACAATGCAGGATGGTGGCAGACAGGGGGCAGGAGTCCTTAAAGATTCCATGCATATCAAATTAGAGCACACCAACTCCAAACTCCTGTGCACTTTACTGGAGACCATTTGAACGCACATCATCCACAATCAAACCCGCATGATTGTCAAATCATTCATTTGACTGTCCAGTTTCCCCACAAAGCCCATTGTCTCTGGTAATGAACGCAGGTATACTGGGCGAATCCGATGGGAATAGTGGATGCTGTCAGTGTTTGCTTACAGCAATAATAGAGACCATCATGCTGTTCAGGTGACACCAGACCGTCAGCAAGCTACTGCGATCAAACTGAGAAAAAAACTAAAATCGCAACGTAGAATGTGAGGACATTGCTGCAAAAGGGAAAATTAGATAATGTCAGGATTGAGATGCAAAGGCTTAACATTAACATTTTAGGACAAGGGGAAGTGAGATGGAAGGGGACAGGCATGATAACATCAGGAGAGCATACAGTAACATATTCAGG
>CM060310.1:92712881-92770381 GCA_030674185.1 Monoplex corrugatus | reverse complement strand
AGTTTGTCGATCAAGGACGCTAGCTGTCTGGATCAGTAAAGGATAAGGCTCTAAGTGGCTGAGAAACTAGCATAAAGTGATCACAGAGCTATTTCATGAGCTGATGGTCCTCCATTACAGACTTTTATGGCATTTGCATTACTTGACGCACCATCTTTAGGTAATTTGACATATACTTCATTCCAATGAAGTCCACAATATGACAGAACACAGCTGAAATTCATATCAACGCTGCTGCATGACATGCAATGGATTCAATGTTTAATCTCAAAAATGATGTTATTTCGAACTTGATTTTCGTCTTGTTTCAAACTAGATTATTATACTCTGTGAGTTTTCAGATACACTAAGCAATGCTTTAAGATATACAAGGAAAGAAGAAACAAAACACAGGCTTGTGTTCGTCCATAGCATGGTAAACACCCACCACCCATCATGGCGCAACAACCGTGTCTCGGTTCCATATCCAAAAAACGCCTTTTCCAACAAGGAAAACAGTTGGCTGCAAAGGGAGGTGGGCGTTCGCAAGATTTGGGCCTAAATATTCATAGTGATACGACAGAGTAGAGAGAAAGGGATGCGACATTACAACAACAAAAATTCATGCAAAACTCTTAACTACATAAAAACAAACAACAGAAAATTAAAAGATTTCTTTACGTCTGCAAACAGAACGTAATGGTGGTGTGGGGTGCGCGTTACTGTCTTTACGTAAAGACATTTATGCTGTTTGTAACTGAGATAGCCGTACACCAATGTTCGGGAAATGCCAGACGTATCATCTGCCATTTGATTTTTTTTCCCTTGAGCGTTTCTTTTCAGATAAGACCACCCACTTTACCCACCAAACAATCTCCAAAACGTACTGAGAGAGAGAGAGAGGGTGGGGGGATGTGAGGAGACTTTTATCATTCAGCATTATTGTTTAAAGCCAAGCTGACTGCACAGAGTATCTCAACACTTTTGAACCTGGAATAAAAGGGAAAAACTCAAGTATACATATAAATGCATTTGTGCATATAATCTCAGGTGCTGTGCCCCTGGCGTTGACTACTCCTTTCAATTTATTACCGTGGGAAGGGGGGTAAAAGAAGAACAAACCTGAATAAATATTATAACTAATACTCCATAACATGTACAAAAAACTTACCCAAATTACCTAAAATTGCCTCTGCACATTACATTTCCCCAGAGACAAATATCCAGTGAATACATGTGCCCAGATTTTCAGTCCTCAGAGAGAATACGGAACGCTTCATGGAAAACATACAGATTAATGGCCCAGCAAAGCAGAAAATGATAAGAAGTGACGATGGATAGTAAAAGAGCAAGAGAGTTACAGACGAGAGGAAATATCTTGCACTTACTGCCAAGACTGTGGGAATACTCATCATCATCATCAGGTGCCCTGCCGCATGGCGTTGGCGATCATGACTTCCATCTGTCTCAATCTCTCGTTGCCTTTGCCCCTAGCATCTCCCCGACCCTCCTCGTCCCCAGCCGCTCTGCAAGTCCGTCCAGCATTTTCTCCCTGGGTCTACCTGGTGGGAATACTAGATATACTAAAAAAAAAGCACCTAGCATCTCCATGGGAGAGGGAGGGACAGAGAAGGAGGGTGAAAGAGGGGGGAGAGTGAGAGTGATTGAGAGGTAAGGAGAGTGTAGGAGGAAAGTATAAACAAAAACAAAACGAAAGAAATGTACAAGTATTCGTAATCGTAGGAAAGAATGGAGAGAAATATATGCAATATTTTTTTTTAAAATGAAACGAATGAAAACGCAGTTCAAAACTATAAACAAAACTAATTATTGATAGATGAATTAATAAGGGGAAAAAAACAACTACTTTTTGCTTGTCTGCAGACAGAAACAGACGAACATTTGTTGTAGGGATTGCTATCTATGCATATAAACATTCAGGTTGTGTAGTAAATGTGGTAACGTGGTGATGGTGGTGGTGGTGATGATGATGATGATGATGACGACGACGACGAGGATGATGACGACGACGACGACGACAAGAACGACGACACGATGATGATAGGAGATAACGATGATGATGATGATGATGATGCCAGTGACGACGACAAGAACGACGACAACTATGATGATGACGACGATGACGACGACGACTTCGACGTCGACGATAATGATGTTGACGATGATGATGAGAGAATGCAGTGGAGAGAGAGAGAGAGAGAGAACAGCTAGGATATTTCAAAGCAGATGTGATGTTACTGACGACAAAGATGTACACAAGGATTGAGGAAATGTCAAACGTATCTCCTCCCGTTTTATGACTCTTCCTGAAGGCTTTTTTCTTTTAGAACACGACTGTCTACCCCCACCACCACCCCACCCCATCAACAGTCTCCAAACCAGAGAGAGACAGAGACAGGGGAGTGCACAAAGAAGGGAGGGAGTGTGTGACTCACTGATCTTTGTTTTCTACAGAGAGAGACAGACACAGAGAGAGAGAGAGAGAGGAAGGGAGGGAGAGACAAAGACAGAGTGTGAGAGAGTTGGGATAGGAGAGTTAGAAATATACTGTAATTCTGTTTGAGTGCGCAGCCGGGAGGGAGAGAGACAGACAGACAGACAGAGAAACAGAGACAGAGAGACGGAGAGAGACTCAGAAACAGAGGCAGACAGTCTCTACCCTTTTACTCCCGCACCCTGCCCACCAGCATCCTGCATTGTCAACCATGCTAGCAAAGCAAAAACTTAACCCTTTGACTCCCTTACCCTATCCACCACTGCAAGAAGCTGGAGGATAGGATGAGGGAGTCAATAGAGTTATGTTTTTGCAGTTAGTAGACAGGGTGTGGGAGTCGAAGGGTTAATGTCCTGATCACTTCGCCAGAAACAAAGCTATAATTAAAAGAGATAATTTACTGGAAGTTATCATTTAAAAAGCCCTTACTGGTGATCCGATCTGTAAACTTTCCAAATGACGTCCAAAAAATTGTTATAAACTGTGTTTTATTTCTCTCTGTCCAAACAGTCATATTCTTGATAATGAATGGATGAAAAATACATCATTGTAATTGGCTTTATTGGTAGATGATAGTGATGGCAGTGATCGTGATGATGTCACAGTCTCTGTTCAGTTTCGAAGGACCGAACAATATATATTACAGTTTCTTTCTTTTCTTCTTCTTTTTTTTTTTTATTTCATCTTGATAGCATTTGGATACTTCCAGTTAGAATAAAAAAAAATCACTAAAACAACAAATGCCATGGAAGGATCCTGATTCGTTTAGTTCAGCTCAATTCAATACTTCTTTATTAGTTCACATTTGCCCCCCCCCCCCCCTCGTGGGGATGTGGGGGGGGGGGGGAGGCTCTTTCAGTATAAATAATATTCCCACCTTCTGGAAATTCTGTGCTAGGTAGAAAGAAACTCTAGGGAGAGCTAGACAACAGAAGGTCTTCAGAGAAGTAACCCCCTTTAGACAAGTGTTTCGGCCCTGAATTCCTTACACTCTCGGGGGGCCGGGCCACATCCAGGTCATGACTCCTGGATGCCCTTCTGCTGTTGTCTATTTTTTTTTTTTTTTTTCCCACGCCGGGGAGCGAACCTGGGCGATTCTGCGCTTCAGAACTGCGGTACGCGGTTTTACCAATGTGCTAACGGGGCACACATCATCTGTAGGGAATTTAATCCTTATGAAGTTCACTTTTGGTTCCTCCTTGCCCAGATCCAACTTGAGCTCCTTTCTGCTGCCTCTGCCATCGCTTTAAGGGCTCTAGTCCTCTTCTTTCCAGAAATGGCGAGTTGTTTCATGAGATCATAAGCGGAGGTGCCCACAAACCCTCTTGCCCCGACCTCTATGGCGAAGATTTTGACACGCAGACCTGCTTTCTTCAGGGTGCTGGCAAGACCGGCGTATTTTTCGGTCTTGTAGATATGTGCTTCTTCCATTCTGCTTTCGTATGGCACAGTGAGTTCTATCAGAATCACTTGTTTCGAGGAGTCAGAGTGGAGAGCGATGTCTGGTCTCATGCCTGTCTTGCTGATGACATCTGGGTAATTTCTCCACTCTGGGAGGTCTGCTGTACACTCCCAGTCGACTGCTCCATCCAGAAGACCCTTTGGCAATGTGCTGGTTGTCATAGCACTTTCGGGCCAGACCTGTTTCCCTCCTGCTTTGTAGAACGTTGTCATAGCAATTGGTGCGTTTGGGGTCATGGTTTTTTCGCTAACCACGTCTGTGATCACTTTCAGAACTTGGTTGTGCCTCCATGTATACCTTCCTTGGGCTAGCGCTACTTTGCAAGAGCTTAGGACATGTTCCACTGTTTGTTTCTTCTGACAGAGCGGACATGCTGGGTCGTCTGATTTCCCCCATTTCACTAAGTTTGCATTCGAGGGGAGCAGGTCATATACAGATCTGAGGAGGAAGCTTATCCTTAGAGGAGCCATGTGCCACATATCGTTCCAGCTGAGACTTCTTTGGAGTGCACTGTCCCATGTTGTCCATTGCCCCTGTTGACCTTGCTGGACTGCCTTCTGCACTCTTTTGACATCTTCTTCTTCCTTCAACTCCTGTATGATCATGTCTCTTTTTTCCTTCCCTTTGGCTTTGGACCACCACTGCATTTTTGTTGCTCCCAGTCCCTGTCTGTTGGTTTGCGTGTGTCCAATTATTTCTTTGATGCTGAGGTTTCTCTTGGCATTGTTTACAGCCTCTTGGACTTTCCACTTTCTGCCAGTTCTCAGCTTTGGATGGACTGATCTCACGATATTGTCTTCCGATTCCTCCAGCATGCTCAACAGTCTTGCTTTTCCAACTTTGTATTCCTCCACTATGGATTTGAGAGGTAGCTTCAGCATTGCTTGACGACAGTAGAATGCAACATCAGTGAGACCAGGTGGGACACCGAGCCATTTTCTTGTGTATTTGTTGATTTTGGCTTCCATTGCTTCGACTGTGCTGGTGCAAATGTCATAGATTAGCAGTGGCCACAGCAGCTTTGGTATCAGCATGAACTGTAGACACCAGACTTTGTATTTGCCTGGCAGTCCGCAGTTATCTATTTTCTTCAGGCCTTCTTCTGCTGTTTGCTTGGTTTCACATCCCTTTGTGTGTCTTTCAGGGAGTCATCGTACCATCTTCCGAGACTTTTTACTGGCTCTTCTGTGACAGTGGGGATGGCTTGGTTGGCTACCATGAATTTGACTGAATCTGCCACTTTTCCTTTTCGCACTGAGAGACTTCGGGATTTCTTAGGTTTGAACCTCATTCTTGAAGAGGCCACCAGCTCATCCAGCTGCTTTAAGATTTGGTGTGTCTCTTCCTCATCCGTGGACAAGACTGTTGTGTCATCCATGAAAGCTTTCAGAGGAGGCATCTGGTATCCATCTCCCAGATTCACTGGACCTGAACTCTTCATTGCAGCTTTCAAGATGACTTCCATTGCCAACACGAACAGTATGGGAGAGATTGCACAGCCCATTGCAATGCCCACCTCTAGGTCTATCCAGTCCGTGGTGTATTCTTTGGTAGAGAACCGCATTGAGAACCCTTGGAAATACTTCCTCAGCATTGTTCGGATGTTTTCTGGGATGTGATACATTTCAAGAGCCAGCTGGATCATATCGTGTGGAACTGATCCATATGCATTCGCCAGATCAAGCCAAACTACGTCAATGTCTCTCTTCTCTGTTCTTGCTTTTTGGATGGCATCCCAAATCAAAGTGGCATGTTCCAAGCATCCAGGCATTCCTGGTATGCCTCCCTTTTGGACTGACATATCCAGATACTTGTTTTCAGTCAGGTATTTTGTCAATCTTGCTGCCATAACAGAGAAGAAGATTTTCCCCTCGACGTTCAGAAGTGATATTGGCCTGAACTGATTGATGCTGCTGGAGTTCTGCTCCTTCGGAATGTACACTCCTTCAGCTCTCATCCATTGGTCGCTGATCTTCTGGTTCCTCCATGCAGATCGAATCATCTTGTGGAGCCACTCGAGCACTTTTGGGCATTTCTTGTAGAGCAGGTATGGTATTCCGTTTGGTCCAGGTGCTGACTTGGCTCTGGCTTTCTTTACTACGTTCTTCACTTCATCCAGTGTTGGTGGTTTGTTATTGAATTTTCCTTCTGGCGCTGCAGGCCAAACCAGAAATTTGCTCGTTTCTGTTCCTCTCTTTGTTTCTACTTTGTTCCTTTGCTTTCTGTCATTTCTTCCTATCAGTTTCTGCCTTGCTGGTGCATTCACCTGTATGTGTTTGATAAAGTGTTACGTACGTTCTCATAGAATTGATAATTGGGTACTCGTATTCAGTGCATTTTTGGCTCTAGGGAAATGTGATACGTGGAAGCAGTTTTAGGTAATTTAAGCCCATTTGTATATATGTTGTAACATCCTTAGATGTGTTTAAATTTGTATTCCGGTGTTTTTAATCCTCTGTGTAATAGATTGGACGGAGTGGTCAACGTTAGGGGTATCTTCTTAGATTATATGCGCGAATGCATTGATACGTGTATTTAATTTTCTTTCGTCTCCCCCCCCCCCCTTTTTTTTGAAGTATTGTGTATGTTTTGAAATGATTATAGCCCTCATATGGCTTCATGCAGTCAACTGGGCTTTAAACCAAACTAACAATAACAATAACAGACCGCATTTGGAAATTAAAATGTCATTCTCACATCTACTTAAAACACACTCACAAATCTCACAAATCTATCATAAAAGAGTATAAAAAAAATGAAAGTCCTTAACAGATCAGATCATCCAGAAACTTCAGCAACCAGTCACTCAAGCTTTCCTTATCCAAAATCAAGTATTGTTTTTGTTGATTTTGTTTAAAGCCCAGCCAACTGCTCAGAGCCATAAACAAAATAGATAATGTGGTTAATCATCAATATCGAAAAGCGTTCACACACACACACACACACACACACACACACACACACACACACACACACACACACACACACACACACACACACACACACACAAACACAGAGAGAGAGAGAGAGAGAGAGGTTCAAAATAATAATATTCTCTAACTCTGCGTATTAAAACCTTCACCTATCCATCCCCTGTCTTAACCCCCCCCCCCCCCCCCTTTCCACAGAGAGAGAGAGAGAGAAAACGCATAATTAATCAGAGAAAATACCAATAGCATGGGCATAAGTCTTTGACTTGTGTCAAACGAATTGATTGACATTTTTATAATGCCAACGTACTTTCCTGCTGTTTAATTCCGGTCACCTTCCTTAGAGAGATGGCACAGTCGGGGACATTTCAATCCACACAGAAATCGGTGAAGCGTCATGGGATTTAATTAAAGAACAGCGCTGAAAGAAGAAACACGAACTCCTCCCGACCTTAGTCATCTACATGTGCATTGTACGTGCTACTTGCATACGACTTTCTTTTTTTCAATGATGGGTCGTTGACCTCCATTAGTGAGATTGAATTCAGAAAACATTAGTGAGGACATACCACTATCATCAGCCGTCAATTGTAGAGTGCCCTAAGCAAACACAGACATGATCACTTGCTGTCTCCGTCCATCTGATTCACCCAGTGGACCAGCGTCTTATTACTAGCGATATGAACAAACGGGATCACTTTGTGAGTCCAGTTATGAGGGTGTGGGCTGCTGATATGAAGCTTTGGCTTTACTTGCCCACCAGAAGTGATAAAAGTGTGTTGTGTTGTGTGTGTGTGTGTGTGTGTGTGTGTGTGTGTGTGTGTGTGTGTGTGTGTGATACGTGTGTGTGTATACGTGTGCGTGTGTGCGTTCGTTCGTTATTTCTTTTAACGTCTGTTCACATAAGTGCTTTTAGACGACAAAAAAGTGAAAAAAATAAAAAGAAAAATAAGAAAGAAAGAAAGAAATAAGATAAAGAGGTGTCTATGGCGTGAATGAATCTATGAAATCATGAAGGCATTGTATCACATCAGGTAACATTAAACAAGAGAAAAACAATCAGAACATTACAATGATCAGGCTTCATCGGTTGGCACTGGGTTGTGTGTATGTAGGTATGCGTGTGTGCATACATGCGTGTGTGAGTGTGTATGTGCAAGTGCGCGCGTGTGTGTGTGTGTGTGGGTGTGGGTGTGTTCAGACATCCTCTCAGTATTGAGTTAGTCCTCATGTTTGAGCTCTCTTCTCTCCTAATAGCCAAAGATGTAATAATTATTTTTATATACCACACTAACTTTCTCGCAGTCACACTTTTTTGTCTGGTTTGTGTTCTGTTCTGGCGTCCTGTCAGCAGAAAATTAAAATTTTTCATATGGTTTGACTATTCCCTAATCCTCACCCTCCCCTTCCCTCGTCCCCCACCCAAATGACCTCTTTATTTCAGAATGATTTGGGAGTTGATGACACTCACTGTTTTGTTGTGGCAATAAAGGGCTTTTCAGGTATTCAGTATCAAAAGTTCAATGATCTTTGCATATACATCTGCAAGTTTTATCTGCGTTTTGGTTTGAATTTTAAGTTGCTACTGTTATAATTGTTATTGTTGCTGCTGTTTATTTGTTGATTTGTTTTTAATGTTGTTTTTATGTTGTTGCTGGGCTGTTTGTTTATTCGTTGTTGTTGTTGTTGTGTTGGTGAGGGATGATTTAATTGTCTTTTCCCCCTTTCTTTTGATGTCTTTTTTCATTACTTGCAGCTCTTTTGTCATTTGGCTATTCCTTCTCTCTATCAGCTTGCGTGTATGTGTGTATGCATGTGCATGTGTGTTTGTGCGTGTGTGTGTGTGTGTGTGTATGTGTGTATGCAAGTGTGTGTGTTTGTGTGTGTGTGTATTTATATATACCTGTGTGTGTGTGTGTGTGTGTGTGTGTGTGTGTGTGTGTGTGTGTGTGTGTGTCCATTATGTTTTCATACTCAGTGTTTGGGAGTACGTTCTTGCTTCCCCACTACTACCCTGTTCCTCGCCTTCTTTCCCCCCCCCCCTCTCTCTCTCTCTCTCTCTCTCTCTCTGTCACCCTCACTCTTTCTTGTTCCCTCTTTTTCTCTCTCACTGTCTCTCACTCTCTCGCTCCCTCCCTCCCTCTTTCTCTCACACACATTTCTCACTCTCTCTGTCTGTCTGTCTCTCTGACTCTGTCTGTCTGTCTGTCTGTCTCTCTCTCTCTCTCTCTCTCTCTCTCTCTCTCTCTCTCTCTCTCTGTATGTGTGTGTGTTTTCCCTGACCTCTGTGTTCACACACACACACACACACACACACACACACACACACACACACACACACACACACACACACACACACACACACACACACACACACACACACACACACACACCGTCTAATATCACTTATAGTGAAAAGACGTTAAATCAAGCAACGAACGAACACACACACACACACTTCCCTTTTCGTATCAATTTGACTGCAGGAATTTTGCTGTCTGTTCTTCGTACATTCTTTTGCTTTGACTCCTCCCCACCAATACCCCCCCCCCCCTTTCTCTCTGTCTCTATCTCTCTCTCTCTCTCTCTCTCTCTCTCTCTGTCATCCTCTCTCTCTCTCTCCCCGGGTCTGTCTGTCATCCTGTCTCTCTCTCTCACTCTCTTTCGCTTGCCAAGTTTGAAAAATGGCTTTTGGCTAGTACTTTGTATCGTTGAAATTTCTCTCTATTTTTGTCTATCTCAGTCTGTCTGTCTCTGTCTCTCTCTCTCTCTCATTCTCTCTCTTTCTCTCCTTCCCTTCCCCCCCCCCTCTCTCTCTCTTTTCCTGTTAGCAAGTTTTTAAAAAAATGGCTTTTAGCTATTGTCATTCTCTCTCTCTCTATCTGTCTGTCTCTCTGTCTGTCTGTCTGTCTGTTCTCTCTCTCTCTCTCTCTCTCTTCTCTCTCTCTCTCTCTCTCTTGCTCAAAACACTGGGGGCGGGGTCCCTACCTCCCCTCCTACTCACTGTCTCTATCTTTCGCTCTGCTGATTCTTTTTCTTCCTGGTCCGAAACATGACCGAGGGTTGTTTTGCCCAGAAAATGTCTCATTCCGGGGGAAAGCAACTCAATCTCTTTCCCTTTTGGCCGTCACAAATTGCCTGCCACTGGCCATCTTCTTGTATCTATAAAGGTCATTTTTCTGCCCTAACAAGGTGTGTGTGTGTGTGTGAGTGTGGTTACGTGTGCGCACACGCGCGAGCGAGTATCAGTGTGTGTGCGTGTGTACGTGCATGGATGTGTGTGTGCGTGTGTGTGTTGTGTGTGTTTTCGTGTATAAGTATGTTCTGTGTGTGCATGTGTGCATGTGTGCGAGAAGGAAAGAAAAAAATACACACACATACACACACACACACGCGCACACACACACATATATACACACACACACACACACACACACACACAACACACACACACACACACACACACACTCACACACACACACACAACACTCACACACACACACACACACACAACAAACACACACACACACACACACACACACACACACACACATACTCACACACACACACACACACACACACTCCACAGTCATCATGTCGTCCTGTATTTCTGTGATTTTCTTGCACTTTTGACGTCATTAGTAGTGTAGAGGCTAGAACAGTCAGACTGTGCAAATAATGTCCCTCTTCTTTCGAGAACCTTTGATGTCATTAGCGAAAAGAGTACAAGATGATTCCATGCTACTAACTGCACTTTTAATGGTAATAGTTTGGTCGTCATTAGGGGAGAAATTGAAAGGGTCAAAGAACTTGAACACTGTGCGGGTGTTTTCGAGTATTTGTGTGTAGTGTGTGTGTTGTGTGTGTGTGTGTGTGTGTGTGTGTGTGTGTGTGTGTGTGTGTGTGTGTGTGTGTGTGTTGTTGTGTGTGTGTGAGTGCGTGCATGCATGCATGCGTGCGTGCGTGAGTGTGTGAATGTGTGGATGTCTGTGCATGGTATATGATTGGTGTGTGTGTTTGTGTATGTGTTATTTGTTTATTTAGTTTTGTTTTTAATTTGTTTGTCATCAGGAGAAAACCAAGAAAAAGCAAGAATAATCTGGAAAAGGTCTTGTATTTGCCCCCAAAGGAAAAGCCTGTTAAATGCTTTAATGATCTCCATACTGTGGTTTTATAATTTGCTGTCATGAATGTTCTGAAAAACTGGTATTGGTTCATTTACAAGATTTTGTGAAAGATGTTTTGTACCCATTACAGGTTGCATCCAGAAGAAATAGACGTGTTGATGATACTGTTGTCTGAAACAAGATATATGAACATCTTGACAAACTTGACACTTGACTGCAACTGATGTTTTTTGACTGCTCAAGTGTTTTCAACACAACACAACGATATATATTACCCATGACCTTTTTACACACGGATGTCAGTTGTCCAGCAGTTCTAAAGGATTTTAGATTACCTCGTCAACAGATCTCAATTTGTGTTTCCGCTGTCCTGAACACAAACTTTGGTGCATCCCATGGTACTGTACTTTTACTGTTTTTATTCACTTTGTTATGTTTGTTCAGAGCTGAATGCATAAGTTACGCAGACGCTTGTCCACTAACCAAGTTTGCTGATAATTCCTGTTTGACAGGATTGTTACTGCCGGCAATTTTCTGAATATGATGAAGAAATTGAGAGATTTGTAAACTGGCATGATGAAACGTTTTCAGAGCTTAACGTTGGAAAGGTGAAAGAACGTATCATTGCCTCTAGGAAAATGAACTGTTTTACACCTGAACGTATCATTCATTCTGAAATAGTTGGACAGGTAGACAGATATAAATATCTAATTGTAACTCTCAACGACAAACTTCCTGGACTGAAACTTCAGTTGTACTTTTGAAAAAAAATTGAACGTATGTATTGCCTCAAAATGATGAATTCTTCTTTGATTTGTAATTGAATAGACATTTCACAATCCACAGTTTGTAGTGTCTTGACATTTCATACCAAAAAAATTAGAAAAGTGGGTGGGTAGTTGGGAAAGAGACAGGACACCTACATTTAGGTGACGGACAGAGAGGATTGAGCGCGATCGTGACAGATCACACACTACCTCTGTCTAATGACTTCAAAAACAGACGTGTAGAAAGAAGTGGGAGATTTGTAGCTCCACGTGCAAACGATAACACGCTTTGACAACTTTTAGTTCAACGGCCCTACGTACTTTTTATCGTAACAGACACCTGCTTAGCATGTCTTTTCTTTTACCTTGTAATCTTATAATCGTTTATTTTTGTCTGTGTGTGTCAAACGTGGGAGAAGAGTGAGAGAGGGGGGTAAGGGTAGGGTTCATGCTCGGAATTACAGCATATGCCACGATCTGTATTTTGTAGATAATCTGATCCGGTAGGGCATTTCTAGTTTTATACGTTTATGACAGATTGGTGTTTTTATTTAAAGTAGACGTGAGAATGATGTATGTGCATTGAGAGTCCAAATTATGCACATTTTAATTCCAAGTGTGAATTTAATAAAGCAATATTCAATTGAATTGAACCATGCAATCTCTTTCTCTCTCGTGTACCAAAGTAGAGGTCAAAGCTGTCCCATAATCATGATGCCGTAGGAGAGTGAGGTGCTAGAGACCTCAACGTTTCTCGATGTCAGCATATTCGCGCCTATCCTCTCACCGTTTCTGCTTTACCTTTCCTAATTTTGAAGCCAGTCATGTACCATTCACAATTAGGTACACTGGGGGCTTCTCGTAATACAAGTAACAACTAATAACGCGCCCACATACTGAAAAGAAGGAAAAAATAATTGCTAATTTGCTTGGGTAGACAAGGACGAGCTTATAACCAATTTCCTTTCATTCTTATTAGCAAGAGATAGAAAGCGATATGTGTCGTAGGCATGTTGATGTGAGTCAGGCCACTGGTGACAATAATGTGTGCAGCCTCCTTTTTTTCTGATACCATGACAGCAGCATGTCTGAGGCAAACGTGTATCCCTTGCTGAACACTGATTTTGTAAGTCTTTTGCTTAAATCTGACTGTTGAAAATAAGCCATATTGCCTGAGATCAAAGTCTCGTGTAGGCTGAATACAGAAACTGAATCTGGTAATAATGGTCCATCTGAAGTATCTCACAATGATCGACAAGTTCTTCCTGACACTGATTATTTGGCTCCAGAGATTGGTCTTGTCTATCCAAACCAGAAACTTCAACAGACCTTGGACCCAGGTTTTGTATTTTAAAATGTCCATCCACAAACGATGGAGCAATAAAGAGCTGACGTATTTCGAACACACACAGACACATGTATGCACACCACAGGCAGATCACAGACAGACAGACAGACAATATACATAAACATATAGAGACACTGCCCAGTTGGGACATCATATTATCATCACTATCATCCCTGTTGTCACCTTCATAGCATTGTGAACAATGACTTCACAGTCTGTGGCCCTTCTTTCCCACTCTTATGGTGAATTCAGTTTTGGTGGATGTGGAGGTGTGTTGTAGGTATGGTGAGTCAGACCACTGGAGGTGTGTTGTAGGTATTGTGAGTCAGACCACTGGAGGTGTGTTGTAGGTATTGTGAGTCAGGTCACTGGAGGTGTGTTGTAGGTATTGTGAGTCAGGCCACTGGAGGTGTGTTGTAGGTATTGTGAGTCAGACCACTGGAGGTGTGTGATAGGTATTGTGAGTCAGACCACTGGAGGTGTGTTGTAGGTATGGTGAGTCAGACCACTGGAGGTGTGTTGTAGGTATTGTGAGTCAGACCACTGGAGGTGTGTTGTAGGTATGGTGAGTCAGACCACTGGAGGTGTGTTGTAGGTATTGTGAGTCAGACCACTGGAGGTGTGTGATAGGTATTGTGAGTCAGACCACTGGAGGTGTGTTGTAGGTATTGTGAGTCAGACCACTGGAGGTGTGTTGTAGGTATTGTGAGTCAGACCACTGGAGGTGTGTGATAGGTATTGTGAGTCAGACCACTGGAGGTGTGTTGTAGGCATGGTGAGTCAGGTCTACTGGAGGTGTGTTGTAGGTATTGTGAGTCAGGCCACTGGAGGTGTGTTGTAGGTATTGTGAGTCAGACCACTGGAGGTGTGTTGTAGGTATTGTGAGTCAGGCCACTGGAGGTGTGTTGTAGGTATTGTGAGTCAGGTCACTGGAGGTGTGTTGTAGGTATTGTGAGTCAGGCCACTGGAGGTGTGTTGTAGGTATTGTGAGTCAGGTCACTCGAGGTGTGTCGTAGGTATTGTGAGTCAGGCCACTGGAGGTGTGTCGTAGGTATTGTGAGTCAGGCCACTGGAGGTGTGTCGTAGGTATTGTGAGTCAGGCCACTGGAGGTGTGTCGTAGGTATTGTGAGTCAGGCCACTGGAGGTGTGTCGTAGGTATTGTGAGTCAGGCCACTGGAGGTGTGTCGTAGGTATTGTGAGTCAGACCACTGGAGGTGTGTCGTAGGTATTGTGAGTCAGGCCACTGGAGGTGTGTCGTAGGTATTGTGAGTCAGACCACTGGAGGTGTGTCGTAGGTATTGTGAGTCAGACCACTGGAGGTGTGTTGTAGGTATTGTGAGTCAGACCACTGGAGGTGTGTTGTAGGTATTGTGAGTCAGGTCACTGTCGTAGGTATGGTGAGTCAGGCCACTGGAGGTGTGTGGTAGGCATGGTGAGTCAGACCATTGGAGGTGTGTTGTAGGCATGGTGAGTCAGACCACTGGAGGTGTGTTGTAGGTATTGTGAGTCAGGTCACTGTCGTAGGTATGGTGAGTCAGGCCACTTGAGGTGTGTTGTAAGTATGGTGAGTCAGACCATTGGAGGTGTGTCGTAGGCATGGTGAGTCAGACCACTGGAGGTGTGTTGTAGGTATTGTGAGTCAGACCACTGGAGGTGTGTCGTAGGCATGGTGAGTCCGACCACTGGAGGTGTGTTGTAGGTATGGTGAGTCAGACCACTGGAGGTGTGTCGTAGGCATGGTGAGTCCGACCACTGGGGGTGTGTTGTAGGTATTGTGAGTCAGACCATTGGAGGTGTGTCGTAGGCATGGTGAGTCAGACCACTGGAGGTGTGTTGTAGGTATGGTGAGTCAGACCACTGGAGGTGTGTTGTAGGTATGGTGAGTCAGACCACTGGAGGTGTGTCGTAGGCATGGTGAGTCAGACCACTGGAGGTGTGTCGTAGGCATGGTGAGTCAGTCCTCGTTGTCCCTGTTGGTAATCATTGATCTGATATTACCTGGGTGGGGTTTGTCAACCTAGGAGGGTAGCCCGTATAGACAAGTGTAGCCTTATTTCAGATCTCCACTGCCTTGGGAAAGGCTTCGGGACTCAACCTTGAGAAAATCTCCGGATTTCAATGCCCTTCTGGCAAAACTCTTTTGACGCCGCTGGCGCCAAACTGTTCTGGACTTCGCCATTTCTTTGCATCTGTCAACTGTATGGAGAGAGGGGGGGGGGACCTGCTGCAAGGGCAACAACTGGTTCTCCATATCATCCTGCCCAGGCTTGCGCCCTGGAGAGGACACTTGCGGCAGCCAGAGCAACAGCGAAACCGACGACTAGGGCCTGTATTCCATGGACGACCCTGACACATAGAGGCCTACTGTGCGTAGAGCTGTAACGAACCGTGCAGACAAATGGGAAAGACATTACAGACTGAGACAGATTCATTTGGAGTTTAACGTCCTACTTCCATTACAAATCTCGGAGAGAGAAAGAGACAGAGAGAGGGGGAGGAGACACACACACAGAGTCAGACAGACAAATCTTTATTTTTTAAAGTTTCAGAGAGAGGGGGAGCTCTGCAGAAAGAGAGAGAGAGGGAGGGAGGGAGGGAGGGGAGAGAGTGAGTGACAGAGAGACAGAGAGAGAGAGAACAGAGATCCCATCACTCCACGCAGTCCAGTCCATCACTTCAGTGATTATATAACATGAGACCATCGATCCCTTCAGTTGATTTCATTTCCCCTCCCTCTCCCCTTTACTCTCTCTCTTCCTCTCCCCCCCTCTCTCTCTCTCTCTCGCTCTGTCTATACGTGTTTGTGTGTTGTGTGTGTTAGGAGGGGTTCCCTACAACTGTTATGTTAACCAGACATAGATGGTTTGATGATGATTATGTGTGTGTGTGTGGTGTGTGTGTGTGTGTGGTGTGTGTTGTCTGTGTCTGTGTGTGTGATTGTCTGTGCATGTGATTGTGTGTGTGTCCGTCTGTCTGTCTGTCTGTGGTTCAGTCAGGGTTGATTTCCATGTGCTGACATCAATATATCAGGTACCTTCAGGGCTGGGGCGGAAGGATCGTTAATGGCTGGTGATTTGGAGGCCCTAGTTTCACTCCGCATTATATCAGGAAATAACAAGATCAATTAATGAGTCGGTCGTCTTATATTTACTGGGCACAGGGCGTCAGATTTCTCCAATGAGAAGGGGTGAAATGTGCCCCCCACCTTCTCTCTCTCTCTCACCCACCCTGCTCTCTCTCTCTCTCTCTCTCTCTCTCTCTCCTCTCCGCGCGCGCGCCCGCGCGCTCTCTCTCTCTCTCGCTCTCTCTCTCTCTCTCTCTCATACCCCTCGTAGGGACATTATTTTAGTAGCCAATGGGCATTGATTTCTTGTGTATTGTATATGTGTATATGTGTGTATGTAATGTGTGTGTGTGCCGGTGTGGTGTGTGTGTGTGTGTGTGGGTGTGTGTGTGTGTGTGTGTGTGTGTGGATGAGAGAGAGAGAGGAACGAGAGAGAGAGTGTGTGTGTGTAGACAATATGCATACATGTGTGTGTATTAGTGCGTGCGTGTGTGTGCGTGCACGTGTGTATGTCTGTGTCAGGTTATGGGTATGTATATGTGTGTGAAGATATGCATGTATGAATGTCTGTATGTGTGCATATCGCATGAAGGTCTAGTTTGTAAAAAAAAATCAGTAGTAAAGAAACAACCAATACAAAAAATCTATCAATTATAAAGAAACAATTAATACAAAAAATAAATCAGTTATAAAGGAACAATCAAACAGTTTTTCTAACCCAGGCCTCACCCAAATAAGTCCTACATTACACATGCGTGAACTATAGTAGCATTAAAAACAATCTGGCATGGTGCATAACACAACACGACAAGGCTGAACTGAGAGTGAGAGAGAAAAACAGACAGACGGACAGACAGACAGAGGGAAACCAAGAGAGACGGAAAGCAGACTACAGACAAATCGAATCTGAATGTGTATTTAATTGATGAAAAATACAGAACACCAACTAAAATGGATTCCTGACGTTATTTGATTAACGAAACGCAAACCAGCGTCTGTTTTGATTCGTAATTACGTGATTACATAAGTGTTTATATTCCGTTTTATTGAACTAAGGGTTCCTGTGTGCGTGCGTCCGTGTGTGTGTGTGTGTGTGTGTGTGTGTGTGTGTGTGTGTGTGTGTGTTGTGTGTGTGTCTATGGTGGATGGGTGTTTCGTGCGTGCGTGCATGTGAACAAGAATAAAAACACACTTTTTTTTTCAATTTTGAGAGTTGTGGCATAAGAGTGAGATTTCAGATTTCAGATGATTTATTCAATAAAGGCCATGGCCCCTCAGGAAGGGGTGAAATAAACATTCATCAGTTAAACACACACTGTTTTATCATAAATATTATACAGAGCAAAGGAAACTGAAACATTCAATTTGCACTAGAGCTCCTGAGTTTAAGGCTTTATACAAATAAATGGCAAGCTGTTTAACATGATCTTCCTTGGCAGATGCCATAAGCAAGCTCAGTCTAAATAGTGAAGACTTTTTATAATATTTTCTGGGGATCAGGGCATAAGAGGTGAGTGAGTGACAGAGAGAGACAGAGAGATTCTTCCTGAGTCAGCACAATACATGTCGAGAATTATTTATTGAGAACAAAACTGAAACAATTTGCCAGTGAAATTGAATAAAATATGTCCGAAAGAAAAGAAAGATGACAGAAGGAATACACGGTAAAGAACAGAAGAAGAGGGAGAAGAATAAACAGGGAGAAGGAGGATGCTGATGAGTAAAAGAAAATAACAACAAGAACAACAAACAAATATCAAGAGAGTAGATACTCTAAAACTAGTCTTGACTTATTTGACACAAAACTGAAATCCGGCATTGAAATCACCAAGATTCAAGACAAACTGAACGTTTTGCATTTTCATGCGTCAGACTTCGTCATAGAGGGCCATGCAAACACCACAACCTCACAGTTTTAATCAAAGTAGTTATTTGCTGACAAGACAAGACAAGACAAGACAAGATCTAGGCGGGACAAGATCAGAAATGAGGTGATACGAGACATGGTAGGAGCAACACCAATCCTACAACACATCGAACATATGAGGACCAAGTGGTTCGGACACTTCACACGTATGCCCCTAAACCATCCAGCTCTTCGGGCACACAACACCAGTCACCAGACACTCTGGCTGGAGAGCCAGAGGAAGAACAAGACGACGATGGAGCGACTCCGTGGCAGACACCCTCAGAGCTCACGAGATGTCCCTTCTCTAGGCCACCCGCCTTGTTGCTGACAGACGACTGTATCTCCCCGCGACGCCCACCGGTACAAGCGGAAGGAAAAAGTAAAAGTAAAGTAAGTAAGTAAGTTATTTTGCTGTGATCAACTAACCATATCCACAATTTTAGTGATCACCATATCATTTACGTTATTATCATGAAAACATAACAAAAACAGCAGTATTACCTCATCCTTACCTGAAATAGTCGTACACACTATTAGTGGTTTGATTGCCTCAGTGTTTATAACATTTGTATCAGCATCACGAGTTGTTTGAATCCCTGTCAGTTAGAATTTGCGTCTACATAATGAATGTTAAAAGTCTGAGTCTATAATATTGTGATCAAAATCCCTCATCAGCGGTTAGAAAATTCTCAATAACTATTTGAAACTCAGCGTCAGCAACATCAGTGGTCTGAGTCCCTCATCAGTGATCATAAAATCTGTGTCTACACCATTAGTGGTCTGATCCTCATCAGTGATCATAAAATCTGTGTCTACACCATTAGTGGTCTGATCCCTCATCAGTGATCATAAAATCTGTGTCTACACCATTAGTGGTCTGATCCCTCATCATGATCATAAAATCTGTGTCTATATCATTCATCATCATCAGGTGCCCTGCCGCATGGCGTTGGCGACCATGGACTTCCAACCATCTCTATCTGTCGTTGCCCCTAGCATCTCTCCCACCCTCCTCATCCCCAGCCACTCTGCAAGTCCGTCCAGCATTCTCTCCCTGGGTCTACCTGGTGCTCTCTTTCACTCCAGCTTTCCCGTTGTGACCAGGCGCTCCAAATCCCCCTTCCTCATAAAATGGCCTATAAATGTTGCCTGTCTTTTCCTAATCTTCCTTATTAGTGATCTACTTGTGTCTGCCTCCATCAAGACTGTCTCGTTTGTTTTCTTTGCTGTCCATGGAACTCTCAACATTCTTCTGAGAAACCACATCTCGGCTGCCTCCATCTTGCTCTGGCTTTGCTTGCTGACTGTCCACGCCTCGCATCCGTACAACAGTATTGGTTCTATATAACATTCAAGAACTCTCTTTCTGATGTTAATTGATAGGCATTTGTTGGTAAGAATGCGTGTCATCTTCTTAATGGTCTAATCCCTCATCAGCGATCATAAAATCTGTGTCTACACCATTAGTGGTCTGAGTCCCTCATCAGTGATCATAAAATCTGTGTCTAAATCATTAGTGGTCTGATCCCTCATCAGTGATCATAAAATCTGTGTCTACACCATTAGTGGTCTGAATCCCTCATCAGTGATCATAAAATCTGTGTCTACACCATTAGTGGTCTGATCCCTCATCAGTGATCATAAAATCTGTGTCTACATCCATTAGTGGTCTGAATCCCTCATCAGTGATCATAAAATCTGTGTCTACATCATTAGTGGTCGTTGATCCCTCATCAGTGATCATAAAATCTGTTCTACACATTAGTGGTCTGAATCCCTCATCAGTGATCATAAAATCTGTGTCTACACCATTAGTGGTCTGATTCCTCATCAGTGATCATAAAATCTGTGTCTACACCATTAGTGGTCTGATCCCTCATCAGTGATCATAAATCTGTGTCTACACATTAGTGGTCTGATTCCTCATCAGTGATCATAAAATCTGTGTCTACACCATTAGTGGTCGTTGAATCCCTCATCAGTGATCATAAAATCTGTGTCTACACATTAGTGGTCGTTGAATCCCTCATCAGTGACCATAAAATCTGTGTCTACATCATTAGTGGTCTGAATCCCTCATCAGTGATCATAAAATCTGTGTCTACACCATTAGTGGTCGTTGAATCCCTCATCAGTGACCATAAAATCTGTGTCTACATCATTAGTGGTCTGATCCCTCATCAGTGATCATAAAATCTGTGTCTACACCATTAGTGGTCTGATCCCTCATCAGTGATCATAAAATCTGTGTCTACACCATTAGTGGTCTGATTCCTCATCAGTGATCATAAAATCTGTGTCTATATCATTCATCATCATCAGGTGCCCTGCCGCATGGCGTTGGCGACCATAGACTTCCAACCATCTCTATCTGTCGTTGCCCCTTAGCATCTCTCCCACCCTCCTCATCCACCAGCCACTCTGCAAGTCCGTCCAGCATTCTCTCCCTGGGTCTACCTGGTGCTCTCTTTCACTCCAGCTTTCCGTTGTGACCAGGCGCTCCAAATCCCCCTTCCTCATAAAATGGCCTATAAATGTTGCCTGTCTTTTCCTAATCTTCCTTATTAGTGATCTACTTGTGTCTGCCTCCATCAAGACTGTCTCGTTTGTTTTCTTTGCTGTCCATGGAACTCTCAACATTCTTCTGAGAAACCACATCTCGGCTGCCTCAATCCTGCTCTGGCTTTGCTTGCTGACTGTCCACGCCTCGCATCCGTACAACAGTATTGGTTCTATATAACATTCAAGGACTCTCTTTCTGATGTTAATTGATAGGCATTTGTTGGTAAGAATGCGTGTCATCTTCTTAATGGTCTCAATCCCTCATCAGCGATCATAAAATCTGTCTACCCATTAGTGGTCTGAGTCCCTCATCAGTGATCATAAAATCTGTGTCTAAATCATTAGTGGTCGTTGAATCCCTCATCAGTGATCATAAATAACTGGGTCTACATCATTAGTGGTCTGAATCCCTCATCAGCGATCATAAAATATGTGTCATCATCATTAGTGGTCGTTGAATCCCTCATCAGCGATCATAAAATATGTGTCATCATCATTAGTGGTCGTTGAATCCCTCATCAGCGATCATAAAATCTGTGTCATCATCATTAGTGGTCGTTGAATCCCTCATCAGCGATCATAAAATCTGTGTCATCATCATTAGTGGTCGTGAATCCCTCATCAGCGATCATAAAATCTGTGTCTATGTCATTGGTGATCTCAATCCCTCATCAGCGATCATAAAATTTGTTTACACCATTAGTGGTCCCTGAATCCCTCATCACAATTTAAATCTATGTCAGCAATATCAGTGGTCTCAATTCCTCATCAGTGATCATAAAATCAATATCTACACCATCAGTGCTCACTGAATCCCCCATCAACAATTTAAAATTTGTGTCACCAACATCAGTGGTCTGATTGCCTCACGAGCGGTCACAAAATCTGTGTCAACACCATTGGTGGTCTTAATCCTCCATTAACCCTTTGACTCCCGCACCCTCTCCACCAACGTCCTGTTTTGTTAATCATGCAAGCAAAGAGCAAAAACTTAAACCTCTGACTCCCGCACCCTCTCCACCAACGTCCTGTTTTGTTAATCATACAAGCAAAGCAAAAACTTAACCCTCTGACTCCCTCACCCACTCCACCAGCTTTCAAGCTGGTGGAGTGGGTGAGGGAGTCAAAGGGTTAAGTTTTTGCAGTTGGTGAATAGGGTTCAGGAATCAAAGGGTTAACAGCAATGAAATCTGTGTCTACACCAACAATGGTCTGAATCCCTCATCAGTCAAAACGTCTGTGTCCATACAATTAAAACTGTACGAGACCCTCATCAAGAGTCCAGTCTGTATCAACACCATTAATTGCTCTGAATCGACCAGTCGCCGCTAAAGAACTTGCTCAGACACTGTAGATTTCTGATCAACGGAGGGAAATGACTTGCCTATTTATAGCAGGAGTGAAGGCAAATGTCTTTCACCTACCGACCTTTGCCAGGACACTCACCCCCCCAAGCTATACGTCAAAATGTTACAGAAAAAATTAGCAGAGAAGGGTTGGGTCTCATATTTGTGTACTTTTCTCATTCTGGCTTTTATTTGAGCAGCTGGCGTGATGGTTGTGATATTTGCTATATACTTATCATCACTGCCAGCATTTTTTATTCGTTGCTGTGGGATAGACCTAGATCTGATGTTTGGCTGTAGCTTATCGCCAGTTTTTATTAACACAACAGCCACAAGATGCTAATGGGATATAAATCAGGATAAACATGGGATATAAATCAAGATAAACATGGGATATAAATCAGGATTAACATGGGATATAAATCAGGATAAACATGGGATATAAATCAGGATAAACATGGGATATAAATCAGGATAAACATGGGATATAAATCAGGATAAACATGGGATATAAATCAGGATAAACATGGGATATAAATCAGGATAAACATGGGATATAAATCAGGATAAACATGGGATATAAATCAGGATAAACATGGGATATAAATCAGGATAAACATGGGATATAAATCAGGATAAACATGGGATATAAATCAGGATAAACATGGGATATAAATCAGGATAAACATGGGATATAAATCAAGATAAACATGGGATATAAATCAGGATAAACATGGGATATAAATCAGGATAAACATGGGATATAAATCAGGATAAACATGGGATATAAATCAGGATAAACATGGGATATAAATCAGGATTAACATGGGATATAAATCAGGATAAACATGGGATATAAATCAGGATAAACATGGGATATAAATCAGGATAAACATGGGATATAAATCAGGATAAACATACGTCACACAGTGGACATGATGTCTTTTAATTGTATCCGCCGTGACAAGATATATTTCAGATTCGTTTTTAGTAAGCAGTGTTACGATGATCCGGCTTTGAAAGTTAGACTATTTTGTTGCCCACAATCTACCTTACTAACAGACCTACAGTTGCCACCTGTTGATATCAGTCAGTCCCTTCTTTCTCTTTCTCCCCTTTTAATGGGAATTGACAGACCATACCTGGAAAAGGTGATAGAAATAGTAAAAGATGGTGATACCGTCTGCTGACTCGTCACTGAATAGGGTGGAGATGACGGAACCATTCACAGACGTCTAGCAAAATGAACAGCTCACACACTGATAGGAAATAAAACTGGTTGTGGATACATCTCTGTCTGCTTACTATGATGGATAAACACAGGTAAACATAACAAAGGATTTCATTAACTGTTAGTGTACATCTCTGTCTGCTTACTATGATGGATAAACACAGGTAAACATAACAAAGGGTTTCATTAACTGTTAGTGTACATCTCTGTCTGCTTACTATGATGGATAAACACAGGTAAACATAACAAAGGGTTTCATTAACTGTTAGTGTACATCTCTGTCTGCTTACTATGATGGATAAACACAGGTAAACATAACAAAGGGTTTCATTAACTGTTAGTGTACATCTCTGTCTGCTTACTATGATGGATAAACACAGGTAAACATAACAAAGGATTTCATTAACTGTTAGTGTACATCTCTGTCTGCTTACTATGATGGATAAACACAGGTATACATAACAAAGGGTTTCATTAACAGTTAGTGTACATCTCTGTCTGCTTACTATGATGGATAAACACAGGTATACATAACAAAGGGTTTCATTAACAGTTAGTGTACATCTCTGTCTGCTTACTATGATGGATAAACACAGGTATACATAACAAAGGATTTCATTAACAGTTAGTGTACATCTCTGTCTGCTTACTATGATGGATAAACACAGGTAAACATAAAGGAGTTCATTAACTGTTAGTGTACATCTCTGTCTGCTTACTATGATGGATAAACACAGGTAAACATAACAAAGGGTTTCATTAACTGTTAGTGTACATCTCTGTCTGCTTACTATGATGGATAAACACAGGTATACATAACAAAGGATTTCATTAACAGTTAGTGTACATCTCTGTCTGCTTACTATGATGGATAAACACAGGTAAACATAAAGGAGTTCATTAACTGTTAGTGTACATCTCTGTCTGCTTACTATGATGGATAAACACAGGTATACATAACAAAGGATTTCATTAACAGTTAGTGTACATCTCTGTCTGCTTACTATGATGGATAAACACAGGTATACATAACAAAGGATTTCATTAACAGTTAGTGTACATCTCTGTCTGCTTACTATGATGGATAAACACAGGTAAACATAACAAAGGATTTCATTAACAGTTAGTGTACATCTCTGTCTGCTTACTATGATGGATAAACACAGGTAAACATAAAGGAGTTCATTAACTGTTAGTGTACATCTCTGTCTGCTTACTATGATGGATAAACACAGGTATACATAACAAAGGATTTCATTAACAGTTAGTGTACATCTCTGTCTGCTTACTATGATGGATAAACACAGGTAAACATAACAAAGGATTTCATTAACAGTTAGTGTACATCTCTGTCTGCTTACTATGATGGATAAACACAGGTAAACATAACAAAGGATTTCATTAACTGTTAGTGTACATCTCTGTCTGCTTACTATGATGGATAAACACAGGTAAACATAACAAAGGATTTCATTAACAGTTAGTGTACATCTCTGTCTGCTTACTATGATGGATAAACACAGGTAAACATAACAAAGGATTTCATTAACAGTTAGTGTACATCTCTGTCTGCTTACTATGATGGATAAACACAGGTAAACATAACAAAGGATTTCATTAACTGTTAGTGTACATCTCTGTCTGCTTACTATGATGGATAAACACAGGTAAACATAACAAAGGGTTTCATTAACAGTTAGTGTACATCTCTGTCTGCTTACTATGATGGATAAACACAGGTAAACATAACAAAGGGTTTCATTAACAGTTAGTGTACATCTCTGTCTGCTTACTATGATGGATAAACACAGGTAAACATAACAAAGGATTTCATTAACAGTTAGTGTACCACTACCAAGTACAATCAAAGATGTCTGCCAATAATACGACATAAAACTAAACTTCAATGTTAGACTCAAGTCACAGCAGCAGAGCATTTCAGATATCTAACTGATCACTACAAAAATTCATTTTTCAAAAAAGACTGGAACCATTTTGAGGAGTTAGCCGAAAGCAGTTAGAGCACTACAGTAATGATAATAATGTACATCTATAGTGCGTCTAACGACGCTGTAGGCGCTTACAATTCTACAATTCAAAAATAAATGAAATATACGTGTAACACACGTTCAGTATTTGTATCCATTAACATCATTCACAACACTCTCGATTACATCTCTGTACAACACACTACAAGAACGCACTAACACAGGACGGGACAGGGTCTCTATAATAAAGTTAATATAAACAGAAATATTTACAGAAAAGATAGACTTTAAGTTGGGTCTTTGAAAAGGAAAGGCTAGGCAAATTTTTCAGATTAAAGGGCGGATTATTCTACACAAAAGAGTTGACCTGGGCACAAAATCGGAAAGCTTGAGTCTTACGTCTGTATCGATGGATTTTGAATAACCAGGTACCAGAAGAAGAAGCGAAGAGTACAGGAGAACAATAGGCATGGAGCAGTTCAAAGATACAAGCAGGAGCAGTATCAGAGACAGCATTATAGCACATACCATTACCAGCCAATACACCAAGCGCAGTATACCCTTTCCCGTCGCATTTAATGCAGTCGCGTTTCCGCATCAACATCAGATTATCAAATGGTTTTATTTTATTAATGTTGTAATAAGAGGAATTTATTCACAGCCACAAGGTGCAACAAGATGCAAATCAGGTCAAATATAGCCACCCTGTGGACATCATTTCTCCATTATTGTGCTGTCATGGCGTAAATCATATTGAATGGAGCTTTGCTAACTAGCCGCTAGAACGATTTTTGGCCTGAAATTGGTAAAAGTGTAGGCCTAGTAAGAAGTACTACTGCTCATGAAGACATTGGCATCCCATTTGGTCCCTTTTTATCCACTGGACGAGGCGGCAGGGAAGTTTTTAGTCCTGTTTTTATTATCCGTTGTTCGGTGTTTGTTCTGTTTGTGACCGTGCGTTCGCGCTTGACAAAGGCCGGTTGGCCGAAAATTTGCTCTTGTTTTGTTAAATACGCGCTTACATTGGTTTTCTTGTTCTTCTGGTTCCTGTTTGCTTTGGCGCGGGCAGTCGCACTTGTTTTGGATCTATCAATAAAAGCCGACTCAACATCATTATTACCACTATCGTCAAAATATAAATGACTTAATTGACTCATATGTCAGTGTCACTGGAGCTCACTGAAAGGACGAGGGATAACGGACAGATCTCTGTCTGCAGATTTCGTAAACCGCCATTCTGCGACGATATTATGCAAATCCACGCCAACACGTATACTGCCTTAGGCGTCATTTTTCCTGACGACGTCACCGTTGACGTAAATCATTGAGATTCTCATCGCCATCTTGGCGTTATTACTGCATAATTTTGAATGACAAGTGAATCTGATTCTGTGCTTAGTTACACGCACACCGTAAAGTTACGGTTTTTGTCCGTTAATAAAGTTGTGTGTGTGTGTGTGGTGTGTGTGTGTGTGTGTGTGTGTGTGTGTGTGTGTGTGTGTGTGTGTGTGTGTGTGTGTGTGTGTGTGTGTGTGTGTGTGAGTGTGTGTGCGTGCGTGCGTGCGTGCGTGTGTGTGTGTGTGAGAGGAGAGAGAGGAAAAGAGAGAGAGAGAGAGTCATTCATTAACCCTGCAAATCAAAAGTCAATTCAGATAGGCCACCCTAGGCACTGTGTTTTCTGTTGTGGGTCCCCCCCCCCCCCCCCCCCCATAAGATCAAGATTCAGTTTCAATTTTGACATATTGCGGATGCTAAAAGGTCTGGCATGTTGTTATTGCTAGTAATGGTGTTGGTGAGGGTGGTGTTTTTAGAGTGAATGTGGTGTAGGCTATTCCACTGTGTCAGAAGGTTGATCCTACATACCTGAGATTCATCATAATGTCGATGGTTGATCTGAGTGTTTTTCATCTAGCTAATTAACAAATACAGCAGCATCGAATTTTCTAGAATAAACCGTTTGAAAACTACGAAAAATCAGCTTTAACTTAAACTGCTGAGTTTAAACGTCACTGGGAGGCTACGAAAATGTGACCGAAGTAGTGTGTGTGTGTGTGTGTGTAGTGTGTGTGTGTGTGTGGTGTGTGTGTGTGTGTGTGTGTGTGTGTGTGTGTGTGTGTGTGTGTGTGTGTGTGTGTGTGTGTATGTGTGGTGTGTGTGTGTGTGTGTGTGTGTGTGTGTGTGGTGTGTGTGTGTGTAGAGGGGGCATTGCTTGGCACTAACGACTGTCCTTAGGGAAGGGTGGGGAGAGGGGGACAGCGGGGATTTCTAGGACCTAATCGCCTCTCTGAGCGGACTATTACACAGGCTGAGCTAGAGAGACTCAAGGTAGTGATGGTCACACAGTCAGGGTTTACTCCCTTTACCAGTGTATCGGTGATTGTATAGCCTGCTTACCTGAACAACATCGCCTTTAAACTTTGGCAGACAGCACACAAAGAGTACTCTTACATTACATTTTTGTTGTCCTTTAAGTATAGATAATCAAAAGAGATTTATTGATTGATCTATATTCTTCAACGCAATTCTGCGTCTGGCCAGAGAGAGAGAGAGAGAGACGGGGACGGGGGGGGGAGGGAGCAAGCGAAAGAGATATGAAATGAAATGAAATTCTGTTTTCCAACCCTGTAGATACTAACACATAAGCCAACTTACATATCTGCCGTCATTTATCTACGCATGTTAAAACAGACGAATATAAACAAATAGGATACTGCAATACGTAAATGTGAATATACGCGTTTGAGTGTGTGCGTGTGTGTACGAGTGCGGCTGCGTGTGAGTGTCAATGTAAAGAAAATTAAGAAATACAGTTAAATGTTTAACTGCATAAAAACAATAGCTTTTCAGTTAAAATATTTTCACATACGAATTTACATCATAGCATAATTATGCATGATATAAATCATATCAAAATAGAGACTTGAACCATACATTAAATCAGTGAGAAAGAGAGAGAGAAGGAGAGAGAGAGAGAGAGGGAGAGAGAGAGAGAGCATCAACATCATCATAATATTCACTGGAAAGTGAACAAGAGGATGGACATCATCTTATCATCATCACGGCCTTATGGTGATTGTCTCAGATTAATAAGCTCTCTCCAGCCTTGCCTGTGGTACTTTCATGGTGACTTCAGTCATTCTGCTGGTCCTATGCTTAGGCTTTGTTTGCATCAAAGTTCTGTGACTGAGTGAATGATGTAGTTATAATGCGACTTAGTAGGCAGTGTCCTTAGTAAGCTGGATCAGAACAGGCACCTGTTGAACACCACCAAGTGACCCAGTAGCAGTGCAAGGTCTCTTCTTGTGGGTGGCCCCCATAGCGGCTTGACATCACTGGTTTTCATGGGCTTCCTTGTGCTGTGTGACACAAGCAACATCAGTCAATCAAATCATTCCCGTTTTTATCAGAAGAAAAACCACAATTTACCTAACAACACAAACTAAAACACCACACACACACACACACACACACGCGCGCGCGCGCGCGCGCGCGGCAGATCCACGTTCAGACAACCACGTACACACAAGCCCCAAGGAACAAAAGCGGTCATAGTCTCCTTGTCCTGGTCCCAAATCCCTTTCCTGAGCCAGACGAAAAACCAGAGAGGCCGGGAGTGTGTGTGTGTGTGTGTGGAGAGAGAGGGGAGAGGGCCAGAGAAAGAGCAGAGCCATCAAGAACTACCATGATGGTGAAAATTGGCCAGACACGCTAACAAGGCGAGTGACAGTGAGAACTACCCTCACCAAAATGGCTGCCTGTCACTTCTTATCGCTAGAGGGTGTTGTTGTGACTCCCAGAGTGACTGCCCCTGATGAGCCGAAGCAGACGACAGTGAAAGAGACAGGAAAGTTTCTTCAGGTGGGCGGCTGTCGTGTCATACTGCAAGAGCGCTGTACTGTAGGAGGGTGCCAGAAATGTGCTGCCATGCTAATTCATTTTGCAAATGGCTGACAGAATCGTGTGGAAGTGCCAATTTCTTTGACACGCAACTGCCACAGTTGTGTTGTCCTGATTTGGTTTACTAGAAGGCGAAGTGAAACTGAAAGAAACGTTGTTTGGGATTTGGTTGGTTGGTTGGTTGGCTGGTTGGTTGGTTGGTTGGTTGGTTGGTTGTGTTTTTGTTTGTTTGTTTTTTTATTATTATTATTATTATTATTATTATTCTTTCCTTTCTAAAGAAAAATTACTTAATGCAAACTTTCATATCTGGGAAAATGTGTGGAAGTAAAAAACACATTATGCGTTCATACATTATCATACAGATTTTACAGGGTTTTTTTTTTCAAACGCGCCATCTGCAAGCCACCGAGAAACAGTGCAAAAGATTTAAACATGCTGCTTTGTTGATTGAAATTTTGATTGTATGTGGTTGAATGAAACATGTTACCGTGATTTCCTAAGGGAGTGTGATGTGGTTTACACAAGTTTTATTCGTGGAAAATGTGTTGGCACAATAACATGAGAATATAATTACTATATGCTTAGCCGTCTTGTAAGTGGGCAACAGAATGTTGTATTGCTGTCATGATCAGAATAGCGGTACATTACTGGCGCTTTCTTTGCATGACAGTCCTGCAAGACTATACAACTCTGCATATCTCAAGAGACTTTCCTGTCTCCTACAGTGTGTGTTGTATGCTGGCATGGAGTGCAGATTGGTTTGATATGAGACAGAAATGACTACGCCTGTTGCTGTGTTTTTGCTTTGTTGCCAAAGACAGATGTGTTGCCATCGTTAACTTGTCTGCAGTGATTCACAGGAAACATTTCTTTTATGCAGACTTTATTTTTGAAGTGATCCCTTTATTAATTGAAAAAGAGATGAGGGCAGGGAGTGAGAGAGAGAGAGAGAGGAAAAGAAGAAGAAGAAGGAGAGAGAGAGAGAGAGGTCATCAGGAACACTGTGACAGAGAGAATAGTGTGACGCCCTAACAAGGCAAATGACAGTAACCAACATGGCCGCCTGACACATACAATTACTGCAGGACGTTGTTCTGGCTCCCAGAGTGACCGCCCCTGGCAAATGACAGACGAAGCAGAGGACGACGGAGGAGACAGAAAAGTGTCTGGAGATGGGCGGCTGTCGTGTCATCCTGCAGGATTGCCGTGCTTCGAGAAGATTTCAGAACTGTGCTACTACGATAATTCGTTTTACAGAAAGTCGATAGAAATGTGTGAAAGTGCTGATTTGTTTGTCAAACTGCACGTGGCTGCCGGAAATGTATTGTCCCGATTTGTCTTGCTACTGGGTAGCTGAGAAATACGCTGTTTTGATTTGTTTATTTGTGTGCGGTGGTTGACAGAAATGTCTTGCAAATTTCTGTTCTCTATAGCTATCGGAATGTTGTGTCGTTGTTTTGCGATAAGGAACTGAGAGAAACGCACTTTTGGGTTGCATGACTACATGCTTGCTTGTTGTGCTCTGCGTAGTTCCTTGTTTGTAATAAGCTGATGATACTTTTAACGATAATCAGTTGATATTCTTATCCATGGTGCTGACATGAATAAGTTGCCTTGCAGATAGATTTCGAAAGTGTCAGAATAAATTATTTCTGTGGCTGATTTGCAAAGGCTCTAAAGCTTTTGGTACCGTGATGCTTAATTGATGAGATACAGGCTGGTTTGTTGTTTCGTTTGCAAAGAATTGAATTATTTTTCATTTTATTTGCAACCAGCAAACTGGTTCAATCTCTTTTGTTCAATTTTCAAAGTGAGATTCTCCACCCCTGTTGACAGTTGTAATGTCATTTATCCCTATAACATGCACAACACATTAATGACATGTTCGACCAGGATTGCTTTCTTTGTTCTGCCATGCACTGTGAGACAGTATATCAGGCATTCCCACAGTTGGGACAAAACGTTTGTAACAGGCTTGTGATTTGGCCGCCCAAGTTTGACTGCACACAGCTTCAAGATATAATGACAATATTTAAAAAGTTGGTGGTAAACTGTTTAGTGCAATATTGGGCACGTGATACTGGAAAGAATGGGCTGCTTGTCTGTCTTCCTCCTTCTCCATCTCTTCTCTCCCTTTCCCCAAAACAAGAAACAAAAATACTCTGGCACTGGCAAGTCTTCATACATGTTAACCTGAGAGATCGGAACGCTCTTCATCCTTTATATATCAGGCACAGGTGTCTAAGGAATCGAACCCAGGCATTTCCCATTGGAAGATCTACGTTCAGCCAGTTGATTACCGTGTCCCTCATTCCTTTTCTAACCCTGTGTCTTCTTTGATCACATTAATTAGTACATCCATTCCGTGGGACGTGAGCAACAGCTGTCTGAAAGAAAAGATCTTCGATGGAGAAAAGTGATTGTGGTTATTTCTTATCTGTGTGTGTGTGTGTGTGTGTATGTGTGTGTGTGTGTGTGAATGCACGTGTGTGTGTGTGAATGCACGTGTGTGTGTGTGAATGCACGTGTGTGTGTGTATGCACGTGCGCACGTATGTATGTGTGTGCGTTCTTATGTGTGTGTGTGTGTGTGTGTGTGTGATTGCACGTGTGTGTGTGTGTATGCATGTGCGCACGTATGTATGTGTGTGCGTTCTTATGTGTGTGTGTGTGTGTGTGTGTGTGTGTGTGTGTGTGTGTGTGTGTGTGTGTGTGTGTGTGTGTGCGAGAGAGAGGAGAGAGAGAGAGAGGTGTGAACTGACGAAGCTGCCACACAAAACTAAAACCTAAACGAACGAACAGTTGCTCAGGATTGTGAATTGAAAAAGAAACGAACGAACAGTTGCTCAGGATTGTGAATTGAAAAAGAAACGAACGAACAGTTGCTCAGGATTGTGAATTGAAAAAGAAACGAACGAACAGTTGCTCAGGATTGTGAATTGAAAAAGAAACGAACGAACAGTTGCTCAGGATTGTGAATTGAAAAAGAAACGAACGAACAGTTGCTCAGGATTGTGAATTGAAAAAGAAACGAACGAACAGTTGCTCAGGATTGTGAATTAAAAAGACCTTAACCCTTTGTCTCCCGCACCCTGTCCACCAACATCTTGCATTGTCAACCATGCTAGCAAAGGGTTAAGTTTTGGCAATTGGTGGATAGGGTGCGGGAGTCAAAGGGTTAAAGAATCTGAAACTCAGCTTTGCCAGATTGATGCTTACAAGTGAGCGAGATTATCTGGCCGATGTGTAAAGTCACACACGTCATTCCTGGGTTTGTTTCGACACAGACACGGCAAATAACTCTTTTCTGTGGGGCTGCGCTGTGTGTTGTGTGCGTGGTGTGTGTGTGTGTGTGTGTGTGTGTGTGTGTGTGTGTGTGTGTGTGTGTGTGTGTGTGTGTGTGTAAGAGAGAGAGAGAGAGAGAGTATGGCTTAATGGATAAAACAACCATCAAGGACACGAGATACGCGGGTTCGATTCTCAGAGATTGCCCTCCATCCCACCCCACCCTGTTCCAGTAGATCATGACTGGTGGTCTGGATGCTCATCTTTCGGATGAGTCGGGTTGGAGTTTGGTGTTTGTTCAAGAGGGATTTACCACACTCAGACAATTCCATATGCGCTTCATCCAGATTTTCCAGCAATTATTTAGCATACTTCCTGCCTGTGCAAATTCCTATATGCTGGCAAGACCTTGAACTAGGAAGGGGCGAAGAAGGGACTTGCGAAACTCTTAAGTGAAGAAGGGGCATGTGAAACACTAAGAAAGGACTTAAGAAACACTAAGAAAGGACTTAAGAAACACTAAGAAAAGACTTATGAAACACTAAGAATGGACTTAAGAAACACTAAGAAAGGACTTATGAAACACTAAGAAGGGACTTATGAAACACTAAGAAGTGACTTATGAAACACTAAGAAGTGACTTATAAAACACTAAGAAGGGACTTATGAAACACTAAGAAGTGACTTATGAAACACTAAGAAGGGACTTATGAAACACTAAGAAGTGACTTATGAAACACTAAGAAAGGACTTATGAAACACTAAGAAAGGACTTATAAAAACACTAAGAAGGGACTTATGACACTAAGAAAGGACTTATGAAACACTAAGAAGGGACTTATGACACTAAGAATGGACTTATGAAACACTAAGAAGGGACTTATGACACTAAGAAAGGACTTATAAAACACTAAGAAGGGACTTATGACACTAAGAATGGACTTATGAAACACTAAGAAGTGACTTATAAAACACTAAGAAGTGACTTATAAAACACTAAGAAAGGACTTATGAAACACTAAGAAAGGACTTATGAAACACTAAGAAAGGACTTATAAAACACTAAGAAAGGACTTACGAAACACTAAGAAGTGACTTATGAAACACTAAGAAGTGACTTATAAAACACTAAGAAAGGACTTATGAAACACTAAGAAAGGACTTATAAAACACTAAGAAGGGACTGATGAAACACTAAGAAGGGACTTATGACACTAAGAAAGGACTTATGAAACACTAAGAAGGGACTTATAAAACACTAAGAAAGGACTTATGAAACACTAAGAAGGGACTTATGACACTAAGAAAGGACTTATGAAACACTAAGAAGGGACTTATGAAACACTAAGAAGGACTTATGAAACACTAAGAAGGGACTTATGACACTAAGAAAGGACTTATGAAACACTAAGAAAGGACTTATGAAACACTAAGAAAGGACTTATGAAACGCTAAGAAGTGACTTATAAAACACTAAGAAGGGACTTATGAAACACTAAGAAGGACTTATGACACTAAGAAAGGACTTATGAAACACTAAGAAGGGACTTATGAAACACTAAGAAAGGACTTATGAAACACTAAGAAGGGACTTATGAAACACTAAGAAGGGACTTATGAAACACTAAGAAAGGACTTATGAAACACTAAGAAGGACTTATGAAACACTAAGAAAGGACTTATGAAACACTAAGAAAGGACTTATGAAACACTAAGAAGGGACTTATGAAACACTAAGAAAGGACTTATGAAACACTAAGAAGGGACTTATGAAACACTAAGAAGGACTTATGAAACACTAAGAAGGACTTATGAAACACTAAGAAGGGACTTATGAAACACTAAGAAAGGACTTATGAAACATAAGAAGGGACTTATGAAACACTAAGAAAGGACTTATGAAACACTAAGAAAGGACTTATGAAACACTAAGAAGGACTTATGAAACACTAAGAAGGACTTATGAAACACTAAGAAGGGACTTATGAAACACTAAGAAAGGACTTATGAAACACTAAGAAAGGACTTATGAAACACTAAGAAGGACTTATGAAACACTAAGAAGGGACTTATGAAACATAAGAAGGGACTTATGAAACACTAAGAAAGGACTTATGAAACACTAAGAAAGGACTTATGAAACACTAAGAAGGACTTATGAAACACTAAGAAGGACTTATGAAACACTAAGAAGGGACTTATGAAACACTAAGAAGTGACTTATGAAACACTAAGAAGGACTTATGAACACTAAGAAAGACTTATGAAACACTAAGAAGGGACTTATGAAACACTAAGAAGGGACTTATGAAACACTAAGAAAGGACTTATGAAACACTAAGAAGGACTTATGAAACACTAAGAAAGGACTTATGAAACACTAAGAAAGGAACTTATGAAACACTAAGAAGGGACTTATGAAACACTAAGAAAGGACTTATGAAACACTAAGAAAGGACTTATGAAACACTAAGAAAGGACTTATGAAACACTAAGAAAGGACTTATGAAACACTAAGAAGGGACTTATGAAACACTAAGAAAGGACTTATGAAACACTAAGAAGGGACTTATGAAACACTAAGAAAGGACTTATGAAACACTAAGAAGGGACTTATGAAACACTAAGAAGGGGACTTATGAAACACTAAGAAGGGACTTATGAAACACTAAGAAGGGACTTATGAAACACTAAGAAAGGGACTTATGAAACACTAAGAAGGGACTTATGAAACACTAAGAAGGGACTTATGAAACACTAAGAAAGGACTTATGAAACACTAAGAAGGGACTTATGAAACACTAAGAAGGGACTTATGAAACACTAAGAAGGACTTATGAAACACTAAGAAGGGACTTATGAAACACTAAGAAGGGACTTATGAAACACTAAGAAGGGACTTATGAAACACTAAGAAGGGACTTATGAAACACTAAGAAAGGACTTATGAAACACTAAGAAAGGACTTATGAAACACTAAGAAGGGACTTATGAAACACTAAGAAAGGACTTATGAAACACTAAGAAAGGACTTATGAAACACTAAGAAGGGACTTATGAAACACTAAGAAGGGACTTATGAAAAACTAACTAAGAAGGGACTTATGAAACACTAAGAAGGGACTTATGAAACACTAAGAAAGGACTTATGAAACACTAAGAAGGGACTTATGAAACACTAAGAAGGGACTTATGAAACACTAAGAAGGGACTTATGAAACACTAAGAAGGGACTTATGAAACACTAAGAAGGGACTTATGAAACACTAAGAAGGGACTTATGACACTAAGAAAGGACTTATGAAACACTAAGAATGGACTTATGAAACACTAAGAAGTGACTTATGAAACACTAAGAATGGACTTATAAACACTAAGAAGGGACTTATGAAACACTAAGAAGGGACTTATGAAACACTAAGAAGGGACTTATGAAACACTAAGAAGGACTTATGAAACACTAAGAAGGGACTTATGAAACACTAAGAAGGGACTTATGACACTAAGAAAGGACTTATGAAACACTAAGAATAGACTTATGAAACACTAAGAAGGGACTTATGAAACACTAAGAATAGACTTATGAAACACTAAGAATGGACTTATGAAACACTAAGAATAGACTTATGAAACACTAAGAATGGACTTATGAAACACTAAGAAAGGACTTATGAAACACTAAGAATGGACTTATGAAACACTAAGTATAGGACTTATGACACACTAAGAAAGGACTTATGAAACACTAAGAATAGACTTATGAAACACTAAGAAAGGACTTATGAAACACTGAGAAGGGACTTATGAAACAGTAAGAAGGGACTTATGAAACACTAAGAATAGACTTATGAAACACTAAGAATAGACTTATGAAACACTAAGAATAGACTTATGAAACACTGAGAATGGACTTATGAAACACTAAGAAAGGACTTATGAAACACTAAGAAGGGACTTATGAAACACTAAGAAAGGACTTATGAAACACTAAGAATAGACATGAAACACTAAGAAAGGACTTATGAAACACTAAGAAAGGACTTATGAAACACTAAGAAGGGACTTATGAAACACTAAGAAAGGACTTATGAAACACTAAGAATAGACTTATGAAACACTAAGAAAGGACTTATGAAACACTAAGAAGGGACTTATGAAACACTAAGAATGGACTTATGAAACACTAAGAAGGGACTTATGAAACACTAAGAAGGGACTTATGAAACACTAAGAAAGGACTTATGAAACACTAAGAAGGGACTTATGAAACACTAAGAAGGGACTTATGAAACACTAAGAAAGGACTTATGAAACACTAAGAAGGGACTTATGAAACACTAAGAAGGGACTTATGAAACACTAAGAAGGGACTTATGAAACACTAAGAAGTGACTTATGAAACACTAAGAAGTGACTTATGAAACGCTAAGAAGTGACTTATGAAACGCTAAGAAAGGACTTACGAAACACTAAGCTGACACCACCAGAATGATAGAAACGTTAAGGTGGGCGGGGACCAGATCAATTTTAATGTAGCGGGCAGGGATGGAATTCCAGATACCAGATTTCCCCAATGGGGATGCCGGGGGTCTTTCAGTATAAATAGTATCCACACCTTTTGAGAATTCTGTGCTAGAAATTTCATTTTCTTCTGTTACTCTCTTTGTTTCTTTTTTCCTCTTCTTCTTTCTGTCATCTCTTTCTGCCTTGCTAGTCCAGTCATCTCTGTGTGTTCTATGAAGACTTACATACTCATAGGATTGATAGTTGGGTACTGTGTACTGACTGCATGGTTGGCTCTAGGGAAATACGCTGTGCAGGAGTAATTTTGGATAATGTAGGCCATTTTAGTGCATGCTGTAGTGTCCTTACTTATGTCTACAGTTTGTATTCAGGATTTTTTGTTTTTGAAATCCTCTGGTGATAAACTGAACGGAATAATCTGCTGGGGGATTATCCTGAGATTTTGTGCGCGCATGCATTGATATGTGTACTGAATTTTCTGTTTCAGCTTTTTTTTTCTAACCAGATCTTTGTGTAGGTTTTGACATGGTCACAGCCCTGATAGGGCTCTGTGCAGTCGGTTAGCCCTTTGACTCCCTCACCCTATCCACCAACTGCCAATCCTTCACCGTTCGACTCCCTCACCCTATCCACCAACTGCCAAAACTTCACCGTTTGACTCCCTCATCCTATCCACCAGCTTCCTGCAGGAAGCTGGTGGATAGAGTGAGAGAGTCAAAAAGGGTTAAGTTTTTGTTCTGCTTGCATGGTTGGCAATACAGGATGCTGATGGACAGGGTGCAGGAGTCAAAGGGTTAAACAGTAAGATACCTTGAGCCCACGGTTCTGGCGAAAGAAGCAACCAGCCTGTTTGCCATGAATCGGGGTCCCACGTTCAGTACACACCAGACGCACCCTAATAAGGTGATATGCATTACCTGTTGAAAGCATCCCCCAACTTCACATTAAAACGTTGTCATTGTGTTGTGAACAACAAAAATGTTCAACCCTGTCTACATTCGGACGGCTGTATATTTTTCAGAAGTAAACGTTACAGAATAGATGTGACGAGAAAAAATGGAAAGGGTAATGAGAAACATAAAATAATAGCGCGGGCGCACGCACACACATGCCCACAAGCACGCACACATGCATGCATAAAAGCACACACACATACACGCGTGCGCGCGCGCGCGCGCACACACACACACACACACACACAAAGACACTGACACGTACACACGCACAGACACACACAGACACACACACACAGACGCACACACACAGACACACACACATGACCGCCCCTCATGACATTCAAAGCTCATTAGACATGGCCCTTTCCAAATGTGACGATACTGCAGACTGTTTTGTTTTTCATTGTGGCGTGCATGATTTGAACAGCAAAGATCTCGCTGCAACAACTAAACATCTCGCTTCAGGCATAAAACAAATAGCACAAGAACATCCTAATTCAAAATTAGTCGTTAGTAAGGTTGCCCCTGTACGGCAGGCCCGAATGGAGGTTCAACGAAATCTGTTCAACGCTTTACTATCTGCTGAACTTGTTGATATGAAAAATATTTCTTTAGTATCACATGAGAACCTTCGTACCACACAACAATTTCTAAAAGATGACATTCACCCCACCACCAGAGGAAGCAGCATCATTGCAGGAAATCTTGGAAGACACATTCGAGACCTCTTTTGGGAGACTCCAAGGAGAACAGCAAGATCAAGATCAGCACAGCTACATCCTTCCAGATTCTCCAGAGGACGGTACCACCTTTTCGACAACTACGTACCATGGTGGCCGTATAATATGTTTTGATATAACAGTATTACATATACAATTCTTGACGTTCATGTCACAGGACTTTTTCTGCGTCATCTCTGACATTTCTTCTGCTGAAAGTATACAATAACCAGGTTTTAGTCCGACTATCAAGACTCAGTCAGACTATACACTCTGTACATTTGAAGACGTGTATGCTATTATTTTGATTATTGGTTATTTGTTATTCATTGTAATCTAATATCTCCTCAATAAGTTATTTATACGTTGACTATATAATTTTCTTTTCATCGTTTTGCTACAATTTTGTTATCTTTACTTCGTAGTCTAAGTAATTGCGTAATTTTCTTTCTGTCCATCTCTCCTGTACACAGAAAGTCAAAGTTTTCATTATTATCGTCCATAAATAAAGTCAATAGAAAGTTGGAGATAAACCAGTATCAGTAATGCGACAACAATCCCAAGTCAAGTTTTTGCAATGGAATTGTAGATCCCTTTCCACCAATTCGGCATACTTAGAGCATTTCCTGACATCAAATAGATGTGAAGTTTTGATTCTGCAGTCGATGAATGTTGTTGCAACCAAGCTTCCCAATTTCCCCAATTATTACTATCCTCCAGTCTATGAATGTGGGAATCACGGGAAGAAGGTATCCACCGCGATATATATACTCAAAGACTTACAATACTGCTTATTTACTTCCCCAGTTTTGAAATCAAGCGACGATTTGCACGCTTGTGCTGCCACTGTCCAATTAAGCAATTCTTTAAACATCAACGTTTTGTCAGTCTACCTGCCAACAGGTCCAAATGACCACAACACAGAATGGCTGCGCACAATCCAAGATCAGCAGCGTGGTAAATGGCTAATAGGTGGAGACTTTAATTCCCACTCCCCATTTTGGGAAAAGAACTGTTCTACTGTTACAAGCAATCGTTTGGTAGAAAATATCGTTGATAGTTCGCTTTACCTTCTAAATGATGGTAGTGTCACTAGGATCCCTGATGTCTCCAAACACAGGGCGACAGCCATCGATTTGTCTCTGATATCACCAGAATTAGCACCATCCTGTACCTGGGAAACTCACAGAGACACTTTGGGAAGCGATCATCTACCTATCATCATAACCATAACTGACAAAAACATCAGGATGAAAGACAGCTCTCCTGATATTATTCCAAAATATAATTACAAGCGTGCAGACTGGTCCTTATTTCGAACTACTCTTGCTAATCAGGATTACAGACATTATGAAAGTGAAAATGTAGACATTATGTTTTCTAAATTCCAAGATCCAAAACAAGAGTGACTGCCCGCGCCCAAGCAAACACAAACCAGAAGAACAAGAAAATCAATGTAAGCGCATCTCCAACTGGACGAGGCGGCAGGGAAGTTTTTAGTCCCGTTTTTATTATCCATTGTTTGGTGTCTGTGATTTGTCTGTGACCGTGCGTTCGCGCTTGACAAAGGCTAGTTGGCCGAAAATTTGCGCTTGTTTTGTTTTGTGTTGTCTTGTTGGAGATGCGCTTACATTGATTTTCTTGTTCTTCTGGTTTAAATTCCAAGAGTCAATTCTAGCCGCTGCAGACATATCAATTCCGAAACTCAAAACTTCTAGATCGAATAATCGATTGGGTAATGTTTGGTGGACAGAGGCATGTGAGAAAGCAGTTCAATATAAAAGGGAGAAATTCAAAATCTACATCAAAAGCCGGAAACCTGAAGATCATGTGGAAATGAAAAAAGCTAACATCCAATGTAACAAAACCATCGCTGAAGCAAAGAAAGATTATTGGGCATCATTCTGCACAAAACAAATTTCAGATTTCAAAGATTTTCATAAAGTCTGGACGAAAATGAATCAAATGAAGAATGGAACCAACCTACAAAGGTGTCCGATAATAATAGAAACATGTAACACATTTCCTTCAGACATGGACAAAGCAGAAACTTTTGTGGAATTATTTGCTAAAAACAGTAAAGTTGAAGGTTTATCTTCAGACTGCAAACATCACAGAGAAATGGAAGATAACAACCCAATCTACACTGATCCAATACCTCAGAATGATATCTGGTTTAATTCTCCAATCACCTTAGAAGAGCTAAAAAACACAATACTGTCTCTACACAACAAAACGAGTTCGGTAGGTGTTGATGCAGTTTCGACTGAAATGATTAAACATCTCCCTGAAAACTATCTTATTTTCCTACACAAAATTCTGCAGAAATGCTGGGTTAACGGAACTGTACCACAAATCTGGCAAAAGTCTATAGTTATACCGATATTAAAAGCAGGAAAATCGAAAACTGATAAAAACAGTTACAGACCCATTGCTTTGACGTCCCACACGAGCAAACTAATGGAAAGATTGATCTTAAACAGACTTTTACACTACTGTGATAAAAATAATGTTATTCCGGTAAACCAGGCGGGTTTTAGAAAAGGGAGATCTGCAGTTGAACACCTGGTTAAACTTACAACTCAGATGAAACAACAGTTTGCCCGCAGAAAAAGTGTTTTAGCTACTTTCTTTGATGTAAAAAAAGCTTACGATCAAGTTTGGCATAAACGTCTATTGTTCAAGCTAAAATCTGTTGGTTTATCTGGTAATATGTACAATTACATTAAATCTTTTTTAGCTAATAGAACAATACGGGCTAGAGTGGGAGCTAGTTATTCTACTTCACGATGCCTTGACATGGGGATTCCACAAGGTTCAGTGATAGCACCTATTTTGTTTAATATCCTTATACAGGATCTTCCTAAAGCTCTTTCAAATCGTGTTGTTTTAGTACAGTATGCTGATGATATATGTACTTGGATGAATATCACTTTAAAAAAGACAACTCCACAGAGAACACGGAATTACATCAGGAAGTTGTATCAAATTGATCTTGATAACCTTGGAAACTATATGTTAGAAAATGGTCTGTCACTGTCGGCAGAAAAAACTAACATGATGCTGTTTGATCCTGGTGGTAACTCAAATAACTTACCTACTTTCAAATTGCTTGGTGAAGTGTTAAATTACAAACAGGTCGTAAAATTTCTGGGAGTTTACATCACGTCGAAATTAAGCTGGAATATCCATTTTGATTATATTTTAACAAAAGCACGAAAAACCTTAAATTTTCTAAAGATAATAAGCAAATTACCCTGGGGAATGGATACAAATATACTGATTCATCTGGCAACAGCGCTGGTCAGGTCTAAATTATCCTACGCGCAAGAAATTTTTTTCAATGCACCTAAATATTTACTAAAAAAGATTCAGAACTTGGACTGCAAAAGTCTTAAAATTGCACTAGGTGTACCAACTCATGCTTCTACTCTGGTAACGTACAAAGCTGCTGGAATTCTACCTCTAAACAACCATCGTGAGCTAGCTACAGCAAAGTTTGCAATTAGAACTACTTCACAAGCGAATAATTTTGTGAGCAAAGAAATTAAAATCAGGTCTGATATTGACTTTCCAAAACGAGCAAAAAACATTTCATCACAAATTACAACCGCAACTTACATATCTGACCTGATCAAACAATCCAGCATAACTATGGATGAAATAGCCAAAAAACCAATGTTAACGCCTATCCCTACATGGGAAATGCTAAAGGCCACGTTTGATCTCGATTATGCAGACGTTAAAAAAGATGATAATGTCAACATTACGCTATCCACAGTTTGTGAACACATCGATGAAAAGTACCGTACCCACCTCCACATTTTTACCGATGGGTCAGTCTTAGCAAATCAGAGCGCTGGAGCAGCGTTTTATGTTCCAGAATTTAACATTAAAAAGTCTTTTTTCATTGGGACAAATGTATCTATATATACAGCAGAACTGGTCGCTGTTGTTCAAGCGTTGCATTATTTAATAAGCCTTCGGCCTGTGTCTTTCAAAGTAGTTCTCTTTGTTGATTCAAAATCTGTATTATATGCCTTACAGTCTTTTGATACAGACACAAGACCTGATTTAATAATTGAGGCAAATCATCTAATACACTGTTTAAAGATAAATGGCTCGGAAATCAGTTTATGCTGGGTGCCTTCTCACGTTGGTCTTCAAGGCAACAACGTAGTTGACAGAGCAGCTAAATCCGGTGCACTCAATTCTGAAAATTCCATAGAATTACATGTTAACACCTCGGTAAATGAAGCTTACAACTCGCTAGAATTAGCATCATGGATTCGATTTCATGAACATTTAAATGAAAAATTTGTGTCCCAAAAAAGAATCAAACTTTCAGTTCAAAATATCTGTAAAAAAAAATTCAGTATTCTTCGTTATATCATTTGAGATCAATTGTTACCACATATTTTCGTATTCAAATGAACGCTTTGAAAACTAAATATTGTAAAAACGTTTTATGTATTTGCGGTGAACAATTCACATTGTATCACTGTTTGTTTTACTGCAGAAAGCTTCGTTATTTCTTACCAAAGATGTTTACACAAGGAAACTATCTTGAAAAGCATTTTAAAGAAGTAATATCAGATCAAGTTCTGTTAGTTAAAATTTCAGAATCATTGGTTCACAGTCCTGTTAATGCGTTACTTTAAGGTTATTATTTTAATTATTATTATTTTATTTTGTTTTGTTTCGTTTTTTATGACGATGTTTTCTTTTACATTTAATGTTAGCGTTGTTCTAGTTTCATTTCTCTGTTCATCCATATCCTTTTTCTAAAAACCTTGCCGATTCCTTTTAATTTTTTTTTTTCCCGTCTCTTACTCTGTTCCCCTCTGTCCCCTCTCCCCTCCCCCCCCTCCCCCCCCCCCAAAAAAAAAAAAAAAAAAAAAAAAAAAAAAAAATCATCCTCCATGCCATTTTTACCCGTCTAATATCACTTATAGTGAAAAGACGTTAAATCAAGGAACGAACACACACACACACACACACACACACACGCGCGCACGCACGCACGCACGCACGCACGCACGCACACGTTTGCAACAGTTCCAAAAACAGGGTTTGGTTTAATTTCACAACAGTACTCACCTACCAGCGGTTAACACAGTACACCATAATCTGTCTCGGCAACACACATCCATGAACTCCCAAGGAATAAAACGAAATTAGAATCAGAACGCGAATCCATTGCAACAAGACAAGACAGGCACCAATTTTCCGCCAGCTGGCCTTTGTCAAGCGTAAACGTAAAACAACAAAAAAACATATAAACAACATACAAAAATTTAGGGGAAAACAGTAAAACTCTCCTCTTGTTTCGTCGAGCTGAAAATACTCGCCTGTCTTGTCTTGTCTTGTTATATTGCATATGCATTCTGATCCTGTTTTGTTTTTTTCTGGTTCCTGTTCGCGTGTGGGAGGTCGGTCACTCTTGTTTTGTATTCGCAAGGGATAGTTTCGTTACATAGACAAAAGTACGAGAAGGAAAGAAACAAGAAGCGACTGGTTTAAAATTCACCAATAAGTCATCGCCACACAAATATATCAAGATAAAAAGAAACTTGAGGATACCACCGGAAAAGAAGTGTATAGATTAAACACACTATAATTGTCCATTGAAATATCACAAACACACACAAATTTTGATCATGTGCGTTATGGTAGATTTACTGTAAGCACATAAACAAAACACAAAGAAAGAAAGACGTACAGAGACTGATGGTCACAAAATAAAACAAAAAAGGGGAAAGAAGAAAGGAAGACAAAGAAAGAAAGAAAGGACTGTAAAAGAAAAGAGCCATTGCAGAATAACATGTGCAGCATTGAAATTATTCCATCCACCTTCATGATGTTTAAGCCCTTAAAATTAAGAAATTAAAACACCAACTAACTTGCAAGCCTCACAGATGCAGGCCTCGATAGCTCAGCTGGCATTTGTACTGCCCATCTTTTTTTTTCATTCAAACTTGTTTTCTTCATTTTTGCAATGATATCATGTGCAACATTTACATTATGTACACATTTACACATTTACAAAGTCTTTGTGTACATACAGTATCAATTCTTTGGTGTGTATACATTCCTTGTACACACAGTATCAATTCTTTGGTGTGTATACATTCCTTGTACATACAGTATCAATTCTTTGGTGTGTATACATTCCTTGTACATACAGTATCAATTCTTTGGTGTGCATACATTCCTTGTACACACAGTATCAGTCTTTGGTGTGTATACATTCCTTGTACATACAGTATCAATTCTTTGGTGTGTATACATTCCTTGTACATACAGTATCAATTCTTTGGTGTGTATACATTCCTTGTACATACAGTATCAATTCTTTGGTATGTATACATTCCTTGTACACACAGTATCAATTCTTTGGTGTGTATACATTCCTTGTACACACAGTATCAATTCTTTGGTGTGTATACATTCCTTGTACATACAGTATCAATTCTTTGGTGTGTATACATTCCTGGTACATATGGTATCAATTCTTTGGTGTGTATACATTCCTTGTACATACAGTATCAGTTCTTTGGTATGTATACATTCCTTGTACACACAGTATCAATTCTTTGGTGTGTATACATTCCTTGTACACACAGTATCAATTCTTTGGTGTGTATACATTCCTTGTACACACAGTATCAATTCTTTGGTGTGTATACATTCCTTGTACACACAGTATCAATTCTTTGGTGTGTGTACATTCCTTGTACACACAGTATCAATTCTTTGGTGTGTGTACATTCCTTGTACATACAGTATCAGTTCTTTGGTGTGTATGCATTCCTTGTACACACAGTATCAGTTCTTTGGTGTGTATGCATTCCTTGTACACACAGTATCAGTTCTTTGGTGTGTGTATACATTCCTTGTACATACAGTATCAGTTCTTTGGTGTGTATACATTCCTTGTACATACAGTATCAATTCTTTGCTGTGTATACATTCCTTGTACATACAGTATCAATTCTTTGCTGTGTATACATTCCTTGTACATACAGTATCAATTCTTTGGTGTGTATACATTCCTTGTACATGCAGTATCAATTCTTTGCTGTGTATACATTCCTTGTACAGACAGTATCAATTCTTTGGTGTGTATACATTCCTTGTACACACAATATCAAGTCTTTGGTGTGTATACATTCCTTGTACACACAGTATCAAATCTTTGGTGTGTATACATTCCTTGTACACACAGTATCAAATCTTTGGTGTGTATACATTCCTTGTACACACAGTATCAAGTCTCTGGTGTGTATACATTCCTTGTACATACAGTATCAATTCTTTGGTGTGTATACATTCCTTGTACATACAATATCAGTTCTTTAGTTTTTATACATTCCTTGTACACACAGTATAAATTCTTTGCTGTGTATACATTCCTTGTCACCATTTTTCTTTTCATGTAAATAAGTAAATCCACATATTCATGTAACCCCTCAAACGCAGAAAGCCACTTACAGTCCATTTTAACATAACTGTTGTTCTGGTTGTGATGCTATGGTAGGGAGAAGAGTGGCAGCATGGTTCAGACGCCCGCCTACCTGTAACTAAACTCGAGGTTCCTGGGTTCGTTCCCAGTTGAGGACTCGACTTTTCTTGAGTCTGACAGGAAATTTGAAATGAACATCTAGTCCTTCGGAGGGGGACGGGAAAAAGAGTCGGACCCGTGTGCCTTCTGGCCTCGCGCGTTAGAGATCCCTTGACGGTTGAAAATCGTGAAGAGCCGCACTGGTATAAAACATTGGAGAGATGGGTTGATTTCCGGGATCCCTCTCCTTGAAGACCAGTTAGCCTTCTTGCCTCTCTGAAGTCTTGGTTAAAAAAAAAATTGGGTGGCGCTGCACTGCGGCGAGGCGTTTTCAAAGGGGAGATCAGCCCGAGTTTTACGTGGTAAATTCACTGTGACAGAAGAAAAAATGTGAAATATGAAATCATAAAATAGTAGGATTTTTCCCCACTTCCGTAGGATGGTTATCCCCGTCTGCCATATCACCTGACGTAGGTGCTGACGTAAAACTCTGCCAAATCAAGCAAGCAAGCAAACATGAAAGACCGTGATGTGACCTTGCCCAGAAATAGAAAACAGCAGAACAGACCGAGAGTGAAGTCCCTTTGAAATTAGGGCAGTCATGGAAGGGTTGATAATCTGAGATAATTATCACAAAGCCATGATGATCGCCAGATTATGAATATGATGACGTTGGTGTGCTCTACAATAGCGGGGCTCTCTGTCCATTCTTCTTCCTCCTCCTTCTCCTCCCTCCCTCTCTCTCTCCCCTCCTCTGTTTCTCTTTCTCTCTGTCCCTCTCTCTCTCTCCCTCTCTGTCTCTGTCCGTCTCTGTCTCTATCCGTCTGTCTGTCTGTCTCTGTCTCTCTCTCTCTCTTGATCTCTCTCTGTGTCTGTGTTTCTCTCTGTCTCTGCCTCTCTCTCTCTCTCCCTCCCTCCCTCCCCCACCCCTTCTGTCTTTCTTTTTCAGAACTGCTGATATTTCATTCATTATATTGATGTCTTTGTGCTAGTATACTTCACGTGTGTAACTGTAAGTATAGACCCTTCATGAGCATTGTAGTGTAGCTGTATTGGTATAGACCCTCTGTAGACGAGGGCTCTGTGCAAAATGAGTTAAAACATTATTCTTTTTATGCCTGTATCATCGAAAATAAAACCTAGTGCTAAAACACTTTAGGGAGAGATCGCAGCAGGTCTTCAGAGGAGAAGTCGCCTTCAAGCAAGTGTTTAGGCCCTAAATTTCTTGAACTCTAAGTGGACTCGGCTGCGTGCAGGTCACTACACCTGGATGCCCCTCTGTTATCGCCTACTCTGTTCTTATTCTGATATTGTCTTTCTTATCTTTTCACGAGCTGAAATACAACAAAATTGTATTGCATGCTTAGGTTTCGTGATCTGTCAACCAATCTTGAGAGGTATAAACAGTGTTGTTGGGATAATAAGAACGATGCAATCAAATATACACGCAAGTGAAGTGAGTGACGTTTGACTGTTTGACCTTGTATGCTGCAGTATCTCCAGCTGCCTGAGCCCACGGAATAGGCTTACTCGGCATTAAGAGGTGATTACGGTGATCAATCCCCACTTTCTCCTTTCTGATGGACTGTCACCATTGACAGCCACCATTCATACACACACACGAGCACATGCACAGTCCTTGGCATTTTCACACACACACGCACGCACGCACGCGTGCGCGCGCACACACACACACACACACACGCACGCATGGCACGCATGCACACGTGCGCGCGCACACACACATGTACAGGCGCAAGCACACACACGCACACTTGCGCGCGCGTTTACGCACACACGCACGCACACACACACACACACACACACACACACACACACACACACACACACACACAACACACACACACACACACACACTTGTGGATGAGATGAAAATACGAATCCCAGGGAGAAGAGTGGCAGAATGGTTCAGACGTTCGCCTGCCAATAACTAAACTCCAGGGTTCCAGGGTTCGCTTCCCGCATAGGCCTCGACTTTTTATTTCAGTTTGACCGGAAAATCGAACTGAACATCTAATCCTTCGGAAATGTTATGACAACTAGATAGAAATTTGTTTATAATAATCTTGCTTTCCAGTGTCTGCTAACTGTTAACTCTGCAATACGTGATGTATACGAGTGATTCTATTGTTTCACTGGAAAGAAGAGATGACAAGATCTTAATGATGAGTCAGCATATGGAACCTTTTGTGTTAATTATCACGAGCACCGTACCCAGGGTGTGGTTCTTTGCTGTCTTTATGAGAAAAGCAACTAGAAATTCGTTCAGGTCAACTCACAGCAAGTTCACTTGGTACTGCAGCTGATCTGTCTGACTTCAAGTCACCGTTGAACGTATGATCTGTTCGTCCAGGCCTTGTATTGTTGATATTGCAATTACTCCGCCACTAGTATATACATTCACTTCTTACTACCGGTACTAATCATGTGGTACTGTGTAGTTATGAGGAAAAGTATAGTGACATCAGGTCTGTCCCTGTCTCCTAACGTTTCATCCTGACTTGATGTGTACGGCTTGTGGGTGAACGTCCTGTCGTCTGTTGGTCGCTAACAGACATCCACTGTCGTCTGCACTACATGAAGTCATTTCCCTTTATTGATCCGGAACGTAGGCTACGATGCCTGACGCACTTCTCTGCAGTGACTGACCAGCTGAGACTCGATAATGGTTAAGACATAGAGTCAGCTAGTGATGAAGAAGAGTGCTGGCTTGAGTGTGGGAGTGTTGTTTACCTTCGTGATAACAGTTATTTACCTTCGTGATAATAGACGCTGTGTCCAAATTGACGAGGATCTAATGAGTGTTATTATGTATAGGCAGTTGTGTTAATGATAATGAGGGAATTACGATGATCATGATTGTAAGGCAAGATGGGTTTATATTGTTTTATTGAGTGCAGATATGCATGTAAAAGTGCATCTGAGAGAGAGAGAGAAGGGGGGAGGGTGAGAGAGAGAGGTGGGATATTATTCTGTTTTTGTATTTTTATAATGTGTAATAATCTCTAAACATGATTAAGGAGATTATGATTGTTATGTAATTTCACTGATTGAGTGTGTGCATGTATGTATATAGTTTTTAATTAGGTTGTGAGATTATTCGATTAACTTATTGTCATTCGATTGTTGTTTTTTGAGACCGTTATTTTATGGAACAGTTGTACTCATAATTTGGTGTTTAAGATTTCTGAAGTTGTGTTATGCTTACACTGAAAATGTCAATACAACAATAATGTTAACCTGGCAATAAATGGTTGATGATGATTATAGTGATGATGGTGATGATGACGTTGATGATAAAGAAAATGATGGTGATGACGACGACGGTGATGATGATGATGATGATGATGATGATGATGATGATGATGCTGTATTGTGTTGTTTATGTTGCCCTTTGCGACGTAATAACGAAATAGAGGTTTTTCTTTAACCCTGATGTCTTAGGAGAGTGAGTTCATGGAGACCTCAGCTTCTCGCGGCACTACTGGTATGAGGGTGATAACATCTCCTCTCTCCCGTTGCTTTACCTTCTCCAACCTTGAGCAGGTTTAGGTACCCAGATACAGCAGGATGGATTTCAGGCTGTAGGCACAGAGTTTTTCTTGAGCATGATTCACACAGGAAGAGAGTTATTGAATTTTATATACAACCGATACTGTTGTACTGTTGTTAGGCGTGGAAAGTCAACATGCAAAATCAGAACAAATTTGAGGCAACTGAATCGTGGTTTCTAAGAAGAGTGTTGAGAGTTCCGTGGACAGCAAAGAAAACAATCGAGACAGTCTTGATGGAGGCAGACACAAGAAGATCATTGGTAAAGAAGATTAGGAAAAGATAAGCAACATTTATAGGCCATTTTATGAGGAAAGGGGAATTGGAGCACCTGATCACAACAGGAAAGCTGGATGGAAGGAGAACACCAGGTAGACTCAGGGAGAAAATATTGGACGGACTTGCAGGGTAGCTGAGGACAGAGAGGGTGGAAGATGTACTTGCAGTGACAAGGGATACATTCGTAGATGCGGCAGGGCACATGGTGATGATGATGATGATGATGATGATGATTGATGATGATGATGATGATGATGATTGATGATTCACACCCGTTATAACCCGTACTTTCAGATCGGCTGGCGAGAGCCAGGCCTTTTTCTGACGTATTCAGTAAAATCAAATCTCTTTTTTTTTTCCAAGTCTGAAGGTCTTGAAGATATATTTTGCTTTTCTATATTTGTCTTCCCCCTCCTCTTTTGTCGTATCCAAATTGTTTCGTTGTGTTCAGTTCGGTTCTGTAGAGTTTAAAGTCTACCACTCTCAATGTATACGCGGACCAACTGTAAAAAGTTTTAAAGAAGCCATAAAAAATTTTTTAGTTGCATTGTGAGATACCGATGCTTTATTCGGTTCTCCTTCGGGTGTTCCCTGATATGACAACTCATTTCATTGTGTTCTTCCTTTTCTTTTTATTTTCTTCTTCTTTGTCGTCTTGTTCTTGTTGTTGTTGTTGTGGTGGTGGTGGTGGTGGTGGTTGTTCTCTTTCATCATCATTATCATCATCATCATCTTCATCGTCTTCTTTGTCACCACCTTCTCATTTTTTTTTCCTTTTTTAACTTTTTCATCTTCTTCTTCTTTGCCTTCCTCCTCCTCTTCCTCTTCCATTTCTTCTTTTTCTTTCTCTTCTTCTCTTCTTTCTCCTCCTTCATCATCATCATCATCATCATCACCATCACATCATCATCATCATCATCATCATCTCATCATCATCATCATCATCTTGTTCTTCTTCTTCTTGTTTGCCTTTGTTTTCTTCTCTTCTTGTTTTCCTTCTTCTCCTCCTCTTCCGCCTTCTTCTGCCTCTTCTTCTTCTTTGTCTTCATCAGTATTTTTTTCTTTTCCCCCTCGTTGCTTGTCTTTGTCCACTTTTTTTGTCATCTTTTCCGGCGTTTTGTTTTTTATTTGAGCTACTTCTGTTCATCCTAATCGCTTAGTTTATCAAGTCTTCCTGTCAATGGAAATTTCTCCACAGTTATATTCCTGAATCAAGGAAAATTGTCGCAGACATTTCTTCTGTTTTTATAGCTTTTGGTTTTCCGAAAATCGAAAAACAATTCTAAAGTGTATTTAACCAGTAAAAGGCTATGCCAGTATAAATTAACAGTCTGTTGTATGCTGCAATTGAAGTGGACGTCTTCATATTCTGAGAAGAAAATATAACAGTTTAGCGGAGAAAAATAGAAATGTCAAATTTTGGAGTTGTCTTGCCTCACCAAAAGTATGCATTTTAAAATAATATTAAAAATGTGACTCGTGATAATGGATTGAAAGAATGACGACAATGTAACTTAATTAACGGTCTGAAGTATATTTTAAAAGAAACCGACAGTTAAAAAAACCGATTACCTTTTTTCTGATATAACCAATATTTGATTTGCTTTCTTGAAATTATGCATATTTGTGTTCATGATGTAATGTTACTATTAGGTTTTCATTATTATTTGACTTCTTAATTTATAACAGTCGAAGTTTGTGTATGTGTGTATTGTTTTTAATGTGGTTTTTGTCGTAGCTGTTTGTGGCATTTCAACCCTTTGACTCCCGCACCCTATCCACCAAATCAAAAACGTAACCCTTTGACTCTCTCATCCCATCCACCAGCTTCCTGCAGGAGGCTGATGGATAGGGTGAAGGGTTCAAAGGTGAAGTTTTTGCTTTTCTAACACGGTTGACAATGCAGGATGCTGGTGGACAAGGTGCAGGAGTCAAAGGGTTGATGTTTTCAAAGCTACGGCCTTTCAACTTAATTGCACGAGTTCGAGCCACTGTGGATGGGTACCTGACCCTACACGGGGTTATGGAAGGTAAAACAGAGAGGGAGAAGAGGTGGCACCGCCCTATGATGCTGACACCGAGAACAGTTTAGATATGTTACCACCTCATTCCCTGTTATGAGACTCGATTTTATCTTTTACTCAGGGATAGAAAACATGTCGGGTTTGTTTGTTTGTTTGTTCAAGATTGAATTAATGGGAAAAAACGAAAGAAATAGATGGCGTGAAATGTACCAAGAGGGTGGAAGATGTGCTTGCGGCAACAAGGGATAGATGCACATGGAGGGCCTAAGGCCATGATCGCCAATACCATGCGGCAGGACACATGAGGACGATGATGATGTACCAAGAGAAGTGAAATTAGGTAGATGAGAATGATTTTTGACCGTATTCTGCTGTCTTTGGAAAGTATTCATATTCATGGCTTTTTTTTTTTTTGTCACAGTGGATTTATCATGTGAAAGTGGGACTGCTCTCCCTTTTGAGAGCGCGTCGCCGCAGTGCAGCGCCACCCAGTTTTTTTCACCAAGTCTTTGGAAAGGCAAGAAGGTTAATTAGCCTTCAAGGGCAGGGACCTGGGAAATCAACCTATCTCTCCAGTGTTTTATACCGGGGCAGACGGGCAAAAGCCCTGCTCTTCAAGATTTTCAACAGCCGTGGAATCTGCGTGGGCAGGTAGAAGGCACACCGGTCCGACTCGTTTTTCGTCACCTTCCGAAGTAGAAGGGATTTTTGCAGGACATGAAAAGTTACAGTATTGATATTCTTGAGGACATTCCTATATTTAAAGAAACACACAAAGTGTAAGATATTGACCCCATCTTTCCTTCTTGCGAACACAGGACATGTTTAAAAACACAGAAAACTGAAATATTGGCAGTTTGTTTATTCTCTCAAAACAGAAAAGAAGATTTCCCGTCTTACTAAAATAAAAGCTGGCTGTAATGACCACATAGTTATTTACTGTCGGATTGTAGAGATTGTTCAAGAAAAAATCATCACATTCACACAGTTTCATATGTGCTCCACCCAAGATCTGCCAGCAAATATCTGATAGACTCCCTGAGCCCGTGCAAATCTATGTGCTGGCAAGGTCTTGAAATGGGGAGGGTTAGGAAGGGACCTGTGAAACACTAAGCTGACACCACTGGAAGGATAGAAGTATTAAGTTAGGCGGCGAACACGCCTTTGAGTAAATCACAGTCAAATATCTCTTTCTCAAAGTGACTGTCAGCGCTATGTGTGTCCCTGTCTGTTAACGTAAATGTCGGCCAGATTTTCTCATCTGTTCCTGGATTGATCTTATTCAAGTGTCAGGGTCAAGGTGACACAGACAAAGCCTGATTAAAAAAAACAGCAGTTTTTGTGGACGGTGTGTCAACAACACTTTCCCGACAGTCAACATGTGTTTGTACTGTTGTGCTACCATTTCCACGATGAACGTCCAATTTTGTGTCAACTGAAGCTTCACCAAGGTCACAGAGACTTTTAGAAAGTACAAAATCTGGATTTTCTGTGATTGGTTTTGTATGAGAAGCGATATTGTTAGTATGACTGCACTGTCTTGTTTGGGGAGGTCTTTTGTTTTCTATATTTCTTTTGTTTTGTTTGTTTGTTTATTTCGTTTGTTTTTTCCTTTGTCTTGCTTTGTTATGTTTGAAGTTTTGTTTGTTTTTTGTGTTTTGTTTTGTGTTGTGTTTTGTTTTCCGCACATCATTGCAGCTTCAGTGTCAGTAACCCCACACCGAGGCTAATTTCGGCTCTTAGCACGCCTCCAAACCCACCCTGAACGAGGTCACTAGTATGACAGAGGACACGAAGAGCCACAGAATATGCAGAATTTTTATTAAAACAATATTATGATGATGAGAATGGGGATGATAGTGATGATGCCATACAATTCCATTTCGGGTTGAGACTGCGTGAGAAGGTGTCTTACACTTACTTTCATAGTTTTCCTGACATCAACCAGGTCCGACAGATGTAAACACCCGCGGTTTTTGGTCAGGAAGTTTGAGCAGAACCCTCAATGATGCATCCGCAAAGTGGATGAGACCCGACTGTGGGGTCCCAGTTTTTCTAACTACGTCTTGGCTCGCTCGACTCTACATTGGAGCTGAAAGAGCTGAAAACTCTTACAGTATATTTTAACCCGTTGACTCCCTCCCGCACCCTATCCACCAAGTGCAAAACTTAATCCTTTGACTCCCTCACCCTATCCACCAGCTCCCTGTAGGAAGCTGGTGGGTAGGATGAGGGAATCAAAGAGTTAAGCTTTAGCTTTGCTAGCATGGTTGACAATGCAGGATGCTGGTGGACAGGGTGCGAGAGTCAGAGAGTTAACTTATGGGGTTCGAACCTACGACCGTTCAGTCGATAGTCCGTTGAACTAAACACTGTACCGTTGATCGATAGAGAGACAAAATTGTCATTGAAAAGAAGACGTATATATGTGCTTGTAAACATGTCACCGGGTTGACAGTGTACTTAGCATCAAGTCTGTGTTTATGGCTTATGTTACTCTGATATTAGACGTCAGCCGTGAGACAGCTTTGCAGTCAGGTTAAAAACAACATAAATTGTCGTATCATTATACCTTACGCCATGCAACACTCCGACCCCCTTCCCTCCTTCCCCTCCGTTTTCGCTCGTTCTTTCCCCGATATTTTTTTTTCACAGTGGACGCGGTAGGCTGTAGTGTAATACTAATAGTTTATCGATTCTTTAGCCTGTCCTAAAGGCCATGTCACACAGTGTGTGTTCCATGGCACGCCTTGACTTCAGGGAATTAGACCTGATGACTACAGGGAAAATCTTGATGACAGCTCGGAAAAACGACAAACTTGGGATCCCTTTGGGGCCATGTGAGACCTTGATGAAAAAACAAACTATGCTGTGTCTGGAACATCACGTCAGATCACTTTTGTCATTGAACAAACACCTTTTGACGTTTTGGTAAACAAATTTGCAGCTTCCAACTAGATCACGTTTCCATTATAGTAATGGGAGTTGAGCTACCGGCTGGGCGAACTGCCCGATAACGAGAGGTAAGCCCGAAGCAAGGCAAAGAAGAGTCTTTTTATTTTCTGTTGGTCCGGTGGCTGGGCTGGCCCTGGCTGGTGTGCGTTGTGTGGCTACGTCCCGCCATCTTAAGAAGACTAGCGTGCTTGTTATCAACAGCTGGGCTTAACCCTTTGACTCCCGTGCCATACCCACGAGCTGCAAAAACTTAACCCTTGGACTCCCTAACCCTATCCACCAGCTTCCTGCAGGAAGCTCGTTGATAGGATGAGGGAGTAAAGGGTTATGTTTTTGCTTTGCTGTCGTTCATGATGATGCAGGACACTAATGGACAGGTTGAGGGTGTCAAAGGGTTAATACATCTTAGTACTGACCGGTATGTTGTTTTAACTGACAACCGTGTTTTACTTGTCGCTGTACAACAACTTGACTGTACGATGCCTGTGGTAGCCCTTCTTTGGTCAGCCAAATGGTGACTGCTTGGCGTGTGGTGTCCGGCGTTTGGGAGGTGATTGTCTGGCAGTTGATAAGATATCGTTGCTGCGGGTCCCACCCAGCATCTTCAGGTGTTTCTTGATAATGTTATTCTGATATGAGACTTCAGCCTGAGAGAACCTTCTCGATCAGGTTAAAAACAACATAATCATTGTACGCTGTTCCCTTACGACCAGCCCTTCCCTCTTACTCCTTCCATCCTTGAGATTCTTTTCCAGTGGATATTGTACGCTATAGCGTAACATTAATATTGAGGAGTGTTCTGAGCTTACAGTTTTTGTGCTTTGTATCTGCTTCTATGCTAGCTGAATGGGTAGCGCAAACTGTGTTAGATTTGAGAAGTTCTACAACATGGGAGATAATTCCTACGTGACTCTCAAGAGTAATGTTTTTTGAGTAACATTAATAGTTTTTCGATTCTCTGGTCTTTTCTAAAGGCCATGTCACACAGTGATCCACGTATTACATCTAGCGTTTCAACCAAGGGATTTAGTACTTAAACAAACAGACAAAAGACAATGTATTCGCTAGAAGACAACAAACTATTGCAACGTTAACTATCTCGGCCATTTGTTTTTCTTTGTTTTTTTTTAACATAAAAAGAACCATTTACTACCATGAATACGCCACTAGACAACACACTTAACAGCACTACATTTGCATGGTGTTGCACTGTACTATGTTGCGTTGTATTTATCAGTACTACATTGTAATTCCAGTCCTGTACTGCCCTTTCTCACTAGATTGTAATTCCAGTCCTGTACTGCCCTTTCTCACTAGATTGTAATTCCAGTCCTGTACTGCCCCTTTCTCACTAGATTGTAATTCCAGTCCTGTACTGCCCCTTTCTCACTAGATTGTAATTCCAGTCCTGTACTGCCCCTTTCTCACTAGATTGTAATTCCAGTCCTGTACTGCCCCTTTCTCACTAGATTGTAATTCCAGTCCTGTACTGCCCCTTTCTCACTAGATTGTAATTCCAGTCCTGTACTGCCCCTTTCTCACTTTGACACCCTCCAGTTCGCTCCATGGGATGTTTATTTGTTTATGGTCTGTCAGCATGAAGTGCTTGTGTGATGAGTTCCTAAAGTGTGTGATTTGTTCTACAGATTGTAATCATGTGCTGTGTTCTGTGTTGTGTATTGTGTAGTAGTGTATTCATGGTATCAAATTCCACAGTTGTGTTGTATTATATTAGTAGTGTAGTGCTGTGTATGTAGTGTGGTGTAGTATAGTGCAGTGTATGTAGTGTGGTGTAGTGTAGTGCTGTGTATGTAGTGTAATGCAGTGTGGTGTAGTGTAGTGCAGTGTATGTAGTGTGGTGTAGTGTAGTGCTGTGTATGTAGTGTAATGCAGTGTGGTGTAGTGTAGTGCAGTGTATGTAGTGTGGTGTAGTGTAGTGCAGTGTATTTAGTGTGGTGTAGTGTAGTGCAGTGTATGTAGTGCAGTGTATGTAGTGTGGTGAGTGTAGTATAGTGTATGTAGTGTGGTGTAGTGCAATATAGTGTATGTAGTGTGGTGTAGTGTAGTGTATGTAGTGTGGTGTAGTGTAATGCAGTGTATGTAGTGTGGTGTAGTGTAGTGCAGTGTATGTAGTGTGGTGTAGTGTAATGCAGTGTGTGTAGTGTGGTGTAGTGTAATGCAGTGTATGTAGTGTGGTGTAGTGTAGTGCAGTATAGTGTATGTAGTGTGGTGTAGTGCAGTGTATGTAGTGTGGTGTAGTGTAGTGCAGTGTATGTAGTGTGGTGTAGTGTGTATGTAGTGTAGTGTAGTGTATGTAGTGTGGTGTAGTGCAGTATAGTGTATGTAGTGTGGTGTAGTGCAGTGTATGTAGTTTGGTGTAGTGCAGTGTATGTAGTGTGGTGTAGTGTAGTGCAGTGTATGTAGTGTGGTGTAGTGTAATGCAGTGTATGTAGTGTGTAGTGTAGTGTATGTAGTGTGGTGTAGTGTAGTGCA
>CM060310.1:92702881-92707881 GCA_030674185.1 Monoplex corrugatus | reverse complement strand
AGAGCGTGCGCGCGTGTGTGTATATCTGTGTGGGTGTAGATGTTTTGTTGTGAGGAAGTACAAAAGAGAGGTGAACTACGTGTGTGTGGTTGTCTATATAGGTATCAGTGTGCAAATCAGACAGAGCTATTGACGTTCTAGTACAAATGCACTAAGGCCATTCTCCTTCCGCACAGTCAGAACGCAGGCAGGATGTCTGTCTCTGTGGTATCGACGTCTGAAACAGAATACTCTACAATATACTTTGTAGCAACACTTTGTGATATATACAGCAACACTTTACAATGTTGACGTACTACTGAATAATACAGACATAACGGTTTACAGACAATACTTTACAATACTTTTTTTTTTACAATAGCGACAACACTTTATAATATAGACACGTTACAGTATAAACAAAGCATTTCACAATACAGGCTAAATACTTTACAGTACAGATATTATGCTTTACAATACAACAATAATACAATACAGATACAATACTTTACAGTGCAGACCATACTTTACAACACGCACACAACAGTTTACAATACAGACAATACAATACAGGCTAATACTTTACAGTAGACAGAATACTTTACAACGCAGACACAATATTTTATAGTACAGATGAATAGTTTATGATACAGACATGATAAGTTACAATACTGACAGAATACTTTACAATAAGGACATAATTCTTTACAAACAGACATAATACTTTGAATACAGACACAACACTTAACAATTCAGACATTACTTTACAGACACAATACTTTACAACACAGACATAGTACTTTGAATACAGACACAACACTTAACAATTCAGACATTACTTTACAGACACAATACTTTACAATACAGACATAGTACTTTGAATACAGACACAACACTTAACAATTCAGACATTACTTTACAGACACAATACTTTACAATACAGACATAATTCTTTGCAATACAGACACAGTATTTACTCAGACAATACTTTACAATGCAGACATAATACTTTACAATACAGACATAATTCTTTACAATGCAGACATAATACTTAACAGATGTAATACTTTACAGTACAGACATAACACTTTACAGACATAACATTTTACGATACAGACATAATACTTTACGCTACAGACATAATACCTTACAAAACAGACATGATACTTTACAACACAGACATAATACTTTACACTACACACATAATACTTTACAATACAGACATAACACTTTGAAATACAGACACAATACTTTACAATACACACATAATACTTTACAACACAGACATAATACTTTACAATACAGACATGTTACTTTACAATACAGACATAATACCTTACATACCATGATACACATGAATACTTAACAATACAGACATAATACCTTACCATACAGACATGTTACTTAACAATACAGACATAATACCTTATACAGACATGATACTTTCAATACAGACATGAATACTTTACTATACAGACATAAGGAATTTTCTCGGGACTGACTTTCTAGTAGCAGACATAAAATTCTCGCTCTGCTGTCTTTTCTTACCTTCCACGATCCTGAGCAAGGTCAGGTATCCTTTCACAACTGGGTGGACTGGAGGACACATGCACAAAGTTTTTTTTTTCTTAACAGTTAATCAGTTAATACTCTTTGTTTGATACGTTATATAGAATCTGATAGTAGTAATGATGATGTAAGGTTTCTGTTTGTATTGTTTGTATCACTCTTACAATCTACATGCATTGTGTTGTCGACTTTAATGAGATCTTAACTGATCATTTGCTATGTATTTTGCCCCGTTCACCTCTTTCTTTTCGTGTTTTTTACATTCTGTCATTTGAATATGTTGATTCCACCCTTTTGAAATGACTTCCATATTGTATTGTAAATGACATTGTGCATTAAAACAAATTCAGAAAAAAAAATTTAAAGTCTGAATGGCGCCATTTCAAATCTTAGCAGTCAGCTTGAAAGGCGGAAGTTCTGTGTCCAAAAAAAGAAAAGAAAAAAAGGCCTTTTGAAAAGAAGAGGACACCAACAAAAGGAGCAAAGTATGGCTGAAACAATCCAGTCTGCTAACAACCAGATATGATGTTAGACAATAGGGTCAGTGGAAACTGGGACATCCATAAATCAGTAAATGTATAAGTGAACACAGCTTGTGTTACGTGTGTGTCTTGTTGGTGTCTGCTGCATACTGTCTTTGTTCTGTAACAACCCACAGACAATCGCTGGAAACCAGGATACCTGCGTAGTTTGCTTGACAATATGATTTCTTGCTGTATATGCTCTATTGGTATAAACCCACAGGTAGGAAACGGTCAAGTTTGTCCCCAAACCTTAAGATCGTAGGGGAATGAGATGCTAGACACCTCAGGTTTTGTCTAAGCGAACGTTTTGAAGCTGATGCCCCCATCTCCAACCCCTCACTGTTTTTTGTTTGTTTGTTTGTTTGTTTTTGTTTTGTTTTTGGTTTTGGGTTTTTGTTTGTTTCTTTCTTTTTCTTTTTGTCTTTTCCAACCCTCAACAGGGTCAGGTTCCCGTTAACACCTGGGTAGACTACAGGGCACAAGCACAAAATATTTATAAAAAGAAAGAATCCGCACCCATTTATATCGATGCAGAACTGTCCTCTTGCCAACCAAGCTTCTTCTGCAAGGTATAGGTGGAAACGGTATTCTTATTCATATTCTTTTCTTTTGTCACAGCGGATTTATCATGTGAAACTCTGGCAGCTCTCACATTTGAAAGCGTATGGCTGCATTGCAGTGTCAGACAATTTTTTAACCAAGACTTCAGGGGGAGGAAACTGGGAAACCAACTTATCTGTCTTATGTTTTATACCAGAGCAGCCGGGCGAAAGCCCTGCTCTTTACGGTTTTCAACTGCCGTGGGATCTTTGGTGTACGCGGGCCAGAAGGCACACGGGTCCCACTCGTTTTTCACCCCCTTCTAAAGGACTAGACGTTCAGTTCGATTTTCCGGTCAAACCAACGAGAAAAGTCGAGGTTGAACAGGAAACGAACTCTGGAACCTCGAGTTACATGTAAGTTATTGGCAGGCGAACGTCGGAACCATTCTGCCACTCTTCTCCTTTACTTATTGCCCATTGTGCTATTGCCATGTAAGGCAGCAACGAAGATCCTCCAATCCTGTGTGGTCTGGGCCTGCCTCTGTACAGTATCTGAAATGTGTTTTAGGGCCTTCAGTTTGTAGTAGGAAGTTTGTTAAGGAGGGATTCTTCGCATGCGGATGATTCGATATGCACTTCACGTAAATATAACTGCAGTTATCAGGCAGATATCCTGAGTCTGCGCAAATCCCTACGCGCTGGCAGTGTCTTGAAATGGGGATGAGAGGATGGGGAACTATGAAACACTAAGTTAGCACTACCAGAATGACGGAAACACTAAGTTAGCACTACCAGAATGACGGAAACACTAAGTTAGCACTACCAGAATGACGGAAACACTAAGTTAGCACTACCAGAATGACGGAAACACCAAGTTAGCACTACCAGAATGACGGAAACACTAAGTTAGCACTACCAGAATGACGAAAACACTAAGTTAGCACTACCAGAATGACGGAAACACCAAGTTAGCACTACCAGAATGACGGAAACACTAACTTAGCACTACCAGAATGACGGAAACACCAAGTTAGCACTACCAGAATGACGGAAACACTAAGTTAGCACTACCAGAATGACGGAAACACTAAGTTAGCACTACCAGAATGACGGAAACACTAAGTTAGCACTACCAGAATGACGGAAACACCAAGTTAGCACTACCAGAATGACGGAAACACTAAGTTAGCACTACCAGAATGACGGAAACACTAAAATGGGCAGCCAACAGGCCAATTGAAAGCTGGGCTTAACCCTTTGACTCCTGCACCCTATCCACCAACCACAAGAACTTAACCCGTGGTCTCCCTCACCCAATCCATCAGCTTCCTGCAGGAAGCTTGTGGATAGTATGAGGGAGTCAAAGGGTTAAGTTTTTGCTTTGCTGGCATGGTTTACAATGCAGGATGCAGTTGGACAGAATGTGGGAGTCAAAGAGTAAAGGTCTCCATCCATCTAGTGTTTGTCACCAGATGTTCTGTGGGTCTTCCTCTCTAGTGTCTTCCTTCTGGTGTCCAGTGAAGGGCAGTCCTGGTGATGCTGTCCTGCTCTCTACAGACGATGTCCCCAGTCCATCTTCATGGTCTTAAGTTGACGTCAGCTTGAAGAAATGGCTGTGTAGATGAAACAAGCAGCAGAATGTTAGCAGCAGTCTGATACAGAACTGGGTAACAATACGCAGTGGGGTCATTATAAACTGGGACGTGCATTGATCAATGACTACAGCTTGTGTTACCTGTCTGTCTCATTGCTGTCTGCGACCTGTTGTTATTATTGCTTTAACAACACACAGACCAGACATTTCAAACGGCGACGTTTGCGTAGTCTGCATTTTAAACGTAAAGTGTCTTCAGTGTCGTCGTTTTTAACAGCCAATAAACAGGATTTTTATCTCGAAACTTTTTTAAAACTTGCTCTGAACAATAAATAACGACATACAGATTAAAAGCAAGATCATCGAGCCATTCTAACAATCGCCTTTTATACAAATGTCATTACAAAAATACGGATTTCGTGCTTCTCGAGATTACTGTGATTTTGAACAAACTTTATTTGAAATAAAACATAACTGGCATAGAGAGCATCGTGGACTGTCACCACAGTAAAGAAAAAAACAACAGATTTTCAGTATTGTCAAAAGTTCAAGCGAAAGTGCTGTTGACGCACATTTGAAAAGTGCTAATTTCAGTCGTCACCTTTTTGTCTGTATGACCTCGACCTTGATGTCTTCTTACCTTTCGAAATTTGAATCCTCAACAGTCCAAACCGTTGACCGTAATCTGGTAAAGATCCACCCATAAAGAGGTGAGGGAACATTGCTCATACGTTTTTCACTTAAAACACACACACACACACCACACACGCACGCACGCACGCACGCACGCAC
>CM060310.1:92692881-92697881 GCA_030674185.1 Monoplex corrugatus | reverse complement strand
GTCGGAGCATTGATCCTTCGACTCTCGCACCTTATCCATCAATTGCCTGCAGAAAGCTGGTGGATAGGGTGAGGGAATCAAAGGGTTAAGTTTTTGCTTTGCTAATATGGTTGGCATGGCAGGAGCTGGTGGACAGAGTGGGGGATCAGAGGTTGTTTTTGGTGTGCTACACCATTGGTTGGCAATGCAGATGCTGGTGGATAGGGTGAGGGAATCAAAGGTTAAGTTTTTGCTTTGCTAATATGGTTGGCAATGCAGGATGCATGGTGGACAGGGTGCGGGAGTCAGAGGGTTGTTTTTGCTTTGCTACACCATGGTTGGCAATGCATGATGCTGGTGGACAGGGTGCGGGAATCAAAGGGTTAAGTTTTTGCTTTGCTAGCATTATTGGCAATGCAGGATGCTGGTGGACAGGGTGCGGGAATCAAAGGGTTAATTAAGTTTTTGCTTTGCTAGCATTGTTGGCAATACAGGATGCTGGTGGACAGGGTGCGGGAGTCAAAGGATTGTTTTTGCTTTGCTACTATGGTTGGCAATGCAGGATGCTGGTGGACAGGGTGCTAGAGTCAAAGGGTTAAGATGGGCAGCAAACGAGTATCGTTTTAAGTTGCCGGGAGGAATGCACTTTATCTGTCGTTGTTATTGTCAATTGTGTTAGTGTTGACTCTCGATGGGCCAAGACTGGATGCAAAAAATAAAATAAAATCAAAATCAAAATTAAAAAGTACTATTTTTCTTATGCCACTTTCCTCGAAACTACAGAGGCATTATTGTATTTCTCTGTCTTCTCTGTTTTCTGTCTGTCTGTCTGTCCTCTCTCTCTCTCTCCTCTCTCTCTCTCCTCTCTCTCTCTCTTCTCTCTCTCATTATACTTTTGTAAAAAGCTTGACCAGTTGACATACAGTAGTCAATACATCATCATAATCCATGTTTATAACTCCTCTAACAGTATGTGTCTTGATGTTCTTGTGAGTTTTAATATGCTTATGTTACATGTATAGAGTAACAAGGACTAACGGTAAGACAAGTCCACTGAGACTGAATGCTACTGTCCTTGTGTAACAGTCTTTTGAACTCCTTCTGTCTGTCTGTCTCTCTCTCTCTCTCTCTCTCTCTCTTTCTCTTCTCTTCTTCTCTTTCTCTTGTCTTCTTGTCTCTCTCTTTCTCTCTGTCTTTCTCTCTTTTTTCTCTCTTTCTTTTTCTTTCTTCTCTCACTCCCTCTCTCTCTCTCTTTCTCTGTATTCTCTCTGTTTTTCTCTCTCTCTCTCTTTCTCTCTCTCTCTCTCTCTCTCTCTCTCTCTCTTCTCTCTTTCTCTCTCTCCTGTCCCCGTCCCTCCCTTTCCCCCCTCTGTCTCTCTCCTCCTCCCTTAAGTGACAAAGTATTTGCAAGCTTCTTTTTCAGTTTTCAGTTTTGTTTGTTTGTTTGCTTCTTGTTTTGTTGTTTGTTTCCACGGACTAGTCGGCTCTTTTCATAGAACCGTGAACTCACGATCTTACGTCTCATGTTCAATTCCACTTCCTGACATAAATGTTGATCTGTTCGCAGCCCACCTTAATGCTCCAATCATTCTGGTGGTGTTGGTTTTGTGTGTGTGTGTGTGTGTGTGTGTGTGTGTGTGTGGTGTGTGTGTGTGTGTGTGTGTGTTGTGTGTGTGTGTGTGTGTGTGTTGGTGTTTTCCACCTCACCCATGGTTTTGCTCTGGCTCAAGGAGTCTGCCGGATAATTGCTTTCAGAGTTAGGGTGGAGCGCATACGGAATTGTCCAAGTGCAGTGAATTTCTCTTAAGCCAAATTCAGACAGCAGACTGTAGCAATAATTAGCATGCACAGCTGTAACGCACGCGACACGATCGATCTGTAAGGCGTCACTACGTTTTTGTTCTCTTCCCCCCATTCCACACTTCTTTCCTTCTTACCTTCCTTCCTTCCTTCCTTCTGCTGTCTTCCTCTTTGTTACTCCGGGTGTCTTGAGGAATGCAGATCCACCCAGTGATGTGTGTCTGTCTCTCTGTCTGTATCTCGTATGCTTGTGTCTTGATTCTGTGTGTGTGTGTGTCAGTGTGTGTGTGTGTGTGTGTGTGTGTGTGTGTGTGTGTGTGTGTGTGTGTGTGTGTGATTGTATCTCTTTCTCTGTGTGTGTGTTTGTGTGTGTGTGTGTGTGTGTGTGTGTGTGTGTGTGATTGTATCTCTCTCTTTCTCTCCCTGTCTCTCTCTGCTCTCTCTTTCTCCCCTCCCTCCCCCTCCGTCTTTGTTCCAGCTCTCTCCCTCCCCCTTTCTCTTTGTTTTCTCTCTCTCTTTTGTTCTCTCTCTCTCTCTCTCTCCTCTCTCTCTCCCTGTCGCCTTCTCTCTCCATCTCTCTTCCCCCTTTCTCTCTGTCTGTCTCTGTCTGTCTGTCTGTCTCTCTCTCTCCCCCATCTATCTATCTATGTTTTTCTGTCTGTCTCTCTCTCTTGTTTCTCTCCCCTCCCTTCTCTCTCTCTCTCTCTCCCTCTCCCCTTGTTCCCTGTATCTTTCTGATATCGCATTCCCTCTCTTTCTCCTTTCTCTCTCTCTGTCTTTCCACGTCACTCCCTCTCTCTTCTCTGTGTCTCTGTCTGTCTGTATTTTTGTCTGTCTGTCTGTCTGTCTGTCATTCTCTCTCTCTCTCTCTCTCTCTCTCTCTCTCTCTCTCTCTCTCTCTCTCTCCTCTCTCTCTCTCTGTCTCGCTGTGCCTTCAGCGTTAATTTGCATGCACAGCTCTAAATCATGAGACACGATCGATCTCTGAGGCGACGAGTTCTCCGCCACCACCACACCACCACCACCATCCCCTTACGACCCACTTTCTTCATCTTCTTACTCTTTCTCCACCCCACTTCGCACGCCGGGTGTCTTGAGTCACATAAAGCTGCCTGCTTACGTTTTTATCGTGTGTGTCTGTGTGTGTCGTGTGCGATTGTGAGTGTGAGTGTATGTGTGTGTGTGTGTAGTGTGTGTGTGCGATGTATCTTTCAGTGTGTGTGTGTGTGGTGTGTGTGTGGTGTGTGTGTGTGTGTGTGTGTGTGTGTGTGTGTGTGTGTGTCACTATGTATGTATGTGTGTATGTGTTAGAGAGAGAGAGAGACAATTTGTCTTATGTGTTTGTGTGTGTGGAGAGAGTGAGAGAGAGAGAGAGAGAGAGAAATGTCACTATGTGTGTGTGTGAGAGTTTGTGTTTGCGTGCGTCAGTGTTGTGTTGTGTGTGTGTGTGTGGCGCGCGCGCTGTGTGTGTGTGTTTGCGAGTGTGTGCGTATGTGTGAGTGTGTGCGTATGTGCACGCACGATATACTTGATAAATTGATCCTGCTGTTGTATTTGCACTAGTTCATTATCAATAGTTTGGCCTTCTTGTAATCCTTCTAAGGTAGGAACCTGCTGAAAGAAAACTGTACCCAATACACCTGTCTGGCATCATGAAGATTTGTCCTGTCCTGTCCTGTCTTCTGTCCTGTCCTTGTCTTGTTCTGTCCTTTTCCTGTCCTGTCTTCTGTCCTGTCCTTGTCCCTGTCCTTCCTGTCTTGTTTCTGTCTTGTCTTGTCCTGTCTTGTCTTGTCTGTCTTGTTTGTTTGTCTTGTCCTGTCTTGTCTGTCTTGTTTCTGTCTTCCTGTCTTTGTCTGTCTTGTCCTTGTCCTGTCTTGTCTTGTCTGTCTTGTCTTGTTTGTCTGTCTTGTCCTGTCTTGTCTTGTTCTGTCTTGTCCTGTTCTGTCTTGTCTTGTCTGTCTTGTCTTGTCTTGTCCTGTCCTTGTCTTTCCTGTCTTGTCTGTCCTGTCCTGTCTTGTCCTGTCCTGTCTTGTTCTGTCCTGTCTTGTCTGTCTTGTCTGTCCTGTTCTGTCTGTCTGTTCTGTCTTGTCTGTTCTGTCCTGTCTTGTCTGTCCTGTCTTCTGCCCTGTCGTCCTGTCTGTCTGTCTGTCTTGTCTGTGTCTGTCTGTCTGTCTGTCCTGTTTGTCTGTCTGTCTGCTGTTTGTCCTGTTTGTCTTGTCTGTCCTGTCCTGTCTGTCCTGTCTTGTCTTGTCTGTCTGTCTGTCCTGTCTTGTCGTGTCTGTCTTGTCTGTTGCCCTGTCTGTCTGTCCTTTGTGTCTGTTTGTCCTGTCTTGTTTTCTTGTCTGTTGTTGTTCCATTTGTCTTTGTTTCGTTGTCTCTGTTTGTCGCTGTTTTCTTGTCTGTTTGTCTGTTGTTTCTGTCTGTTGTTGTCCTGTGTCTGTCTGTTGTCTGTCCCTGTCTTGCCTGTTTGTTTCTCTTGTCTTGTCTTGTCTGTTGTCCTTTTGTCTTGTCCTGTCTGTCGTCTGTTCTGTTTGTCCTTCTTGTTCTTCTGTCTTGTCTTGTCTCTTGTCTTGTCTTGTCCTGTCTGCTGTCTGTCTTGTCTGTCTGTCTTGTTCTTGTCTTTTGTTTGTCTGTTCTTTGTCTTGTTTGTCTTGTCTTGTCTGTCCTGTCTTTCTGCCCTTTTTTGTCTGTCTTGTGTTGTCTTGTCTTTTTTGTTTGTTCTGCTCTGTTTTGTCTTGTTCTGTCTTCTTTTGTCCTGTCTTGTTGTTTCTTGTCTGTTTTTTTCTTGTTTCTGTCTTGTCTTGTTTTGTTTCTTCTGTTCTTGTCCTTGTCTTGTCTTGTCTTTGTTTTTGTCTTGTCTTGTCTTTGTCTTCTGTCTGTTTTCCTGTCTGTCTGTTTCTGTTCTGTCTTTGTGTCTGTTTGTTTTTTGTCCGTCTTGTTTTCTTGTTGTCCTGTTTTGTCTGTCTGTTCTGTCTTTTGTCTTCTGTCTGTCTTGTCTTTGTCTTCTGTTTGTCTGTCTGTTCTTGTTTGTCTTCTGTTTTGTCCTGTCTTGTCTGTCCTGTCTTGTCCTTGTTTGTCTTCTGTTGTCTTGTCTGTCTTGTCTTTGTCTGTCTGTCTTTTGTCCTGTCTTGTCTGTTGTCTGTCTTGTCTTTCTTCTGTCTGTTTGTCTTCTGTCTGTTTGTTCTTCTTCTGTCTTCTCTGTCTGTCTTCTGTGTTTGTCT
>CM060310.1:92670381-92682881 GCA_030674185.1 Monoplex corrugatus | reverse complement strand
GAAACCACCATCGTAGTTTTTCCCCAGGAAAACCATGGACAGAAGAAAGAAAAAGAAGAAAGTTAACGACGTCAGTAGTGCTCCTGCGGAGCACCTTCGTCCGGTAGGGGCTGTCATGCGGCGCAGGTGACACCAGACCGTCAGCCAGCTACTGCGACCAAAATCAAAATTAAATTCAAAATAGCAACATGGAATATAAGAACAATGCTACAGAAAGGTAAATTAGACAACATCAAAATGGAGATGGAAAGGCTTAACATTAGTATTTTAGGACTGGGGGAAGTGAGATGGAAGGGGGCAGGCATGATAACATCAGGGGAATATACAGTGATATACTCTGGTGGTAATTCACATGAAAGAGGAGTAGGCATCATAATGGACAAAGACAAATCAAAAGCAGTTAAGGGATACTGGGCAGTGTCCGACAGAGTTTTACTGGTCAAATTCGGAGGCAAACCTTTTGATATCAACATCATACAGATGTATGCACCAACATCCGCAAGTACTCAGGAAGACATCGACAACTTCTACGAAGTTTTAGAGATGGCCAAGGTCCAATGTAAATCACAAGAAGTTACAGTCATAATGGGAGATTTTAATGCTAAAGTGGGACAGGATAGGGTGGAGGATATAGTTGGACCTCATGGCCTTGGTGCACAAAATGAAAGAGGGGGGAAGCTTGTAGAATGGGCACAGATGAATGAGTTCATAGTAGGAAACACCTGGTTTGAGCAGCCTAACAGAAGAAAATGGACTTGGATGAGTCCAGGAGATAATACCAAAAATCAAATTGACTACATCCTGATCAACAAAAGATTTAGAAATTCTTTACTGTCAGCAAAAACACTACCAGGCGCAGACTGCAACAGTGACCACAATCTGGTAGTGGGAAGGTTTAGGCTGAAATTGAGGAAAAGGAAACAGACCAAAAGCAACATCAAACTAAACCTTGGACTCTTAAAGTCAGATGAAATGATACGTCAAAAATTTAATGTACATGTTCAAAACAAATTCAGTGCTCTGGAAGACGTTGGTGACAGTGAGGAACAATGGACAAAGTTGAGAAGTTCTATAAATGAAGCTTGTGAAGAAATCTCTAAGGCAAATAGAAAAGCAAAAAAGAGTTGGATGACTAATGAAATTTTGGGCGTGATGGAGGAAAGGAGGAAGGCAAAGAGAAACGAGGAGATATACAGGAAGATAAACAAAGAAATCAGGTATAGGTGCAATGAAGCTAAGGAAGCTTGGCTGAAAACAAAATGCAAAGAGATAGAAGAACGACACAAAATGGATCCTCAGGGTATGTACAGACGAATTGAAGAAATTGTCCACAGGAAAAATACATGCACATCAACTGGTTGCTTAAAATCGAAAGATGGCACGCTTATCATGGAAAAAGACAAAATATTAGACAGATGGGGAGAGTACATTAAAGACCTTTTTGAGGATGACAGAAACGAAGAACACATTATAAAAAAGAACTTTGAAGGACCACCCATAATGAAAGATGAAGTTAGAGCAGCACTGAAAAAGATGAAACCAGGAAAAGCCCCAGGACCAGACAACATTACTACAGAGATGATTGAAGCCCTGGAGGAATTTGGCATAGAAAAATAACAGTCTTCCTAAATGAAATTTATGACACTGGAAAAATCCCCAAAGATATGTCAAAATTAATTTTCATTGCACTTCCAAAGAAGACAGGGGCTATAGAATGCGAACTCCATCGCACAATCAGTTTGATGAGTCATGTAACAAAAATCCTGTTAAGAATAATCATGATGAGGACAAGGAATAGAATCAAAAGAGAAATAGCAGAAGAACAGTGTGGATTTGTGGAGGGAAAGGAACTATTAATGCCATATACATCCTAAGAACTATCATAGAGAGGTCAATTGAGATGAATAAGGATTTGTATTTATGCTTTGTTGACTATACCAAGCTTTCGATCGGGTACGACATGATGAATTGATCAACCAACTGGAGAGACTCAATGTTGATGGAAAAGATCTACGAATAATCAGGAATATGTACTGGGAACAAACAGCTGCAATGAGAATAGAAAACAATATAAGCTCTTTTCAAAACATCAAAAGAGGAGTCAGACAGGGTTGTGTTTTGTCACCAGATCTGTTTTCACTATATAGCGAAAACATCATGAGAAACCTAGAAGAAGACCCTGGATTAAAGGTTGGAGGGAAAATGATAAACAACATTCGGTACGCAGATGACACCGTGCTAATTGCAGAAAATGAAAGTGACCTACAAAACCTTGTGAATATACTAGAAACAGAATCAGAATTACCTCACAAATTATAAACTATTCGCATATCATACATCACAATTTACATACAAACAAAGATTTTAAATAGTTTCTTAAAGTATTTCAGTCTCTTTCCCACTCAATTTCTCCCCTATCCCCTCCTCAGCTGTACACATACAGTGATACACACACATGCTCACTCAAGCACACACACACAACACACACACACACACACACACACACACACACACACACACACACACACACACACACACACACACACACACACAACACACACACTTAACAGACAGAGGCAAACCACTCACTGGTCGATGTGAAGCAGTGTCTTTTTTTATGTTTCTTAAACATGGAGAACATAGAAAGGGTGAGTTACATTGCGTAGACACGTCGCAAAAATCAGCGAGATGCAGTACGATGAGTGGAATGCGTTCACTGTAACAGTGGCAAGTAAATCAACGAGATACTATTGCAGTGGGGTGTGTGCACTATCAGGCTACAATCATTCCAGTTACTTATGCTATTTTGTACATGTTGATGCTTCACTTCTCTTCTCTCTCTTCTTCTTCTTCTTCTTCTTCTTCTTCTTCTTCTTCTTCTTCTTCTTCTTTCTCTCTTCTTCTTCTTCTTCTTCTTCTTCTTCTTCTTCTTCTTCTTCTTCTTCTTCTTCTTTCTTCTTCTTCTTCTTCTTCTTCTTCTTCTTCTTCTTCTTCTTCTTCTTCTTTTCTTCTTTCTTCTTCTTCTTCTTCTTCTTCTTCTTCTTCTTTCTTCTTCTTCTTTCTTTCTCTTCTGTTCTTGTTGTTGTTCTTCTTTCTTCTTCTTCTTCTTCTTCTTCTTCTTCTTCTTCTTCTTCTTCTTCTTCTTCTTCTTCTTCTTCTTCTTCTTCTTCTTCTTCTTCTTCTTCTTCTCTTCTTCTTCTTCTTCTTCTTCTTCTTCTTCTTCTTCTTCTTCTTGCTTGTTGTTGTTGTTGTTGTTGTTCTTCTTCTTCTTCTTCTTCTTCTTCTTTTCTTCTTCTTCTTCTTCTTCTTTCTTCTTCTTCTTCTTCTTCTTTCTTCTTCTCTTCTTCTTCTTCTTCTTCTTCTTCTTCTTCTTCTTCTTTCTTCTTTCTTCTTCTTCTTTCTTCTTCTTTTTCTTCTTCTTCTTCTTCTTCTCTTCTTCGTCTTGTTGTTGTTGTTGTTGTTGTTGTTCTTCTTCTTCTTCTTCTTCTTCTTCTTCTTCTTCTTCATCTTCTTCTTCTTCTTCCTCTTCTTCTACTTCTTCTTCTTCTTCTTCTTCTCTTCTTCTTCTTCGTCTTCTTCTTCTTCTTCTTCTTCCTCTTCTTCTATTTCGTCTTCTTCTTCTTCTTCATATTATTATTATTATTATTATTGTTATTGTATTATTATTATTGTCATCATTATATTATTATTATTGTTGTTGTTGTTACTATCGTCGTCGTCGTCATCGTCATCATCATTAGTATCATTATCATCATTATTATTCTTGTAATCATCATCATCATCATCATCATCATCATCATCATCATCATTATTCCTATTATTAGTAGTATAATTATTTAGTAATATCACCTCTATGCTGTATATAACTTGTGCCATTCTTATTACAATCTCTTATATATGAAAACGAGAAATGATATCAACTGCATACTTTATACAAATTTTTATAAATCTTATCACTGTCTTTCACAAGAAGGGAAATAATATCAAGCGCATACTTTATATAAATTTTATCAATCTTATCACAAACTTTCACGCACAGACACAAAAAAGAAATAATATCAGCTCCACACTATGTATAAATGTTATCATTCTTTATTATAATCTTTTACTAATGAAATAATGACAGCTTCATATTATTGGCAACACGATTCCCATGTACAAAAATAACAACTGATTCATATCACGTCCGTATGATATCATATGAGGAAAGGGGAATTGGAGCACCTGGTCACAACGGGAAAGCTAGAGGGAAAGAGAGCACCAGGTAGACCCAGGGAGAAGACATTGGACGGACTTTTTTTAATCAGACTGGAAGAAAACGTGATTTATGCGTATCTGAAGCTTACTGAAAATTTGCTGCTTGTCATAAACATCCGACAGTCAGAAAACCCAGTTCTAGTATTGCTTGCGTAATATTACTCAGGTGCGAGAAAGCGCATATGGCCACTGAACGCGCAGTGTAAACTCCTGACCATCAAAAAGAGAAAAAGAAAGAAAAACTAACTAGGTGGTTTCTTGATCTTGTATTTGTTACTCTCCTGTTCCATCCTGTTCCCCTTTGCAGCTCCACCTTGTCCGACCATTTGCAGAAATAATCAATCATTGTCTGTTTTGATTCCGATTAAAAAGCGTTTCCATGGAGACATATTCAATAATCCTTCGTAGAAGGACGTGAGAGGCTGGGCAGTGTTCTGTCAGGCAGGGACTGCTGTGCTCAGAGACGGGCAGACACAGATAGGTACACTTCTTTGATCTCCCTGCAAAAAGCTAGATGGTCAAGCCATCCTGACAGACTCCGTTTTAATATAAACATATTACAGGTAATGCAGGTTTTGTACCTCTAAAGGTTACTGTGATCTTTAAGAAGTATCAAGTGAAATCAAACGTAGAGCGACTGTTCATCATCATCATCATCAGGTGCCCTGCCGCATGGCGTTGGCGATCATGGTCTTCCATCTGTCTCTATCTCTCGTTGCCTCTAGCACCTCCCCCACCCTCCTCGTACCCAACCACTCTGCAAGTCCGTCCAGCATTTTCTCCCTGGGTCTACCCGGTGCTCTCTTTCCCTCCAGCTTTCCCGTTGTGACCAGGTGCTCCAAATCCCCCTTCCTCATAAAATGGCCTATAAATGTTGCCTGTCTTTTCCTAATCTTCCTTATGAGTGATCTACTGTTAATAGGTATAAAAAAAAGGAAACTTGTATTTGTGTCGGTGTCATTCATCATCTTCATCTTCCAGCACAGATTCTATCATTGGAGATAATGTGTACCATCATCCCGCCATACCTGACAACATTTACATTGTTTTCGACTGTCGTGACCGTCTACTATTGGGCTTGCTTCACACCAAGTCTTATCTCATGTCATGCTTCTTCAAAGTCACAGTGATCGTGATGGTTTGAATACATAATGTAGTGTTTGTGTTCACAATTTGCTTTTGTACCTGACTCAACTTTCTTTCATCCAGACAATAAAGTAATCATTGTTCTTATTATTATACCTGTCATGCATTTTTATTCTAAAGTGAGATTGCCTGGCAGGTCTAAACATTACGCTTCTTTTCATGACATATTCTAGCGTCAACCAGGCCCGAGTGAAACAGACGCCCAAGCTGTAGATTACGAACTTTTGAACAACACCCTCAGTGGCGTATCCGTGAAGTTGACGAGACTCAATCGTGTGCTGTCAGTCTTTCCACTGAACCTTTAAAGTACTCGACTGTGTTTTGGAATTGCTTGGGGTCGAAAAAAATCTCATTGTTGTTTAATCCTTTGACTCCAACAACCTATCCACCAGCATCCTGCATTGTCAGCCATGCTAGCCAAGCAAAAAACTTAACCCTTTGACTCCCTCACTCTATCCACCAGCTTCCTGCATTGTCAGCCATGCTAGCCAAGCAAAAAACTTAACCCTTTGACTCCTCACTCTATCCACCAGCTTCCTGCATTGTCAGCCATGCTAGCCAAGCAAAAAACTTAACCCTTTGACTCCCTCACTCTATCCACCAGCATCCTGCATTGTCAGCCATGCTAGCCAAGCAAAAAACTTAACCCTTTGACTCCCTCACTCTATCCACCAGCTTCCTGCATTGTCAGCCATGCTAGCCAAGCAAAAAACTTAACCCTTTGACTCCCTCACTCTATCCACCAGCATCCTGCATTGTCAGCCATGCTAGCAAAGCAAAAAACTTAACCCTTTGACTCCCTCACTCTATCCACCAGTTTCCTGCATTGTCAGCCATGCTAGCCAAGCAAAAAACTTAACCCTTTGACTCCCTCACTCTATCCACCAGCTTCCTGCATTGTCAACCATGCTAGCCAAGCAAAAACTTAACCCTTTGACTCCCTCACTCTATCCACCAGCTTCCTGCAGGAAACTGGTGGATAAGGTGAGGAAGTTTAGGAAGTTGGTGGATAGGGTGAGGAAATCAAAGGGTTAAGTCCTTGCAGTCGGTGGATAAGGTGCGGGACTCAAATGTTAATTGGACTCCTAATGTTTGAACCTACAACCTCCCAGCTTTTAGTCTGTTGCATTAACCAGTTCGCCACCCTGGCTGGTGTGAGGTAGGTAACTCACTTTGTGGCGTTCGGTTGACGCCTGTCTTTGCCTCGGTGGTCTGTGGCCCGTCTGACAGCGCTGCAGAGGACTTGGGACAGTACAAACCACTTTTTTTTTTCTAACCTTGAAATGTACCGTGCTCGCTCAGAGCGATCTTTTGCATCGGTTAAGTAACACTGTGGTCGCAAGTGACATCGTGCAGTCAAGGCAAAGAACAGCTAAAAAGGCTGTAGGCTGTCCCCATCACCCTGAGGTCGTGAGGGAGTGAGGTGGTAAACACCTCCCCTTTCAGGGGGTCAGTATTACAGCGCGATGTCCATCTTCTCTCCTTCACTGCTTCATTCATTTGTTTCTTCATGTTTTGTCACAGTGACTTTAACGTGTAAAATTGTTTTACTGGCTTTACCGTGTAAAATTGTTTTACTGGCTTTACCGTGTAAAATTGTTTTACTGGCTTTACCGTGTAAAATGTTTTGCTGGCTTACCGTGTAAAATTCAGGCTGGTTTTTTTTGTTTGTTTTGTTTTTACCGTGTAAAATTTAGGCTGTTTTTTGTTTGTTTTTGTTTTGTTTTTACCGTGTAAAATTCAGGCTGTTTTTTTTTTTTGTTTACCGTGTAAAATTCAGGCTGTTTTATTGTCTTTACCGTGTAAAATTTAGGCTGTTTTACTGTCTTTACCGTGTAAAATTCAGGCTGTTTTACTTCTTCACCGTGTAAAATTCAGGCTGTTTTACTGTCTTTACCGTGTAAAATTCAGGCTGTTTTACTTCTTCACCGTGTAAAATTAGGCTGTTTTACTGTCTTTACCGTGTAAAATTCAGGCTGTTTTACTGTCTTTACCGTGTAAAATTCAGGCTGTTTTACTTCTTCACCGTGTAAAATTCACGCTGTTTTACTGTCTTTACCGTGTAAAATTCAGGCTGTTTTACTGTCTTTACCGTGTAAAATTCAGGCTGTTTCACTGTCTTTACCGTGTAAAATTCAGGCTGTTTCACTGTCTTTACCGTGTAAAATTCAGGCTGTTTTACTGACTTTACCGTGTAAAATTCAGGATGTTTTACTGTCTTTACCGTGTAAAATTCAGGCTGTTTGATTGTCTTTACCGTGTAAAATTCAGGCTGTTTTACTTACTTTACCGTGTAAAATTCAGGCTGTTTTACTTACTTTACCGTGTAAAATTCAGGCTGTTTGATTGTCTTTACCGTGTAAAATTCAGGCTGTTTTACTTACTTTACCGTGTAAAATTCAGGCTGTTTACTTACTTTACCGTGTAAAATTCAGGCTGTTTGATTGTCTTTACCGTGTAAAATTCAGGCTGTTTTACTTACTTTACCGTGTAAAATTCAGGCTGTTTTACTTACTTTACCGTGTAAAATTCAGGCTGTTTTACTTACTTTACCGTGTAAAATTCAGGCTGTTTGATTGTCTTTACCGTGTAAAATTCAGGCTGTTTTACTTACTTTACCGTGTAAAATTCAGGCTGTTTTACTTACTTTACCGTGTAAAATTCAGGCTGTTTGATTGTCTTTACCGTGTAAAATTCAGGCTGTTTTACTGTCTTTACCGTGTAAAATTCAGGCTGTTTTACTGTCTTCACCGTGTACAATTCAGGCTGTTTTACTGTCTTTACCGTGTAAAATTCAGGCTGTTTTATTGTCTTTACCATGTAAAATTCAGGCTGTTTTACGCAAGGAGAGCTCGTTGCCGCAGTACAGCGCCACCAGTGTTTTGTTTATTTCATTATGCGTGTATTTGTTTATGTGTGACAGTGGATGTAGCTGCAAAATTTTGCTACGGACTGCTACATTCTTATCGTGGGATTTTTAATCTGCGCTGGGCTTGTGCTGCACACAGGACTGTCGGTTTATCATCTGATCCGAAAGCCTAACACCTTCACCACCACATAAGATCTTGGAGAGGGGAGAGCTAAATACTTGACTGGTTCATGATGCTGGCCTGGGTTTCTCCTGTCCTAAGGAGGTGTTTTAACCACTGGCTGTTTTATTTGGTTTGGTTTTGTATTGTTTTGTGTCGTGTTTTGCTTTGCTTTGGTTTGGTTCCTGCTTTTCAGTCTAACTGCATGAGTTCAACCCTGGTTGGGAAAACATTGTACAAACAGCCTCCAGTCTGTCCGGTTGTGAGTGGGTACCTACCCGGTTGTGAGTGGGTACCTACCCGGTTGTGAGTGGGTATCTACCTGGTTGTGAGTGGGTACCTGCCCGGTTGTGAGTGGGTACCTGCCCGGTTGTGAGTGGGCACCTAACTGGTTGTGAGTGGGTACCTACCCGGTTGTGAGTGGGTACCTGCCCGGTTGTGAGTGGGTACCTTACCGGTTGTGAGTGGGTACCTACCCGGTTGTGAGTGGGTACCTAACTTTGTGCAGGATTGAAGAAGTTAAAGCACTTTAGGAGAGTGGTTCCAACCCGGATTTTTCGCGCTGTAGGTAGGTATTTTAACCAGTAGACCACACACTTTCCCCTAACCCTTAATCCTGAAGGTGCCAATCTCTGTGTCTATGTCTCTGGTTGTGCTGTGTTACGGTGCAGCGGTTCTGATTCATCTGCAGTTGCTGGCCTTTTCATTAATTAATGAGTTCTTCTCTGAAAGGGGAGGGCGGTTTGTAAAGTAATGGCCGCAGTAAATATTCCCGTACTGAGAATTTTATGGCATACTGATTAGTTTTTTTTTTCATTATATTTTTTCGTCTTACCTTTACCTTTTAGATTGATTGGCGCAGAGGTAGACCCGCCTTCAGGTCTGACTGCAAGGTTTCCAGACTGGCTAGAGGAAAAACTCTCTTGTACGTAATACATCATCATCATCAGGTGCCTTGCCGCATGGCGTTGGCGATCATGGACTTCCATCTGTCTCTATCTCTTGTTGCATCTAAGCATCTCTTCCACCCTCCCTGTCTTCAGCCATTCTGCAAGTCCGTCTATTATCTTCTCCCTGGGTCTACCTGGTGCTCTCTTTCCTTCCAGCTTTCCTGTTGTAACCAGGTGCTCCAATTCCCCCTTCCTCATAAAATGTCCTATGAATGTTGCCTGTCTTTTCCTAATCTTCCGTATGAATGATCTACTTGTGTCTGCTTCCATCAAGACTGTCTCGTTTGTTTTCTTTGCTGTCCATGGAACACCCAACATTCTTCTTAGAAACCATATCTCGGCTGCCTCAATCTTGTTCTGGCTTTTCTTGTTGACTGTCCTCGCCTCACAACCGTAAAGCAGTATTGGCTCTACGTAACATTCAAGAACTCTTTTCCTGATGTTAATTGATAGACATTTGTTGGGAAGAATGCTTTTCTGCTGTCTATTTCTGATGTGCATCTGCCGTCTGGTGAAATGATCGTTCCCAGGTATTTCAATTTATCAACCTGTCTAAAGGTTGTGCCGTTTGCTGTTATTTTGCATGAGGGGATTTCATGTTTTTTATGATCACCATGACTTCAGTCTTCCTGCTGTTTAGTTCCAACCCCTTACCTTTGCTTTCTATTTCTAGTATATTCACAAGGTTTTGTAGGTCACTTTCATCTTCTGCAATTAGCACGGTGTCATCTGCGTATCGAATGTTGTTTATCATTTTTCCTCCAACCTTTAATCCAGGGTCTTCCTCTAGGTTTCTCATGATGTTTTTGCTGTGAAGTGAAAACAGATCTGTGACAAAACACAACCCTGTCTGACTCCTCTTTTGATGTTTTGGAAAGAGCTTATATCGTTTTCTATTCTCTTTGCAACTGTTTGTTCCTAATACATATTTCTGATTATTCGTAGATCTTTTCCGTCAATATTGAGTCTTTCTAGTTGGTTGATCAATTCTGGACAGACAGACATAATACATGTTATTTACAAACGTCTTTAAATGTTACAGTCCACACGGCGTCAATGGATGAAGTAGACTCGTATCTGTTGTAATGCATACATATATCGAAACACAGCAGGTGAATGCAGCAGATATAGATGAATGAACAATAAACGGAATGATGTACAGATATACCCGAAAAATGTCCAAAGAAGAAACAAACAAACAAACAAACAAAACAAAGAGATGGGCGAACAATACTGAAATAGAGTTCATATTTCAACGATGATTACATGTTGGTTTGTGGGTTGTTTAGGGTTTTCCCCCTTTCCAGAGGTGCCAGTGAAAGTGAAATCATCCTTGAAAGGATGTTTGTCAATAATGAAATAGAATAAGCATACCATCCATGTTCTGTCGTAGCTTATCTTCATGCTGTCACATAACATGATATTAATTCATTCGTCATTCTGCTGAACATTTGCGTCTGTAGTCTCCAATCCATCCAGCTGTGACTGGATGCCTGACCCTGATTATGGCTGGAGAAGATGAAGTAGTAAGGGAGAGGAGATGGGCTATTCCCTCATAATGCTTACCTTAAGGACAGGTGGGGTCTCTACCATCTCATCCCCTACGACGTGCGCGTAATAGACAGCTTTTTTTTTTCCCTTCGCTGAATAATAGGGATGTGGAAACGTGAGTTGATCGTCTGTCAACGTTTAAGTTCTTCTTTTTACCTGTTATTGTCTTTGTTTGTTGTTTTGTTTGTTTGTTTGTTGCCCCATCTTTACAAACGCCACCGTCTAATTACATCACCATCACCATCACGCATTTATACGTAACCAAGATTATTCCTGTTATAAGCTAATGCAATACCAGTATAAATATAGACTAGGTAAAACATAGGCTAGGTAGGGCCTCAGGACCTGGCCAGCTCATAGGTTTATGTGCAGGCTTAAGGCTTGTGTCATGATCACCATACACATGGCACCTGTGACGTTAGTGCATATGGCGCGGAGACGTCGTCTTGAGAAACTGAAACTGAAACTAACCACCACCATATTTCGGCTTTCCCACACCTTCATACCGTCTGAAACTGAAGTAACTATGAGAGCAGAGCATAGCCGGACCCAAAACCTGAGACACTTTTTCCATAATGCTAAGGTGGTGACGATGTACTTCCATTTAGAAATAAGACAGCCAACCAGGCCCAAGAGAAGCCGACATGTGCAGTGTTGGTCAGAAGTTTTCAGGAAAATCGTAATAATGCATCTTTTAGGTGGATGATACTCGTCTTTGTAGTGTATGTGTGTATGTGTATTTGTGTGTATGTCTATGTGTGTATACGTGTATGTGTGTGTATGTTGTATATGTATGTGTCTGTGTGTGTATGTGTGTGTATCAGGCTGAGTGTGTGTGTGTAGACTGAGTGTGTGTGTGAGCACGCGCTCGTGAGAGAGAGGGTGGGGGGAGAGAGGAGGAGAGAGGTTTACCTTAACAACAGATTAATGTTCTCCCATATCAGAATTATAAACAGGCGGATTATGTCTGAAAAACACTGACATTATTTTCTGACAGTGATTTGTGTTTGGTTTCCACAGACATAGAAAGTTGTGTCGTCGTGTGCGCGCGCGCGCGCGTGTGTGTGTGTGTGTGTGTCTGTCTGTCTGTCTGTCTTTCTGTCTGTCTTGTTGTGTGTTGTTTGTCTGTCTTGTCTGTCACTATCTCTTCTTTCTTGCTTCTTTCTTGCTTGTGTCACTTCTCTCTCTCTCTCCTCTCGCCCCCTCTCTCTCTCCTACCTCTGTCTTTGTGTGTGTGTGTGTGTGTGTGTGTGTGTGTGTGTGTGTGTGTGTGTGTGTGTGTGTGTGTGTGTGTGTTCGTTCGTTCTTTGATTTAACGTCTTTTCACTATGAGTGATATTAAGACGGGGACAAAAAAGATTATGGAGGGGGGGGGTCAGAGGGAAATCAAAATAAGAGACAAATAGGTGGAATAAAATAAAAATAGAACGAAAACTTAACGCTATCATCAACATGTCAAGAGGAAAAACTAACGCTGAAACACAAACTGCAGAAACTTAAGAGTAATGCACAAAGACGACTGTGAACAATGATTCTGAAATTTCAACTGATAATTGTCAATAAAAAT
>CM060310.1:92657881-92662881 GCA_030674185.1 Monoplex corrugatus | reverse complement strand
CACACACACACACACACACACACACACACACACATACACACACACACACGCACACTACATATCTATATATATAGAGATATATATATATATACATATATACCTAGATACTATTTTGATTTGTTTCTTTATTTGGTTGGTTGGTTGGTGTTTTTTTGATTTTTTTGTCTTTCTTTGGGGTTTTCTTTTTGGCTTCCCTACTTCTTACACCTATTTCTGTCCACAGACTCTGGAACATTTTGTCACAATGCTCTAATGATGATGATAATACCGATGGGAGATGACAATTTTGACGCTATGGAGTTCCATTTTGGACTGAGACAGCGTGACAAGATTGTATTCTACGCTTACTGTCATGATATATGGCCTCGTGCCAACCAGGCCCGAAAGATACAGACACTTGCAGTGTTGTTCTGGAGATTTCTGCAACACACTCAGTGACGCATGCCTGAAATGGGCAAAACTCGGTTCTATTTTGCTAGTCTTCCCAGTAAGCCCGTACAATTCACATCTTTGGGTAAGAGCCAGCTTGGACCCAAAACGGGACTTATAGTATTCGAACCCACAACCAATTGATAGGTAGTCTGTTGCACTAACCACTCCACCACGGCGACTGGGAGTTATTCGGGTATTATGTGTATAGTTTGTTTGCTAGTCAAATCTTTGCGTGTCAAAGGAAGCTGGTTATCTGAATCAGTGAGGGCTCAAAGTCTGAGTGCATGGTCGACGATAACTCCTCTGGTCATCAAGCTCTGTGGCAGCCGGAAGGAAGTGGAAAAAAAAACGGCTACACGTATCGCTAGAACGGTGAAGGAAGAAAGAAGAAGAAAACTGTCGCCTGGTGGGTGAAAGTGGAGAAACTTCCGATATCCCCTGTCAACGTGTGTACAGACATTCTGATGCCTGTGTCTTCTTCGTCGTATAAACATGAAGAACACCAGATAGGATGTTAGACATTCTCAATTCAGTTTAATGAAACTTTATTAATCCTTATGGAAATTCATTTGTACGATCACAGAACTATAATAAACACAAACATCGACTCAACAGATACACATCGATAAGGGATTAAAACTGTTCAAATAATAATTCATCTGTGGTATCCATGGGCCCACACAAACCATGAAATATCACTTTTTCACGCACACGCTCCTGTTGACAAAACAAAACATTCAATCACAAAAACCGAACAGTCGCAACCATTACATCACGCACACACGCAAACCATGCATCCAAACTACACCAAATGGTACTCAGGTGAAAACATGTCCTTTTTTCTCTAAGCAATTTCCACGCGCAGTATAATGTAATTATAAGGAAAGGTTCAACTCAAACTATATGATCCACGTCAAACTTTGTGAATGTATAAAACATGACAGCATTTCAAACACATGCACGCGCACACCATGTTTCTCTCATCCCTTTCCTCTCCCCTGCCCAATCTACAAACCTTAAACCTGAACCCAAAGGTGAGAAAGAGCGCGCCTTCCAAAGTTAAAATCGATTCGCTCTCCCCCCCCCCCTCCCCCAAGAACTACTTGTTTAAAGCATTCATCATCATCATGTGCCCTGCCGCATGGCGTTGGCGATCATTGCCTTCCATACGAATCTGTCTCTTGTCGTTGCAAGTACATCTCCCACTCTCACTGTCTTCAGCCACTCTGCAAGTCCATCCAATATTTTCTCCCTGGGTCTGCCTGGTGCCCTCTTTCCCTCCAGCTTTCTTGTTCTGACTAGGTGCTCTTAATTCTCTTGCCTCATGAAATGTCCTGTAAATGTTGCTTGTCTTTTTCTTATTTTCTTTATTTTTCTTCTTGTATCTGCCTTCTTCAAGACTGTCTCGTTTGTTTTCTTTGTTGTCCGTTTAACTCTCAACATTCTTCATAGAAACCACATTTCAGTTGCCTCAATTTTGTTCTGATTTTGCCTCACAACCGTACAACAGTATCGGTTCTATATGACACTCAAAAACTCCTTTAGATTCATAGGAACATGAACATTTTGAAACTATTCAGATAATCACAAACACTCACTTGCCCCCACCGTATTCAGTAGCTTATAAAACATGATATCACCACGTATGCACACCTATCATGACGACAGGAATAAGATCAATTTTATGTTGCTGGCCAAGGTTTGAACTCGAGATATGAGATAATCAGTCCAAGGCGTCTATCAACCAAGTCAATCTGTCTATTATTTTTCCCCCAAATCTGTCAGCTTTTGATGAGATTTACGATGTAATGAAACGCCTTTTGATTTTCTGTGGAATCGAATGCCTTTTAATATTTAATCATTACTTACACAAGCTAACCAAGCCATAGCAATACTCTCTGAATAAAAAAAAAACAAACAGAAACATCAAATTTTCGTTCTGATGTTAGGTGAATTACAAGAAAGAGATCAGGTTTGCCTCTTCGTCGTTAAATATTTCATAAAACGATTTTTTGGGGAGGGAATTTGTGATGATCCATGCTGATCCAACAGCAGTCATACGTGACAAAGACGGAAATCCCTTTAAACTAAGGAAGCAAAACCAAATCAAGGTGTCAGAAGCACTCTAACGAACGTCTTAACTACAGCCAAGGAAGAATGCAAGGCCATTTCAAACCAAACCTTCCAGAACATCCAACAATCATCTGTCAAGATTCCAGCAGGCAGTGAAAACCAGCCTAAAAAACAAAGTAGCTGGAAAAGAAGGAATAAAAACTGATGACATCCTAGCAAACAAAGAAACGGGAATCATCTGGCTGACTGTGATCTTCCAAGAGGGGTGGAATGAAAGAAAAGTCCCAGAAGGCTGGCAACGCACATGGGTGGTACCCGTCTGGGAGAAAAAAAAAAGGCAGCAAGAGATTGCAGAATATGTAGGGGAATTTCACTACTGATCCCACATTGGTAAGATGTATGCCCAAGTACTGGTACAACGCACAAGGTATCAACCAGAACCATTTCTGAGTGAGGCACAGACGGGATTCAGGAAAGGAAGAGGGTGCACTGATGCAATCTTTGACTTGACACAACTGTTTGAAACTACTACTGAGCACGGCAGAGAACTGAAACTTCTCTTCGTAGACAGGAAAAAATAAATTGACAGAATAAACAAAGACAAAATTATGGGGAGTGCTACAACTGCACAATGTCTGAGGCCAACGTCTGGACAACATTTAGAGCCGTGAAGCCAAGTGTCTGTGTCGTATGCACGATGAGCTGGGTGGTAAGTTGACAGTCGGGTGAAGTGCCCGAACCATCTGACTCTCTGATTTTGAATGGCATCTAAGAGGTCAGATGTAGCCTACCTGTCCAGGCTTTCAACTCGCCGAAGACCAACCCCTCTTTCTCTCCGCCACACCTCTAGTGATTTAAGCGGCAAGATGGCAGGAAAAAAGTGACAGTGAAAACTCAATATATCTAACCAAAGAAAGACAGACAGACAGACAGACATCTTCGGTCGTCAAAAGAAGTGGGGAGGGTGAGATAGAACAAGTCAAGACTAATCAAACGTGTGGGGTTTCCTGTTTTTGCTGTGTGCATAGATTTTCCCGATACTTTGCGTGCTACTGCGGCCCAAAAACTGAGGCAGGCACTTTTTGGGCTTTCACATTTTTCACGTCCATACTTTGAAGAGAAACTTGTCACAAAAAAAGACAAAAGAAAACAAAATTAGGAACAAGGAAAAAAGAAGGAAAGCCAAAAGAAGAATCTTAGAAATGGTTGTTACACACACACACACACACACACACACACACACACACACACACACACACACACACACACACACACACACACACACACACACACACACACACAAATTCTCTCAAAACCAGATTCTACCAACACCGGTCAAACATAAAAAAAAAATACAGGCACTCAGGTCACCAAACACTTCAACCAAACTGGCCATTCACTTCAAAACTTAAAATGTATCGCAGTGGAAAAGGTGCACTCTGAGAACTGGACACCAGACTGAGGAGGGAGTCTTTTTGGATGAACAAAATGAAAACCATATTTCCTCTGGGCCTGAACTCTGTCAATTGACGTCACAACAATATCGAGTCAAAACTACGTAATGTAGCCTACGTAAAATATTCTGATGTGTTTGTGTAGCATATCGTAGTCAGTGACTAAAGTCCCATTGAGGAAGGCGGGTGTACCGCCGAAAATTTGGGAAATTTTTACATCGATTTGTTGCCTTTTCTGTGCACATGCTGCTTGAATTATATATATATGTATATATATATATATATATATATATATATATATATATATATATATATATATATATATATATATATATATATATATATTATATACACCAACACACACACATACACACACAAACACAAACACACACACACACACACAAACACACACACACACACACACACACACACACACACACACACACGTCAAAAGTCGATACTAGTCAGTTTCCTTTCTGTAGGAATGATTGGAAAGATTAGTCAAAAATCGAAAGAGAAGACGCGGAAGAAGAAAAGAGAAGAAAAAAGCAAAAAGAGAGCGAAAGAATGAAACAAAGAATATTTTTAGATTCAGTTGTGTTGCGACCTCTCTCTCTCTCTCTCTCTCTCTCTCTCTCTCTCTCTCTCTCTCTCTCTCTCTCTCTCTCTCTCTCTCTCTCTCTCTCTCTCTCACTCTCTCTCTACGCGCATCCACGCACGTGTACGTATGTGTGTGAACGTGTGTGTATGTTCGTGTGAAAGTGTGTGAATGTGCGTGTACGCTTAGGTGTCTGTGTACGCGTTTGTGTATGTGTGTGATTGTGTGTGTGTGTGTGCTTGTATATATATATTACATATACATAGATACATGCATACATGCATGCATTGTGTGTGTGTGTGTGTGTGTGTGTGTGTGTGTGTGTGTGTGTGTGTGTGCATGTGAGAGGGCGACACGCTTCATCTGTGTTTGTGTGTGTGTGTGTGTGTTGTGTGTGTGTGTGTGTGTGTGTGTGTGCGTGCGTGCGTGCGTGCGTGCGTGTC
>CM060310.1:92642881-92652881 GCA_030674185.1 Monoplex corrugatus | reverse complement strand
GCTGACCACATATCTCCTCTCCTGGCACAACTTCACTGGCTCCCTGTATCAAAGCGCATACAATACAAACTAGACACCATGTGCTACAAAAGCCTCAATAACGCAGCCCCCGATTACCTGTCAAGCCTACTTGAGATCTATGTTCCCTCACGTACCCTCCGCTCTGCCTCCGATCCTCTGACTTTTCGCTTTCCACGCACTAAGCTCAATACCTATGGTCCACGAGCCTTCTCTGTTTCTGGTCCACTCTCCTGGAACAAACTTCCTCTCTCAGTCCGTCAGCAACCTACTTTTGTCTCCTTCAAGTCCGCTCTCAAAACCCACCTTTTCTCCTCTGCATAAAATCCTAACCTCACTCAACCCCCCCTCCCCCCTCTGCAGCCTGTCTCCGCTCGGAGGGGAATCACATGGTTATAATATATAATTGTATATGCTATGCTCTCTATAATTTTCCATTGCTTTTATTCCATTGCTTTTATTCTTGCTTTTATTGCTTTTATTGCTTTTATTCTTTCTCCCCATTTATAGCCATGCGTGTGTGTGTGTGTGTGTGTGTGTGTGCGTGTGTGTGCGTGCGTGCGTGCGTGCGTGTGTGTCTGCTTCAGCGCTTAGATTTGATTTTATCAAGATTTTGCGCTATATAAATGTTGTAATTATTATTATTATTAATTATTATTATTATATGATATAAAGGGTTGTTCGTCATTTGCGTAAAGCATATAGTATTTATTATAAACAGTTAGCACACCGTGAAATGAAGAGAATAGCGAACACACTTTGTCTCTTTTCAAAGATTTTGACCACTCCATCTTCGACAGGAGACTTTAATAGCAATGAAATAATGACAACTCCACGTTCTTTGCCAACACTTCATAATTCTGAAATATTATGCAGTGAATTATGTCCCTCCACTTCCCTCTCGATCTTGTAGGCACACATACTCAAACACACACACACACACACACACACACACACACACACACACACACACACACACACACACACACACACACACACACACAACACACACTCAAACACATACACACATACACACACACAATTCTTTCTTACTCTTTCAGTGTCACGTGATTTTCGGAAGGAAAACAAATTATTACAAGTATTCCTAATTCATACATATCACATTAAAGACATTTCATATATACATTTGTGTATATATATATATATATATATATATATATATATATATATATATATATATATATATATATATATATATATGTCATGTAATTTTTATATGAACACTGTTTTGTTATCTATTTGTATGTGTGTTTATATTAGTGTGTGTCTGCATTGATCATGTCTGATCACATATTTAGCCACGACTATGTATAACACTATGTGTAACAATTGTTTATTTCGACAAACAAAACCACAATCGGCATGTGTATATCGTGTTTACCAATACAACCTATGCATAGAAACGACAAGCTCTAGCTCTCGACACGCATGCGAAAGAGAAATAAAAAAGTACAGCTGATGTTAAGTATTCTTTCCTCCTTCATTATTTCTCTCTCTCTCTCTCTCTCTCTTCTCTCTCTCTCTCTCTCTCTCTCTCTCTCTCTCTCTCTCTCTCTCTCTCTCTCTCTCTCATTTTAATCGTAGATTGTTGTATATCGACTTGAAGTGTATGTGTCTGCGTGTGTGTATGAGAGAGAGAGAGAGAGAGAGAGAGAGAGAGAGAGAGAGAGAGAGAGAAATGTTTGAACAAAATTTTCACTACTCGTTATGGATGGATCTTCACTGAATATTTGATCAAAACTGTGGACTGATTTACAAGTTGCAAAAGCACACGTTTTCAATGCAGAGTTCCACTGTCAGTGGCGCATGGACCAAAAAGATGTCTAAAATCAGCACTTTCTGGGGAAGGCGTATAAATAGCACTTCTTCAAGACCTTCTGAAAATATTTTAAATCCTTTTAATTGTTATGGCAGTATACTGCTGTCCTCGCTTCACGCCAACATTCATTCAAAATCAAGCTTCTTCAAGGTCACAGTTACCCCCAAAATCTGGATTTCCTGTAATGTTTGTGTACAAGGAAGACTATTGGAATGGCCTGGTCATCTTGTGTTTTTAAAATGTATTCATTTATTGTTTGTGTTGTGTTGTTTTTCTACATATGAGTTTGTAAAAATAAAGGCTTTGCCATTTAGCAACGCCGAAGAATATGAGCTGTTTTTACTGCATGTTTTAGACTTATCATTAAACGAATGTAATGTTTAATGAAACAATGCATGCAGCTAAATTCTAATTAACGAAACAAAGCAAGCGATAAATAACTATGTTGTGAATTTGGGCTTTTGTGTATGCTTGAGTCTCTTTAATCCAGACATGAATGTTTCTAAGCTCAAGACCACAAAAAGAGCATTTCCCTGAAGCTAAAATATGCACTGTGCTTAGAGGTGTTCTTTTTACTACGACAACGATCGTGTGCACACGCGTACACGCTGACACGCATAACATGCACACGCACGCACGCACATATACACAGTCATTGAGAGAGACAGAGAAAGAGTGAAAGAGAGAGAGAGGTCTAAGTAAAAACATAAGCTCATAACATTAAGTCAGGTGTGTACTCACATACACACACGAACCCACGTTTATACACTTACATATATACACATACACACACATATAATACATACATACATACATGCGCTCACATACACACACACGTACACACCCATACATACACCCATACATACATACATACACACACACGCGCAGAGATAGAATGGAGAGAAAAAGAGGCAGACAGAGAGGCAGAGAGAGAGAGAGAGAGAGATGTGGTGCTAATCAGTGTGTATATTGTGTTCACAGAAAACCATGACAGAGAGAAGACAGAGTGTGACCAGCTCCATCCAGCCCTTTTGTTGATGACGTCTGAACCATGTTCAACACAATCAGGTGATGTACACACTGACATACACACTGACTCATCCACACTTGCCAACACACAAACCTCGTATACGTCATCAGTATCATCAGAAGTCATTCACTGAAGTCAAAAGTCATGCACTGTCACGTTAACATTATTGTTGTAGTGATATTTGAAGTATAACAATGATGATAACACAACTGGCACATTTTAGATAGTCAAATAGATTATGACTTAAACTAAAACTGTTTCATAAAACATTATTTTTAACAGAACCAATATTAAATAGCGAAGTGATTTAAACAAGACTTTTGAAGACTTCAACCGTAACCTACATACAAACACGGTTAAGCACACACACACACGTTAACATGCACGGTTTCTCCCTCACCCCATCCCACCCCTACAGACTCACCCATTCCCCCCTACCAACTCACCCATTCCCCACCCTACCAGACTCACCCCAAAACACACAAACACGTGCAGAAACATTTCCAGTTTAGTCGAAGACCATGATATTGACGCTACATAACTAAACTGGACAATTACAATAGTCGGCGGCCCGTCCGTTCGTTCGTTGGCTTGTTGATTGGTTCATTAGTTTTATGGAACATAGTCCTATTCTCTCTGTTGTAACGTGAACCAGGTCTGCAAATATACATGACGGATGTTCCAACAATTTCATGTGGAGATAGGCCAGCTTTAGTTCCGCAGAATTATGGAAAGTGGGGTGCTGGGTAAATGTCTCGCTGGGCACAAAGTCGGCCTCAGTGGTTCCGTTGGTTGACAGTCAGATTCATATGTTAGTGGTCGTGGGTTCGAACCTAGACACGCTACATTAACACGGCCTTCCTGCTGCCCATTGTGACATCATTGTTGTTTTGGTGTTGTCTGTGTACAATTAGATACACCTCCCCCAACCACAAACCCCTTCTCTGGGATTGTCAGTCCCCGTTGGCCATATCAGCAGAGGTGGGTGCTGATGTAAATTGAATCAAATCATCAACCAGGGAATAGTGATACCGGCAGTTTGTTGTCCGTGTAGCAGATTCCCATTTCTATTGCGGCAGATGTCACAATAAAAATCTTTTTTTCTGTACATGCCGACCAGCAAGCTAATAACAGAACAGAACATATAATTTTGTCGTTGTATCAAAATTACTACCTGTGAAATCCGTTGTTCAGTAAGAGCCGTCCGCAAAACCAAACACGGTATGATCAGAAACACCGAAATCAGACATATGGTGTAACAGAGTTTGTCCATTGTTACACTCATCATCAGAAATGTAGGCGGTTTGGTACTTTGACCAAGAGTGCAACCCCACCAGCGGCTAACTATGCGCACAACAAAAAGATATATGGATTTAAAATGAGAGGCAGGCCAAGGAAGACCAGGATCAATGGCGTGAAAGAGATTTGACGTCACACGGCATTTCTCCATGTCAGGCCTTCCAGGTCCCTGCTGACCGTCAACCCTTTTATCTCCACGACAGTTTTGATGCTACAAGCGGACAGATTAAAGAAAGAAGACGACGATCGAACCCTTTTGACTTCCGCACCCTGTCCACCAGAATCTTGCATTGCCAGCCATGCTAGCAAAGCAAAAACTTAACTCTTTGATTCCCTCACCTCATCCACCTACTTCCCGCAGGAGTGAGGTTGTCAAAGAGGTAAGTTTTTTGCAGTTGGTGGATAGGGTGCGGGAGTCAAAGGGTTACTGAAGAGAGTATACTTGTAACATGACATCAAATTTTCTTCTTTCATCTGATAGTAAATTATCATATTCATCTGGATCAGTGTTATTTGTCTAGTATTATCTGTCTCTGTGACTGTCTTTGCTGTCTCTTTCTCACTCTGTCTCTCTCTCTCTCTCTCTCTCTCTCTGTCTCTGTCTGTCTCAGTCTGTCTGTCTGTCTTCTCTCTTCTGTCTGTCTCTCTCTCTGTCTGTCTCTCTCTGTCTCTGTCTCTGTCTCTCTCTCTCTCTTTCTGTCTCTGTCTGTCTCTCTTCTCTCTTTCTCTCTTCTCTCTCTCTCTCTCTCTCTCTCTCTCCTCTCTCTCTCTCTCTCTCTCTCTCTCTCTCTCTCTCTCTCTCTCTCCTCTCTCTGTCTCTCTTTGCCTTTGTGTGTGTCAGCTCGGGCTGGTTGGCTTTGATAGGAGCGTGGATTCAAGGTATGATCAATACCTCCAGTCCAGTCCCAGCCTGCAACGCTAAACACTGTCCTGTTAGCTGCTCGGGCATCTTAATGTTTCCATCATTGTGAAGGTGTCAGTTTAGTGTCAGCGTAGGTTTTTGCGCGGACTCAAGGAGTCTGCCAAGTAACTGCTGGCAGATTTGCATGAAACGCATATGGAATTGTCCGACTGCAAACAATCTCTTTTGAACAAACTCCAGACCCCAAAATAATGACTGTAAAAATGTGTTTTCCTTCTTTTCAGAGTGTCTGTCGTCAGCTGAATGACATACAAGTAGAGAACTTTGGCAGAGAGCTTATTTACTATCGTAATTGTGCTGATATCAACGTCTCTGCCGTACATCTGTTTATCGATATCTTATTGATGATGAATTGGTGTCAGTACGATCGATGCTGCTATAGAATTCTGTCGTCGAGATATTTTTCACCAAAAAATCATTTGAGGACAACCCTATTTACCATTCTTCATTGATTGAGTGAGTGAGTGATCGGTTGATTGATTGATTGATTGATTGATTGATCGATCGATTGATTGATTGATTGATTGATTGAAAATTGTTTAAGAACAACCCTATTCACCGTTCTTCATTCCTTGACTAGTTGATTGATTGATTGGTTCATCGGTTGGTTGATTGACTGATTGAAAGTTACCATTGATTGATTGATAATTGAGGGTGACCCTATTCACCATTCACCATTCACCTTTCGTTCATTCATTCATTTAAGGTGAGAAAGAAAGAGCAATCACACAAAGCAAAGCGACGATTCTTTAAGGCTTGCCATGGACTCTGCTTTTCGTCTTTCGACTTTCTCACTTGGTTTAAGCTGATTTGTATTCATCATGTAGGTTCTAGGTAATGTATGGACATATAACACACGTAATAATACTATGCACAGTCACTGCGGACTATTCTTCTCACCTCAGTTGATGACCAGAATCTTCTCTGTTGACCAACAGCACCTCTTGTTTGACAGTAGCAAGAAACTCTGCAGAGAGCTGGACAGCAGAAGGTTCTCAGAGAGTCCACACAACACACACACACACACACACACACACCACACACACACACACACACACACACACACACACACACACACACACACACACACACAACACACACACACACACACACACACACACGCACGACACACACACACACCTCAAACAAATGTTTCGGCCCAAAATTTCTTACACTCTAAGAGGACCAGGCTGCATTCAGATCTTGAATCCTGGGTCTCCCTCTGATGTAAGCATGTGTTTGTATGTGTGTGTGTGTGTGTGTGTGTGTGTGTGGGCTGTGTGTGTGTCTGTCGGTCTGTCTGCCTGTCTTGTCTGTCTGTCTGTCTGTCTGTGTGTCATCTCTGTGTGTTTTGAGAATTTTTCCCCACCTGGACTCGAACTCGAACCTGTGCCTCCAAGGTGGTCACTCTTCTGAATGCCAAGTCACCCTTGTGACGGATGTCTTCATCACTGACTCATCGATCACCTGCTGTATATAGGTGAACTGACTGCTCTAGTAGTCGGCTGGGCTAAAAGCAGTACGATCTGAATTGAACAGGTGAGCTGAAAGCCTTGTGAAGTTCACTTTTGTCAGTCCTCGACCAGATCCAACTGGAACTCTTTTCAGCTACTTTTGCCATTACCTGTGAGGCTCTAGTCTTCTCCTTCCCAAAAATTGAGTATTTTTAGAGGCTAAGGACTGTCAGAGGGATAAATTATCATGGAACACAACCATTTTTTTTTTCGTGAAATGTAGTCATGAGGACATAATTCATTGAGCTATTGGGTTGTGTGTGACACCGGTCATAAAACTGGTGCGTGCCTTTTAATTGACGCACTCAATATCATAACATCCCGTTCCCAGTGCTCCACACAGATTCGTTAGTGTTACTGACATTTTGACTGCCGAGTTGAAAACAGTTGAGTGTGTGTGTGTGTGTGTGTGTGTGTGTGTGTGTGTGTGTGTGTGTGTGTGTGTGTGTGTGTGTGTGTGTGTGTGTGTGTGTTGAAACAAGTGTGTGTATGTGTGTGTGTGTGTGTGTGTGTGTGTGTGTGTGTGTGTGTGTGTGTGTGTGTGTGTGTACTGAATTTCATTCATTTCAAAGTATGATATTTATAGATGACGTTATCTAGTCTCTTCAACAAAGCACGTTTCGGCACCAGCTACGGAAGCCTTTTTTTTCTTTCTTTGCTTCAGTCTTGTTTGGTTTTTAACGCTTGGAAAAGGTTCATAGCCTGTTAACAAAAGAGTAAGCCTGCTTTTAGAAAGGCGAATCAGTTGTTCGATTTTCCTTCTTTCTTTTCTTCTTCTTCTTCTTCTTCTTTTCCTTCTGCTTCTTCTTGTTTTGTTATTGTTGTTGTTGTTGCTCTTCTTCTTCTTCTTCTTCTGCTTCTTCTGCTTCTCCTCCTCCTCCTTCTTCTTCTTCTTCTCTTCCTCCTCCTCCTCCTTCTTCTTCCTCCTCCTCCTCCTCCTTCTTCTTCTTCTTCGTCTTCGTTTTCGTTTTCTTCTTCTTCTCTTTTTCTTCTTCTTCTTCTTTCTCCTCCTCCTCCTCCTCCTCATTCTTCTTCTTCTCTTTTCCTTCCTCCTCCTCCTCCTCCTCTCTCCTCTTCCTTCTTTTCTTATTATTATCATTATTACTATTATTTTTCCTTCTTCTCCTTCTCCTTCTTCTTCTTCTTTCTATTTTTTCCATCGTGTTTGTTTGTTTGTGTTCTTGCTTTTAACTTTCTGGTCACGTACTTTCTTTTGCCTTTCCATTTGTGGCTTGAAATCAATACAAACCGACAAACGAATGCGCTAACCATAAATGCCAAGAAGGAAATAAAACAACGTGCCTGCATTAGTCGAACCTTTATACTAATTGTAGCAGAAAACATGTTTTTGAGAAACAGTTCCGTGATGTTTTTAGCTAAAGTAGTTCCATCATAGGACATGACGTATGTATCTGTCAATTCATATTGGTCTACATAAAAAATTCTCACCTGTAAATATTTTTATGTCCTTTAGTAGAAAAGAGTCAGTCTGTATCTGTCAGTGAGTACGTGAAATTGTTTTATAACTATGGAAACAGTTTCTAATGAGTCCAGAACGTGTGTGCAGCTTCTGCCTGAGAATACTATTGAACGTTCCTCCCAATTAAAGCTTGAGGTAAGAACTTTAGGGAGCTGGTGGACTTTTTTTTTTCTTCTTCTTTTTTTTTTCCTATGATATATCCTTTCCTTCCTATATCTCACTATCTTTGGTCTGTACCCAAAGAAGTTTGATAATTGTTTGCAAACAGCACACTTTGTCAAATGTGAAGGTAGACCCACTATTAGAAGTTATCTTCACTTTGATTAACTACCATGAAAAGATAGTTGAGCAGGTGAGCTGTGCTGGCATTGTAATTTGATGGTATTAACCTAGCAGATAAAGGATAAATCTTTGTTTATATTTACATCTATTGACATCTGTGCCATTCTCCACATAACTGTTTTAGCGTTCCGATTTGTCTTGGATTCATGTCTACACGTTGTTTTGCCCACGCCAAGCAGGCTGCTTCTTGTCTACATACTCCGCCTTTGTTGATCATGCATGTTTGTTGTTATGTTTCTGTAAACCATCTGAGAATAAGAAGACACAGGATCTTTAACGTGCATATTTAGGCACACGAAGGGGGTTTAGGCACCATAAGGTCTGCACACATACTGACCAAGGAGATGGGAAAATTCCTCATCTTTTACCCACCAGGCAGGAATATCCCAGCAGGATCAAACCTCAGACCTTCCGATTGCAACTAGACGTCTGACTGCAATCATTTCCCGATATTTTGATACACGGAGATATTCGTGTAGGCTGCTGGTTTTCTCTGTTCTTGTTTATGTCGATACTTCACTTTTGTATCATTTACATGGATGAATTAAGTTTCACAGGCCCTGCGAATGTGGGTCTTGTGTATTTGGTAGGAAAAACACTCGATGTTAATCATCAATATGTCTGTTTCCTTTTTCAAGCTCAAAAACCAAGGTATCATGAGGCTGTCTGGCTTGTCTGCTTCTTCTGTCACATGCCCTCAAAGCATTCAGAATTCTGCTGTCCGTCTTGCCCTTCGTAAATAGAGGCATAATCATGTCACTCTTTGCTTCACATTTTCTACCGTTTCCTTGTAACTCAAGAATTTCATACAACATCAATACAATCATTATCCTAAAAGTGCATTCATGGTATTGCACGTACTTATCTTTGTGACCATGTCCCAATGTATGAACCTGCCAGACATCTCGTTTCTGCAGAGAGAAAAATCCGTGACTTCACTTTGCACTCAGAATGGTGCACAGAAATCGAAATATCTGTTGTCAGTACGCACCTAAACTTGCACGTAGAGTATATTCATGTCGTGAAAGAAGGTCTTGAAGGAATGAGGACGAAAGGAAAACGGAACATAGACTAGATGTGAGTGGCTGTTGTAAAAGATGCACAAGTGATGGAAAGTGGAATAAATTGTTACGTCTTGAAGATAAAAACGTGCGTAGTGCGATGAAATGACATAAAAAATGCACCAAGTACATGTATAACAATATATCATGTTTGTGTATCTGTGTTGACAACAGAAGACACAATATTTCGTCATGTCAGCAACAACAACTTATCACACCATCGCACGCACGTGCATACACACAAACACATGCAAACACACCACAGACCCCTCATATGCACACACTGATACAGACACACACACACACACACACACACACACACACAGACACACGAGAGAGAGAGAGAGAGAGAGAGAGGAGTTAGGGAGAGAGGGAGAGAAACAGATTCCACTATCCACTATACCACACACACACACACACACACACACACACACAACACACACACACACACACACACACACACACACACACACACACACACACACACACACAAG
>CM060310.1:92615381-92637881 GCA_030674185.1 Monoplex corrugatus | reverse complement strand
TTGTTCCTTCTTCCTTCTCTCTCTCTCTCTCTCTCTCTCTCTCTCTCTCTCTCTCTCTCTCTCTCTCTGTGTCTTTTTTGTTTGTTTTGTTTTTGTTTCTTGCGTTCTCTTTTATTTCTTTTATTTTTCCTCTCATTCTCCTTCTTCTTCTTCTTCTTCTTGTTGATCTTCTTGTTGTTGATCTTCTTCTTCTTCTTCTTCTTCTGTCATTTCTTCTTTGATCTTCTTCATCTTGATCTTCCTCTTCTTCTTCTTCTTTTTCTTCTTCTTCTGTCATTTCTTCTTTCTATAATACATTCATTTTTATATTTCCGGCTCTTTCCTTTTTTCTTCACATACACACTGTCACTCACACATAGACACACGTATGCGCGCACATATACACCTTAACACATACACCCACACGTACACACACATACATACAGGAAGACAGGGGGGGGGAGTTTCACTTTCCAGCCACACTACTCAGGCACAAAAATAGAAAAGCTATCAAACAAACACAGACGCAAACAAAAAAAGAAACACAACAGCAAACCAAACATGACTTTGTCTGTCAGTCTGCCTGTAGGATTGGTAACATTTACACCAAAGAGAAGGACCTTCAAACAACAGTGATATAAACTAATAACACGAAGCAATGAAATATGACTCAGGACATCAGACCACACACTGACAGCCTTGATCACGTAGGCAGGCTATTGACACGGTTTGCTTTGTGTCTGATCACAAACAGGTTCCGTGCGGCAATTCACAGCTCTGGAAATGAATTGCCTGCCCATGGCCTTTCCTGTCAAATAGTGTTCCTTTCCTTCCTTCCTGTTTGGTCGTTGCTGATGTTTTTCTAAATATGGAACCCAGTGTTACGTTGGTTAATTGACTGGTTCATTGGTAGGTCGGCTGATTGTTAGCTCTTTGGTCTGTTTGCTGATTCTTTCCTTTCTTTTGTGTTTTTGGTTTTGTTTTCTTTTCTTTTGTTTGTCATGTTTGTTTTTGTCATGTTTTTGTTCCTTCTTCCTTCTCTCTCTCTCTCTCTCTCTCTCTCTCTCTGTTTTTTTGTTTTGTTTTGTTTTGTTTTCTTGCATTCTGTTTATTTCTTTTATTTTTCCTCTCATTCTCCTTTTCTTTTCTACTGTTTTTAATGAGTTTACTTTTTTCTTTCTTGTTTGTGTTTCATGTTTTCTCCTTTTCTTATTTTTGTTGTTCTTTTATTCTGTGTAAATTCTGTTTTTCTTTTTGCTTGTATTTTCACATATTTTCTTTGTACGAAAATATAGTTTCAGTTATTTCCATTCCACAATAAACAGAAAGAATGGTTCAGATGATAACGATAATTTGATTTGTTTAGGGCAAACAATCAATGTCAATGCATACTTGTTACTGTCTACTTAGCAACAACAACAACACAAGTCAGTATCCTGTATGAGACACACAGAGAGAGCGAGACAGATAATGAGAAACAGACTAACAGATAGACAAGGAGAGACAGAGGCAAAATGATAAAAAGACAGAGAGACAGGAAGGTACAAGTTTTTGATTCGTTGTCAAAGGGTTTATTGATAGCTGTGTCTCATAAATCCACACGCCTTTCTTTCACTTGACTGGTTTGTGGGAATTTTTTTTTTACTGCGTTGCAGTCTGGAGATGCTAAATTCTTCCTCACACTCTCTTCTGCTCCTCTTCTTTCTCTTCATTCTCCTTCTTTTCTTTTCCTTGTCTTCCTCCATTTCATTTCTTCCTTTCTTTCTATTTTCCAGGAGCATCCCTCCCCACACACACACATTTTTCTTTTCTTCATCTTTGTTATTTGTTACTTAGTATTCTTTTTATCTTTGTTTGATTATCTAGTGTTTCGTTCTACTATATTTTGTGATTTCAGTTAGTTTCTGGAAAAAAAAGGATGAATTATGAAATCGTTATGTGCTTTGAGTATCACTCTCTCTCTCTCTCTCTCCTCTCTCTCTCTCTCTCTCTCTCTTTCTCTCTCTCATACACACACACATACACACACACTGGCACACACACTGGCACACACACACACACACACACACACACACACACACACACACACACACACACATATCACATACACAACCACACGTGCTCAGACACATACAACACACAGATATATATATATATATATATATATTATAATGTATATACATAGAGAGAGAGACACACACACACACGTATTTAACACACTCACATACATGCACACAAGAAAAGTTTAGGAAGGAGAAGCCAGCTTTCTAATATTCACACACATACACACACAAAGACAAACACTCAAACCATCTCACAAACAAACAACAACAACAAAACAACAGAACAACTCAGGAAGTCAGAGGGCCCATAACTGACAGCTGTAATGACGTATGGAAAGCTATAGGCACAGATTGCTGGGTGTCCAATCACAAACGGCTTCCGTGACGTAAATCACTTAAAACGGAGAATAAAGAGTTGCCTGCTCATGTCCATTTGCCGTCATACAAAGTTCCTTCCCTTGGCTTTCCCTCTTGATCATGGTTGATATAATTGTGTGAAAGTACAGAGTTTGTTTTGTTTTGTTTATGTTTAGGGGTTTTGATCGCTTGTTTCTTATCACCGTCTTCCACATCCTCATACACACACACATACGGACACGCATACGTCTGTCTATCTGTCTATCTCTCTCTCTGTCTCTCTGTCTCTGTCTCTCTGTCTCTCTCTCTCTGTCTCCTTCACACACACACTCTCTTCTCTCTCTCTCTCTCTCTCACACACACACACACACACACACACACACACACACACACACACACACACACACACACACACACGCTCTCACACATACTCTCACGTACACAAAAACTCACATGCACATATATTCTCTCTCTCACGCACACACACACGTACACATACACATGTGCACAAACACACACACACACATGCACGCATGCATGCACACACACATACACACACTTGCAGTCTTGCACACACACTCGCACACACACACATTCTCTCTCTCTCTCTCTCTCTCTCTCTCTCTCTCTCTCTCTCTCTCTCTCTCTCTTACACACACACACACATACTTCTTACATACGCGCGCGCGCGCACACACACACACACACACACACACACACACATACACACTCACTCACACTATTTCATTCCTTGTTACACCACACTCTCACTGCAGACAGACAAATTATCAAACATTTACAAACAAATAAAGACACAGAAATCAGCACTAATATGACATATCACAATCAACTGAGCAAAAATCCAGACAGACAAACAAAACAAAATCAAAATAACAAAACTCGACTCCAAATATCATACCACCTATTTGACTCTCTTGACGGCATATGGTAAGACGATGAGTGAGTGTGTTTGTGAAGAAGAAGATGGAAGAGGAGAGAAAAGGAAAATGTAGAATGAGAGCACTTAAGAAAGAATAAATGAAAGAAGAAGAAGAAGAAAAGGATGATGTGGAGGAGAAAGATCAAGAAAAAGAAGAAGAAAGAAAAACTGAATGAACGAAATTGTTTCTTTAAAATTTGGCACAACTTCATTGTTGTCTTATCTTATCACAAACGCACAAATACACAAATCCAAACCAAAAGACCAATAAAACATAAGGATTAGATTGCCAATTGGCAGCCTTGATCACGGATGACAGATTATTGTCACGGTTTTTGAGTTTAATCAGAAACAAGTTCCGTGCCACAGATCACAGGACAGACAATTAAGAGTTGCCTGCCCATGGTGATTTCCTGTCAAACAGAGTTCTTTCCCCTCTCTTCCTCATTGTCACGCGCGCACGTGTGTGTGTGTGTCTGTGTGTGTGTGTGTCTGTGTGTGTGTGTGTTTGTGTGTGGTTAAGTATGAAGCCTGGTTTTACATTGTTTGGTTGTTTGTTTTGTTTTGATGGTTGTTTAAGTTGTTTGTTTGCTTGTTTGTACATGAAGTGTTCTGTCTCTTTCTTTCTTTTTCGTGTTTCTTCCTATCCTCTCCCCACTTTCCTTCTTCTTCTTCTTCTTCTTTCCTTCTTCCTCTTCTTGATCTTCTTCTTGTTGATCTTCTTCTTCTTCTTCTGTCTTTCTTCTTTGATCTTCTTCATCTTGATCTTCCTCTCTCTTCTTCTTCTTTTTCTTCTTCTTCTGTCATTTCTTCTTTCTATAATACATTCATTTTTATATTTCCGGCTCTTTCCTTTTTTCTTCACATACACACTGTCACTCACACATAAACACACATATGCGCGCACATATACACCTTAACACATACACCCACACGTACACACACATACATACAGGAAGACAGGGGGGGGGGGGAGTTTCACTTTCCAGCCACACTACTCATGCACAAAAATAGAAAAGCTATCAAACAAACACAGACACAAACAAAAAAAGAAACACAACAGCAAACCAAACATGACTTTGTAGGATTGGTAACATTTACACCAAAGAGAAGGACCTTCAATCAACAGTGATATAAACTAATAACACGAAGCAATGAAATATGACTCAGGACATCAGACCACACACTGACAGCCTTGATCACGTAGACAGGCTATTGACACGGTTTGCTTTGTGTCTGATCACAAACAGGTTCCGTGCGGCAATTCACAGCTCTGGAAATGAATTGCCTGCCCATGGCCTTTCCTGTCAAATAGTGTTCCTTCCCTTCCCTTCCTGTTTGGTCGTTGCTGATGTTTTTCTAAATATGGAACCCAGTGTTACGTTGGTTAATTGACTGGTTCATTGGTAGGTCGGCTGATTGTTAGCTCTTTGGTCTGTTTGCTGATTCTTTCCTTTCTTTTGCGTTTTTGGTTTTGTTCTTTTCTTTTGTTTGTCATGTTTGTTTTTGTCATGTTGTTTTTGTTCCTTCCCCTTCTCTCCTCTCTCTCTCTCTCTCTCTCTCTCTCTCTCTCTCTCTCTCTGTGTCTTTTTTTGTTTTGTTTTGTTTTTGTTTCTTGCGTTCTCTTTTATTTCTTTTATTTTTCCTCTCATTCTCCTTTTCTTTTCTACTGTTTTTAATGAGTTTACTTTTTTCTTTTCTTGTTTGTGTTTCATGTTTTCTCCTTTTCTTATTTTTGTTGTTCTTTTATTCTGTGAAAATTCTGTTTTTCTTTTTGCTTCTATTTTCACATATTTTCTTTGTATGAAAATATAGTTTCAATTATTTCCATTCCACAGTAAAATGAAAGAATGGTTCAGATGATAACGATAATTTGATTTGTTTAGTGCAGACAATCAATGTCAATGCATACTTGTTACTGTCTACATAGCAACAACAACAACACAAACCAGTATTCTGTATGAGACACACAGAGAGAGCGAGACAGATAATGAGAAACAGACAGACAAGGAGAGACAGAGGCAAAATGATAAGAAGACAGAGAGGAAGGTACAGATCTTTTAATTCTTTGTCAAATGGGTTTATTGATAGCTGTGTCTCATAAATCCACACGCCTTTCTTTCACTTGACTGGTTTGTGGGAATTTTTTTTTACTGCGTTGCAGTCTCGAGATGCTAAATCCTTCCTCACACTCTCTTCTGCTCCTCTTCTTCCTCTTCATTCTCCTTCTTTTCTTTTCCTTGTCTTCCTCCATTTCATTTCTTCCTTTCTTTCTATTTTCCAGGAGCATCCCTCCCCCCCCCCCCACATTTTTCTTTTCTTCATCTTTGTTATTTGTTACTTCGTATTCTTTTTATCTTTGTTTGATTATCTAGTGTTTCGTTCTACTATATTTTATGATTTCAGTTAGTTTCTGGAAAAAAAGGATGAATTATGAAATCGTTATGTGCTTTGAGTATCACTCTCTCTCTCTCTCTCTCTCTCTCTGTCTCTCTCATACACACACACACACACACACACACTGGCATACACACACACACACACACACACACACACACACACACACACACACACACATCACATCACATACACAACCACACGCGCTCAGACACATACAACACACACAGATATATATATGTATATAATATATATATATATAATTATACATAGAGAGAGAGACACACACACACACGTATTTAACACACTCACATACATGCACACAAGAAAAGTTTAGGAAGGAGAAGCCAGCTTTCTAATATTCACACACACACACAAAGACAAAACACTCAAACCATCTCACAAACAAACAACAACAACAAAACAACAGAACAACTCAGGAAGTCAGAGGGCCCATAACTGACAGCTGTAATCACGTATGGAAAGCTATAGGCACGGATTGCTGGGTGTCCAATCACAAACGGCTTCCGTGACGTAAATTACTTAAAACGGAGAATAAAGAGTTGCCTGCTCATGTCCATTTGCCGTCATACAAAGTTCCTTCCCTTGGCTTTCCCTCTTGATCATGGTTGATATAATTGTGTGAAAGTACAGAGTCTGGTTATTTGTTTTGTTTTGTTTATGTTTGGGGTTTTGATCACTTGTTTCTTATCACTGTTTCCACATCCTCATACACACACACATACGGACACGCATACGTCTGTCTGTCTGTCTGTTTCTCTCTCTCTGTCTCTCTCTCTCTCTCTGTCTCTCTGTCTCTGTCTCTGTCTCTGTCTCTCTCTCTCTTTCTGTCTCCTTCACACACACACACACACACTCTCTCTTTCTCTCTCTCTCTCTCTCTCTCTCTCTCTCTCTCCACACACACACACACACACACACACACACACCACACACACACACACACACACACACACACGCTCTCACACATACTCTCACGTACACAAAAACTCATATACACATATTCTCTCTCTCTCTCTCTCACGCACACACACACACACGTACACACACACACACATGTCACACACACACACACACACACACACACACACACACACATGCATGCACACACACACATACACACACGTGCACACACATTCGCACACACACACATCTCTCTCTCTCTCTCTCTCTCTCTCTCTCTTACACACACACACACACACACACACACACACACACACACACACATACACACACACACAACACTTCTTACATACGCGTACACACACATACACACTCACTCACACTATTCCATTCCTTGTTACACCACACTCTCACTGCAGACAGACAAATTATCAAACATTTACAAACAAATAAAGACACAGAAATCAGCACTGATATGACACAAGATCAACTGAGCAAAAATCCAGACAGACAAACAAAACAAAATCAAAATAACAAAACTCACTCCAAATATCACACCACCTATTTGACTCTCTTGAGGGCGAATGGTAAGACGATGAGTGAGTGTGCTTGTGAAGAAGAAGGTGGAAGAGGAGAGAAAAGGAAAATAAAGAATGAGAGCACTTAAGAAAGAATAAATGAAAGAAGAAGAAGAAGAAAAGGATGACGTGAGGAGAAAGATCAAGAAAAAGAAGAAGAAAGAAAAACTGAATGAACGAAAATGTTCTTTTATAATTTGGCACAGTTTCATTGCTTCCTTATCTAGTCAGAAACGCACAAATACACAAATTCAAACTAAAGTACCAGTGAAACATGAGGATCAGATTGCCTATTGGCAGCCTTGATCACGTATGACAGGTTATTGTCACGGTTTTCAAGTTTAATTACGAACTGGTTCCATGCCACAGATCACAGGACAGACACTTAAGAGTTGCCTGCCCATGGTGGTTTCCTGTCAAACATAGTTCTTTCCCCTTTTCCCCTATTGTGTGTGTGTGTGTGTGTGTGGATGGGTGGGTGGATATGGGTGTGGGTATGTGCGTGTGTGTGTGTTTTGTTTTGTTTTTTGTTTTTTAGTGTGAAGCCTGGTTTTATGTTGTTTGGTTGGTTGTTTTGTTTTTATGGTTAAGTTGTTTGTTTGCTTGTTTTTGTATTAAACGTTCCATCTTCCTTTCTGTAGTTTTCTTGCTCTTCTTCCTCAACGTCCTTCTTCTTCTTCTGTCATTTCTTCTTTCTATAATACATTCATTTTTTTATGTCCCATTGTTTCCTTTTTTCTCATACACACTATCACTCACACGCACACGCATACACGCACATATGCTGAGCATACACACCATACAGCATACACCCACGTGCACACACACATACATACACACACATGCACGCACGCACACACACACACACACACACACACACACACACACACACACACACACACACACAGAGGGAAAAAAAATTTTCACTTTCCAACCACACCACCCACGCACTAAATAGAAAAATAAACATTAAACAAACACAGACACAAACAAACAAATAAACAATACAGGAACACAACTGAAAAACAAACATGACTTTGTCTATCAGACTGTCTGTAGCATTGGTAACATTCACACCAAAGAGATGGGCCCGCAAACAAATAAACAGTCAATGACATAAACTAACAACGTAGAGCAATGAAATATGACTCAGGACATCAGATCGCACACTGACAGCCTTGATCACGTAGGGCAAGCTATTGACACGGTTTGCTTTGTGTCTAATCACAAACAGGTTCTGTGCCGCAATTCACAGCTCTGGAAATGAATTGCCTGCCCATGGCCTTTCCTGTCAAACAGTGTTTCTTCCCTTCCCTTCCTGTTTGGTCGTTGCTGATGTTTTTAAAAGTATGGAGTCTGGTTTTACATTGATTAATTGGCTGGTTCGTTGGTAGGTTGGCTGGTAAGCTGGTTGTTAGCTCTTTGGTATGTTTGCTGATTCTTTCCTTTCTTTTGTATTTTTGCTTTTGTTTTGTTTTGTTTATTTTGTTTTGTCATGTTTTATTGCTTTTGTTCCTTCACGTTCTCTCTGTCTCTCTCTGTCTCTCTGCTCTCTCTCTCCTCTTTGCTCTCTCTCTCTCTCTTTCTCTCCATCTGCCTGTCTCTCTATCCATCTGTCTGTCTGTCTGTGTGTCTCTCAATCTCTCTCTCTTTCTCTCTCTCTCTCTCTTCTTTCTTGGGTTGCATTCTGTTTTTTTCCTTTTATTTTCCCTCTTATTCTCCTTTTGTTTTCTACCGTTTTTTTAATGAGTTTACTTGTCTGTCTATCCTTTGTTCTATTGATTGTGATGTCCTGAGTCATGTTTTGTTCTTGTTTGAGTTTGTTTGATGGTGTGTCTCTGTATGTGTGTGGTGTAGTGTAATGTACACAGGGCGTTACCCAACTATCAAAATTAACACTGCCTAAAGCAATCTTACACGAACTGCTCTCTTTTCTGACTGCTCGGTGCAGTGTCTTGTTCTTGTTTTTCTGTCTTTTTCCTCTAACTTATTGCACCTCTATTTCTCAATCAGAGAGAAAGATTTCACTGTCCACTGCACCAGATAGATAAAACATACAAACCACCAAACAAACTCAAACAAGAACAAAACATAACTCAGGACATCACAATCAATAGAACAAAAGGATAGACAGACAAGTAAACTCATTAAGAAAACGGTAGAAAACAAAAGGAGAATGAGACGGAAAATCAAAGGAATAAAAGGGACAGACAGACAGGCAAACAGCCAAACACACAAACGAAACATCAAACCCTAAAACAACAAGAACATGACCCAGGTAACAGACGCCTATTGGCAGCCTTGATCACGTAGGGCAGGCTATTGGCACGGTTTGCTTTGTGTCTAATCACAAACGGGTTCCGTGCCGCAAATCACAGGACACGGACGGGGCGGGGGTGAGGGAATAAAGAGTTGATTGCCCATGACCTATTCTAGTCAGACTTCTTTCCCTTGCGCTTTTTAATTGTGTTCGTACTTGATATGGAGTCTGTTAATTCGTTTTTATATGAAATTTGTCTCTTGTTATTTTTCCGTTTCTTCCTTTCTTTGTGTTTTCAAGGAATATTCCCCCTCCGCACTTTTCTTCTTTTCCTTGTCTGTTAAATTTTTCCCTTAATATTCTGTTATTTCTGTTCAATTATTTACTCTCTGATTTTACTATATTTTGTGTTTTCAGTTAGTTTCTTGAAAAAAAAAAAACAGGAGGAATTATGATATCGTTATAAGCTTTGACACGCGCACGTACATGTACGCACATACACACATAACAATCACACGTGCGCAGACACACGCATGCATACACACATTGAATAACACACACAGACACACACACATGCACACACACACACATATATATATATATATGTATACACACATATATATATATAATATATATATATATGTATATGTAACTCAGACACACTTAACACACTCATACACGCACATAAGCAAAGAAAAAGCAAGAGAGGCCAGCTCCCTGATATTCACACACATACACACACAAAAAGACAAACACTCAAACCATCTCACAAACAAACAACAACAACAAAACACCAGAACAACTCAGGAAGTCAGAGGGCCCATAACTGACAGCTGTAATCACGTATGGCAGGCTATAGGCACGGGTTGTTGGGTGCCCAGTCACAAACGGCTTCTGTGTTGTAAATCACTTAACAAAGAATAAAGAGTTGCCTTCTCATGTCCATTTGCTATCATACAAAGTTCCTTCCCTTGCTTTGCCCTGTTGGTCACAGCTGATTTAACTGTGTGAAAGTACAGAGCCTGCTTATGTTTTGTAGTGTTTATAATTCAGGGTTTCCCTTGTTTCACCTTCTTTCACATCCTCATACACACACACACACACACACACACACACACACACACACACACACACACACACACACACACAAACACACACACACAACACACATACACACACACACATACTCTCTCTCTCTCTCTCTCTCTCTGACACACACGCGCGCGCGTGCGCGTGCACACACACATACAACAACGTGCGCACCCCTCCCTTCCTTGTTACTCCACACATTGCAGACAGACAAACTATCAAACATTCACAAACAGATAAAGACACAAAGAACAGCACTAATATGACACGAGATATCACAATCAACAAAGCAAAAACAAAACAAAAAAACACACATACACGCACACGCACACAGGCAGACAAACAAAACAAAATCAAAATAACAAATAACAAAACTTGATCCAAGTATCATACCACGTATTGACTCTCTTGAGGGCGTATGGTAAGACTATGAATGTGTGTGTTTGTGAAGAAGAAGGAGGAGGAGGAGGAAGAGGAGACAAAAGGAAAACAAAGAATGAAGGGACTTAAGAAAGACTAAATGACAGAAGAAAGGGAAGACGTGGAGGAGAAAGATCAAGAAAAAGAAGAAGAAAGAAAAACTGAATGAACAAGATGTTTGTTAAAATTGGCACAATTTTATCGTCTTATCTAATCACAAAAGCACAAATACACAAATCCAAACTAAAAGACCAGTGAAACATGAGGATCAGATTGCCTATTGGCAGCTTGATCACGTATGACAGGTTATTGTCACGGTTTGTGTGTATTTAATCACAAACTGGTTCCGTGCCACAGATCACAGGACAGACAATTAAGAGTTGCCTGCCCGTGGCGGTTTCCTGTCAAGCAGAGTTCTTTCCCCTCTCTTCCTCCTTAATCCTTGTCGTGTGTGGGTGAGCCGATGGGTGTGTGGGTGTGGGTGTTTGTTTAAGTATGAAACCTGGTTTTGATTGTTTGGTTGGTTTTTGCTCTAATGGTTTGTTAATTTGCTTGTTGGCTTGTTTTTATAGTAAATGTTCTTTCTCACTTACTTTCTTTCTTTTTCTTGTTCTTCTTCCTCGTTGTCCTTCCTTTCTTCTTCGTTGTCCTCTTCTTCTTCTTCTTCTTTCTTCTTCTTCTTCTTCTTCTTCTTTCATTTGTTCTTTCTATAGTACATTCATGCTTTCTTTTATTTCCCGTTGTTTCTTTTTTTTTTCTTCACATACACACTGCCACTAACAGATACACACGTACATGCACACACATAACGCATCTGCAGACATACCCACACGCATACACACACATACATGCACACGCGGGCACATGCACACACACACACACACACACAGAAAGAGGGGAACATGTTTTCACTGTCCAAGCACACCATTCACGCACAAAATAGAGAAACCATCAACACACACACACACACACACACACACACACACACACACACACACACACACACACACACACACGCACGCACGCACGCACGCACGCACGCACACACACACACACACAACATAAACCAAACATGACTTTGTGTCAGACTTTCTGTTGCACTGGTAACATTCACAGCAAAGAGAAGGACCCTCAAACAAATAAACAGTTAGTTACATAAACTAACAACACAGAGCAATGAAATATGACTCAGGACATCAGACCACACACTGACAGCCTTGATCACGTAGGGCAGGTTATTGACACGGTTTGCTTTGTGTCTAATCACAAACGGGTTCCGTGCCGCAATTCACAGCTCTGGAAATGAATTGCCTGCCCATGGCCTTTCCTGTCAAAAAGGGTTTCTTCCCTTCCCTTCTTGTTTGCTTTCATGTTTGATTGTTGCTGATCGTATGGAGTGTGGTTTTACATTGCTTAATTAGCTGGTTCGTTGGTGGGTTGATTGGTAAGCTCGTTGTTAGCTGTTGGGTATGTTTGCTATTCTTTCCTTCTTTGTGATTTTTGTTTTATTTTGTTTTGTCATATTTTGTTGCTTTTGTTCCTTGTTGTTCCTTCTCTCTCTCTCTCTCTCTCTCTCTCTCTCTCTCTATCTCTCTCTCTCTCTCAGTCTCTCTCTTTCTGTCTCTCTCCCTCCCTCCCTCCCTTGCTCCCTCTCTCTTTCTCTCTCACTCTCTCTCTTCTTTTTTGCGTTCTGTTTTATTTCTTTTATTTTCCTCTCATTCTCCTTTTCTTTTCTACCCTATTTTTAATGAGTTTACACATGTCATTTGTTGTTTGTGTTTCATGTTTTATCTGTTTGTTATTTTTGTTGTTCTTTTATTCTGTCTAAATTTTGTTTTAATTTTGCTTGTATTTTCACGTGTTTTCTTTTTACGAAGACATAGTTTTAGTTATTTCCATTCCACAGTGAACAGGTAGAATGGTTCAGATGATAACGATAATTTGATTTGTTTAGTGCTGACAATAAGTGTCAGTGCATACTTGTTACTCTTTACATAGCAACAACAACAACGCAAGTCAGCATGCTATATGAGACACAGAGCGAGACAGAGAATGAGAAACAAACAGACAGACAGACAGACAGACAAGGAGAGACAGAGGCAAAATGATAAGAAGACAGAGAGTCGGGAAGGAATAGATTTTTAATTCGTTGTCAAAGGGGTTTATTGATAGCTGTGTCTCATAAATCCACACGCCTTTCTTTCACGTGGCTGGTTTGTAGGACTTTTTTTTTAACCGCATTGCAGTCTCAAGATGCTAAATTCTCCCTCACCCTCTCTTCCACTCCTCTTCTTCCTCTTCAGTCTCCTTCCTTGCTTTTCTTTTCCTTTTCCTTTTCTTCGTCTGTTTTTTTTTTTTTTTTTTTATGTCAACATTCTGCACTTTCTCTTCTTCTTCGTGTTCCTACTTCACGTCTATCTCTTTGTTTTCTTGCTTTAATGCTTGTTTTTGTGTGTTTGTTTTTTTCCTTTATGTGTTTATTTTTGGTGCATTTCTCTTATATTCATATCTTTATTTTTCACCAATGCATTTCGTTTTTTATGTTTCTATGCTTGTATCAGATGTGTAGAATAGCAAGGACAGCTGTAATTGATTCTCCCTTAGATGCAGTGTGTTCCATGTTACATAACAATTGACATTGTGCATTATGGAAAAAAAATGAAAAAGAAGTTTAAGAAAAAAAAACGTACGGTCAAGTTGTTCTATAATCTCCCTTTAAAATGCGGTCAAGTTGTTCTACAGTTTCCATTTTTATACAAAAACTGAAAGCAAAAGAAAAATTCGTATCTAAAGTACCTTTTTTCATTGCAAATCTCCGTTCAGGTTAGATATCAAAACACTTGTAGAAGTGCATACTTTCATTTTTAGTTGCATTAGACAAAAGCACAAAATAAACCAATGGATAACTTGTATGATAACCAAATGTCTCTCAAGTTTTAATTCAGCAAAAAGGTAAAAGAGAACCAGATGTATGCTTAACTAACGTAAGAAATACGCATAATCTCTATTTATTGCAAGAGAGAATCAGAAAGCCTTAATTTCTAGAAGTGAGATCATCTTCATTCTCGTCAGACAAAACAAGGAAGTATTGTGCCTTAGATATAAACTTTGATAAACAGTTCCAGATCTCACACCACCTGAAATAGTGTAATGAATCCTTTCAACAACAACAACAACAACCAAAAAAAAAAATATATATACCCTATATGATACATACATAATACATAAAAATTGTGATTTTTCCCGATTCGAAGACCCAAGACGGCCGCCCTGTTATCGTACACGTAATAATCATTCTTTATGTCGCATACAGCTGGGCTACATCGTCAGAACAGAGATCCTGAAACAAAAAACAACAAAAAAAAGATTTCTTCCATAACAATGAATAAATTATGGAGGACATGTATCGAGGACAATGGTAGATTGTCGCTGCTGTGAAAACAGATAGTAAATACTGTCTGAAGTGTCTGAGACGGTGCTGTTGACCCACTTTCCTTGAAAAGTGCAGATTTTACGCTCTTTTTTTTGTTTGTTTGTTTTGGTGTCTTTCCCTTCAGATTACCCTTTCGAAACTTCCTCAACTTTCCATACCTTTGACCAAAATTTGGTAAAGATCCAGCCTTACAGAACCGAAAAACGCGTATCCACTCATTTTTGTCAGACACATGCACGCGCACACACACGCACGCACGCACACACACACACACCTCACACACACGCAGCACGCACGCACGCACGCACGCACCACACACACACACACACACACACACACACACACGCACGCACGCGCGCGCGCGCCTCTGGTCGATATGAAATAATCTCCCCACCCCCCTTTTCTTTCAAATCAAAAAGGGATATTGATTAGGGACCAGCTTTAAGACACCTACCAGAACCTAATGCTACTATCCTTAAATAATGAAGTGTTTTCAGATTTGAAGTTGCCATCTCCTCTTCTTTCTTTTCATTGTCTGTCTCTTTCGTTTCTTGTTCATGTCCACGTTGTCTTTTCTTCCATCTGTGTTTTCCCTCTCCTTTGTTTTCTTTGGCTTCTTCTTCCTCTTCCTTGTGTCTGATCTTCTCCCTTCTTCCCATTTTCCTCTTCTCCTTCTTTTCATTTGCTCCTTCATCTCCTCTTCTTCCTGCTCCCCTTTACCCTCATTTGTCAAGGAGGGTTGTGGCGTAGTGCAGTGTTGACTTGCGGTTACAGCACTCGCCCAGTGCTGGAAAAATCATGGGTTCGAATCCCGAATTGCAGAGTGATTACCCCGTCTTTTTACTAGACTTTGACAGATGGTCTGAGTATTCGTCTTTACAGTGAGACGATAAGCCGGCATCCCACATATTTATGCATGCAAGAGGATACTGTTACAGTCTTCGAACATAGCGTCGAAGTAAACACCGGAATAAGGCGAGGATGTATAATGTCAGCACTTGTCTTCAACATTGTCATAGATGGGTGTTGAGACAAATGACAAAGGACTAAGCAAGAGGCAACAAATGGAATCTCTTTCCATTACTGCAAGATTTGATTTAGCCAAAACTTGGCACTGGTCTCACATACTCACCAACACAAGAAGGAGAAAAGATCACCGCTCCACTTTTGCACATTAGGTTTTACATTCAGTCAGAAGGAAACTCAGATCATGACACTGAACATTGCGAACCTCTTATCAGTTCAAATTGACGGAACAAAGCATAACCACACCTATACAGTTCACATACCTAGGCAACGCTGTCAGACACGTCGAAAGAGCTGACACAGACATCAATAGCAGTGTCAACACTGCCAGAAACACCTATAGAATGCTGAACAACGTGTGGAGGTCCTCCCAATACAGCACCAACACCAAGCAGAGACAGTAACAGAGACGTGTCCTTTCTACCCTACTTTACAGTCAGGATGCTAGGGGATGACAAGAGAGCGACCTTAACAAGCTATCAACTTTCCACACGAAGAACTTCGAAAAACCACACGATTCTTCTGGTCCATTATCATCTCCAACCAACAGGCACTCGCTGATGCAGTGAAGAGAGTATGGACAGTATCATTATGAAAAGACCATGGAGATAGATAAGGTACATTATCCGAAGCGAGCAGGATAACATCACCCAGACTGCCCTTCATTAGACACCAGAATAAAGATGCAGAAGAGAAAGAGCCAGAAATACCAACGGTGAAAACTAGAAGGAGATCAAAAACTCATAACACAGTTGAGATGCCATGTAGAGGCTGGCCTACAACATATAGGAGTGGAGGACGCCCTACACTTCAAGCCAGTTGACGTTTTCATTTTCTCTCTATATCACACATAATGTGTCTTTTTTTCCCTTTCACCTCTCAAACTCAACAGTCTCAACACAGTTGGAAACAATACAAGTGCAACATGCAGATTTCACCAGAAAATAAAGCACAAATCGATACAAAACAGTACAATGAAAATTCCAGGTTTTTTTTCTCTCTCTGATACGCCACAAGGCTGCCATACTTTCCGTGTCACCCTTAACCTTCTCAAGATGGCACCACGACATCAATGCCGGGAGGGGGAAGACACAGACAGGACCAGAGGGAGGGAAGGGCGGGGTGGAGGGAAACGAGTATAACGGACGGAAGGGGGAGGTTGGAAAAAGGAGGAGGGGATCAAGCTTTCGTGTCACTGTGGAGGAAAAAGATGGAGCTGGGGCCGCCATAAAACTCACTATACGGAAAGTGAAGGCGGTCTCTTCTTCAGTCCCCTCTTATTAACAATAAAGAACAAAGAGAAAGCGGAGGGTTGTGTTCATGTCAATACACGAGCGCACATTATGTGTGTGTCTGTTAGTCTACCTGACTGTCTGGCTGTCGTTTGTCCATTTGTCTGTCTGTCTGTATCATAAAATGTCAGTAGAGGTAAATTCCCCCGTGTATGGGTGGACAGTTTTTTTTCAAGACTAATGTTCGATCAAAATTAGTTACATTACGCGTGACTTGCGCAGTCAGAACTAGGTTAAGATGATCGTGTTGCTTTTTTATATCCTGTTATAACAGTCATGATTTGAAGACAGACCTTTGACATACAACTGCCATCCTTGTAGTCGCGGAGTTTGGACTTTGTTGTTGAGGACTTGTCATACTCGAACAATTATGCGCTCCACCCAAATCTGCAGTGAATAACTGTCAGACTGCTCGAGCCTACGCAAAACTATTATGCCCAGGCAAGGTCTTGAAATAGGAAGGGAATGGAGGAAACGGGAGCTATCAAACACTAAGCTGACACCACTGTAATGATGGGAGTATTAAGATGGACAGTGAACAGGTATGTTTTGATGTCACAGGCTGGGATTGAACGCGAGGTATTATATCTTGAGTCCAAGGCTCCGTCAACAGAGCCTTCCAGCCTGGACTAATCTTAGCATGTATCTCCCTAAGTATTTGTGGCTGTCAACTTCCTCAGGATTCTGGGCATGTTCATGGCAGTCTGGATTAATGTTGTTGACCATCATTTTACTCTTCTCGTTGTGAGTCCTATGCCATGGGTTAGTAAGGTTTTTCTCCTTTGTCAGTACACCTGCACCGCTCATTTCGGTTCTCCAACACATCTCCAAACCAAACAGATATGAGACAGTATGGGTATGGAGGGACATAGAATCTGGGACAGCTTTTCACCGTGTCCTGATGATGAATAGGATGATGATACTGAAGATGCTGTGGTGTCCCATTTCGGATTGTCGTGACTCTACACTTACATCCTCGCAACAACTCGACCCGTGAGCGATACAGACACCTGCGGTTATAGTTAGGACATTCGAGTAATAGCCCTCAGTACACAGGTATAACGTGGATGTGACTCGATTGTGTGGTCCCAGTGTTCCAAACAACCTACAGCACGCTCAACTTTGGATTGGAGCCTGTCGGAGCCGAAAAAATCCCAGAAAAGTTTTGCTTTGGTAAGATCTTCGTCTTTGTTCCATGGCCTGAACACTCTCTGGGGAGGAAGGTGCTGCATACGATCGACTTCTTCAGAGCCTAGCATTTTGAGATAGTTGTCCATCTCATCTGCTTCACTGTTGACGGAGGAACAGGTACACATTTCCAACTGGGTGGACGTGGCCATTGTGTTCAAGGAAGGGCACATAATCCGATCACTCATCCATTTGGCAACTACATTTGATCGTACTTAATCTTGACTTATGTCAGCGAGTGGTCTGAGCATTATGGTATCCTGTTTCTACTTACTAACAACACATTCAACAGTTGGACCAGCTCCACCAAAGTCGTTTGAAGGAATGTGGTTTGCCAAGCATTGAATATCTCCTCATCAGGTACCGGGTTTCTTGGACAGAACACGTTGTCAGTGTGAAATACAGCTGTGTCCCAAAGATGCTCTCGATTGGAGAGCTGAAACAAGAATATCGTGACCACAGAAGACCAGTAAAGCGATACAAGGATAGTCTGAAAGCCAACGTCATACACTGTGACATCAACACCACCAACTGCGAAAATGTTGCCCGCAACAGAGCAAGCTGGTGACAACAGGGCACCATCACAGTTAAACAGCGCAGAACAAAGTGTTATTCAACACAAGAGGAACCACCAGAAGCACAACCCAAGTCTACAGGACTCCTTTCCATACAGCGTCTGCAAAACAGGTGCCTCCAGGACTGGTCTCCTATCCCAGATGAAGACCCACACCTGTCGAAGAGAACCAGTATGCCACGTGCTCGTCTGTCGGGTCGACGGGTGAATCCATCATCATGGACCATCACAGGGGCAAATGTTGTAATCACTGCGTCTACCTGATCCCCTGTTAGTCATGTTGTTCCATGAGTCCTTCTCTTCACTCATAAACCTGTATCCGCCAGATGCAAAACCTTAACCCTTTGGCTCCCTAACACTATCCACCAGCTGCAGAAAGCTGGTGGATAGTGTTAGGGAGTCAAAAGGTTGTTATGGCTTTGTTATCACTGATGGCGATGCAGTAAGCTAATGGACAGGGTGAGAGAGTCAGAGGGATAACAAGATTTTTGACGGGCGCATCAGCTAGGTGATTAGGGCATCAGATATCCAACCAGAGAGTCTGAGTTCAGATCTGCCCGGTACCTTCTGGTGAATACAGGATAGAGATTTTTTCCCGATTTTCTCTCAAATCAGTATACGTGCAGACCTGCTAGTGTTGAATCTTCCTCTGTGTACACGTATATGCATAGCATCAGATACACGCGTTAAAGATCCTTTACGCTATTTTAGCTTTCAGCTGTGTAAGGAAGCACAAAAATGCCTAGAATGCACGTTCCCGTTGTCCCCTCCACATTTTAAGACCTCTACAGCTTAGGCTCAAGGAGTTTGTCGGATAATTCCTGGCAGATTTGGTTGGAGCGTTTATGGAATTGTCGACTGTAATTATTGAAAAACTCCAGACTTTATGTGTGACTCCCTTTTGGTCAAGATATAGGGCCTGCTATCTAAAATATGTAAAAGGAAAGATTTTTGTCTTGGCTTGAACCATTCTGTTTTGTCGTTTTGTTTTGTTTTGTTTTTGTGTTTCTTTCCCGCTGGCTGTGTCCGTAGAGTGGAGAAACAGCTTTAACCTTTTGGCTGACAGACATACAGTTCTTGTGGCCCCTACATCGCCTGTCCCTTAACTCTGTCTTCTTCTGTCTGTCTGTCTGTCTGTGTAGTGGTCTGTCTGTCTTTTTTAATTAATATATTACTTGTTGTCCTTGTTCTTGATGGGGTTGGGTAGTTTGTTCGCTTGGACTTGTGTTGTATGGAGGTACGAAGACATCCTTCCCCTCCCCCACCCCCACCCACCCTTTTTTTTTTTGCATGTTTGTTTTCTTTTGTTTCTTAATCCTACATGTTTTTTTCCCCCTTGTTTCATCCTACATGTTTTCCCCTAGTTTCGCTTTCCCTTTTTAAAAAAAGAACATGATTGCATAGACGTGCGCGGGCGAGCGTGTGTTGTGTGTGTGTGTGTCTGTGTGTGTGAGTGCTCGTGCGTGTGGTTTGTGTATGTGTATGTTGTGTGTGTTTGTGTGTATGAATGTGTGTGTTGTGTATCTCTGTCTCTTCTCTCTCTCTCTCTCTCTCTCTCTCTCTCTCCTCTCTTCTCTCTCTCTCTCTCTCTCTTTCTCTCTCTCTTCAGATGAACGTATTTTTCGAAAGACAGCAAAAATGTAAAACTTTTAATGTGAGAGTTCGGGAGAATTTTTATTCTTTTAAAAGCCATAAGTAGTGATGTGCAGTTCCTGATCTGTTGTGTGTTTTTTCGTCTGTGAATGGACCATTTGAATGTTTCTTTAGTGTGATACAACCTCCTGGTGTTGGTGGTGATGTTATTGTTGGTATTGTCCATGGACTAAAAATAGAAGTCTTGACATTTCGCCTGACGAAGGGTTCTTGTTGCTTGTACCTCGCCTGTTTAGTCACTCTGTGTGTGTGTGTGTGTGTGTGTGTGTGTGTGTGTGTGTGTGTGTGTGTGTGTGTGTGTGTGTGTGTGTGTGTGTGTGTGTGTGTGTATGTGTTTGTTGTTGTTGTTTGTACTTTTCTTGATCGTCTTCTTCTTCGTCTCCTTTTTTTTTCTCTCTTCTTCTTCTTCTTTTTCTACTTCTTCTTCTTCTTTTTCTTCTTCTTCTTCTTCTTCTTCTTCTTTTTCTCCTTCTTTTCTTCTTCTTCTTCTTCTTTTTCTTCTTCTCATGGTCATTGTTGTTTGTTTTGGTCGTCGCCCTCTTCCTCTGCCTCCCCCTCATTCTGTTCTTCCTCCTCCTCCTCCTCCTACTGCCACTACTGCTACTTCTACTTTATCATCTCTTCTTCTTCCTCCTCTCTTTTTATCTTTTCTACTACTGCTGCTGCTACTACTACTACTACTACTAACCATACTACTACTACTACTACTTCTACTTACTGCTATTTTTCCTTCTTCTTCTTCTTCTTCTTTTTCTTCTTCTTCTTCTTCTTCTTCTTCTTCTTCTCTTCTTCTTGTTCTTGTTCTTCTTTTTCTTAATTTTCTTCTTCTCTTCTTCTTCTTCTTCTTCTTCTTCTTCTTCTTCTCTTCTTCTTGTTCTTGTTCTTCTTTTTCTTATTTTTCTTCTTCTCTTCTTCTTCTTCTTCTTCAACAAAGATAGATAAGCAAACAGGCTGAAGGAGATGGATAACCATACAGGAACAGACCCAGAGAGGGGAAGAATGGATGGGGGAAAAGACATCAGACGCTTTGACGTGTTTAATTATTTAAAGACCTCGGCTCTTCACTATAACTTCAGTGAACATTTGTGTGTGCAACAGAAAAACAGACACAAAATGAATGGCCCAGTGACCCCAGTCTCGGAAGCGAGATGTCCTGATTCGACCCTGGTCAGGCAGAGATTTTCTTCTCCATCCCAGTTCTCTTACAGCACGTAAAAGATCCTTTGGCAACAAACGGGTTATCCCGGGCAAAATCTGTAGAAAGTCCACTTTAGTAAGTAAAAATGTATGCATACAGGAAAAAGTGGCGGTCTGTTATGGTGACATATTTTCCTCGGATGAAACTTCGCAAAAATATCCCCAAATGAAAAAAAATCAAGTCTAGTCCAAGAGCAAGACAAAGAGACAAAGATGAAGCCTGATACAAAATGGAACAAAGGCACGAAGATTGAAAATTACAAGGAGGAAGTAATCGATCCACAAGGGCAATCCACTTTCTTTCTTCTTCTACATGACAGCTCCTCTTCCTTCACCACCACCACCACCATCATCATCACCACCATTACAACTACCATCACCAGTACTATCGCCAGCCCAGCCACCACTACACTACCACCACCATCACCACTACCACCATCACTGCTGTCACTGCCACCATCACCATCACTATCATCACCATCACCTTGCTTGCTGTTTAGAAGTAGTGGTGGTCTTTAGTGTCAGACTTAGTTTTTATGCATTTTAACGAGGTGCAATTAGGTATTACAATAATACTAAGTTTCAGCAACATAGAATCAGTTGCATCAAAGATTTAACGCTTTGACTCCCTCACCCTATTCACTAGAATCCTGCATCGTCATCAATGATAGCAAAGCAAATACTTAACCCTTTGTCTCCCTTGCTGGTGGATAGGGTGAGGGAGTCAGTGGGTTAATTTTTTGCAGCTGGTAGACAGGGTGCGAAATAGCAGAAGAACAGTGTGGATTTGTGGAGGGGAAAGGAACTATTAATGCCATATACATCCTAAGAACTATCATAGAGAGGTCAGTTGAGATGAATAAGGATTTGTATTTATGCTTTCGATCGGGTACGACATGAAGAATTGATCAACCAACTGGAGAGACTCAATGTCGATGGAAAAGATCTATGAATAATCAGGAATATGTACTGGGAACAAACAGCTGCAATGAGAATAGAAAACAATATAAGCTCTTTTCAAAACATCAAAAGAGGAGTCAGACAGGTTGTGTTTTGTCACCAGATCTGTTTTCACTATATAGCGAAAACATCATGAGAAACCTAGAAGAAGACCCTGGATTAAAGGTTGG
>CM060310.1:92605381-92607881 GCA_030674185.1 Monoplex corrugatus | reverse complement strand
GCCAGACTAAGGCGAAGGAGGCGTGTTTCATTCTCATGGTCCGGGAGGTGGACTGGATGTGGCTGGCGTGTGGTGTTTGGCTATGTCCCGGTGTTTGTCGTCTCCTCATTTTGCTCTTTGGCTTGTGACCAAGTTAACTGATGACTGAGTCTGAATTGACCTAAAGGCTGTGTGCGAGTCGTGGGCTTTATTCTTGTCCCAGGAGCGTCCGTTAACAACGACCTTCCCCATTTCTATCTACGTCATATTTTTTGTCTTATCACACAAATCAAACAGAACGGCAATGAACTTCATATCAATAGGCACGTTCCCAAACAGATCGTGCAGCGCATGGACAGCCCCCCTTTGCTCGGCGAAATAGCGACCATGTCGCGTCAGAAGCTGGGTGGTGATGTCGGGTCTGTGGTGAGGCATTGTTGCTGTGGGCCCCATCCAGCAGTGTTGGGTTTTGTTGTTAATGTTAACAGGACTGCTATTGTCCTCACCCATTTTTTATGTCGATGTTGCTGGCTGGCTGTAGAAAGATTTTCTCAGCTCTTTATGAGTCGAAAACCGAGATTCTTTGCACAATGGCCATAAATAAACAGAAGAGATGGAAAGAGAGAGAAGGAAAGGAAGGCTCTTTTATAAGCCAGCTGCCGAAATAGATTAACTTTAAACACCAGAAATGTCCTCCCATTACTGTTCCCTGTTGATGTCCACCAGTCAATGACCAATCGTTACGATCGTCACCCCCCTGTCCGATCACTGACAAAGGGAGGTAATTTCTTAATCTGGGTCTTATAGTCTAACGTTAGGTTTGGTCAAGTGAATGTCTGACTTTGGTCTGAGACACAAAGTTGGGTTCATTGATGTGTTTTGTTTTTCTGTAAAAAATGTACATTGGTTCAAATGGACTGGAGATGGCTGTGTGTCTGTCTATCTGTCTGGTTGGTCAGCTGGCTGGCAGACTGTTACAGGATTTTCTCAGCTCCTTATGAGTGAAACATTACCAAGGTTTGGTTTAAAAAGTGTGGACTGTTGAGGAATCACGAAAGCCTAAGTTTGCACAGGATGGCACTAAGGTCGACGTCACACGGATCAAAGTAGTGTCTGAAATTAGCATTTTTCAAGGAACGTCTGTAAACAGCACTGTCTCAAAACCTGCTGACAATATATAAAGTCTACGTTCTATTTCTATAGAGGCTTCTTTCAAGCCACAGTGTTTGTGACACTACCATTTCCTTGATGTCTGGGCGTATGTCAAGTTTTATTTGTACAGAAGCTTTTTCACAGTCACGGTGACCTTGAGATGTACAACATCTGGATTTTGTGTAATCGTTTTTATATAAAAGGGGAGACTGTTAAAAAAAGCTCGTTGGAATGGTTTGACAGTGTTTTCTTTACTCTTTTTACTCTGAGTCAACAGCCGATGAAAGCCGTCATCCCTGGCACGTGGGTGGAAGGGTGAGACCTTATCTAGGATCATACTGATGCCATCAAAACAACAGCACATTAGCACGGTTGTACCAACACTTGAACTATTGCCGCAAAAACCACACAGCAGGGCACCACGCCAGTGTCAGAGACCAGAAGAGGGAGATAGAAAGAGGTGGGGATGGACCAGTCAACGTGGCAAAGTGGTTTGTGAAACAAACTGCTGACTGGGAGGTTTGGGTTTGAAACTCTTGTCAATCAAAAATATTGTTGTGGGATTTCCGACCTTGACCAGCTCCTGTGTAGAGCTGAGCGTGCTATGGATCGTGGTAAAGTCCGGGACCTTACAGTCAAGTCTCATCCACTTTGCAAACGTGTTACTGACAGCTTTGTTCAAACTTCTTGACCAACACCAGAGGTGTCTATATCTCTCAGGCCCGGTTTATGCCAGGATGTATTATAAAAGGAAGCTGAGAGTGAAAACCAGTCACGCTGTCTCGATCGGAAATGGAACTCCACAACACCAGTACTATCATCCTTATTCTCATTATCATGGCATTGTGAAAACTGTCCCACCACTTGAGGCCTTTCGTGCCCTGCAGTTTCGGTGTTTGGGAGTGTGCTGGAGAGCCAAAATAAGCGGCGTGGGGAGTATTGTAGAAGACAGCAGCCAAATTAAAAAAAAACCCTGCAGGTCATCAATGCCAGAGATCAGAAGTGGACAAAAGAGAGAAGTGGAGATAGGAATACGGCATCAAGAAATGGGCATGCTTGGAGTCTGGAATATGGAGTATGACCAAGACAGATTCGCCACATTCACACAGTTCCATGTGCACTACGCCAACATCTGTCAAGAGTTGTCTGGCAGACTTCTTGGGTCTGCACAAAACCTTATGCGTAAGCGAGGTTTTGAAACAAGGATGGGAACAGGACGTATGAAATACTGGCACCACCAGAATGAGTGGAACATTGTGATGGACAGCAAACAAACTGACCTACATGTTGCAGGGTGAGGCTGAACTCCAGACGTAAGATTTTAAGTCCGTCGTCATCACCATCATCATCATCATGTGCCCTGATGCAT
>CM060310.1:92595381-92597881 GCA_030674185.1 Monoplex corrugatus | reverse complement strand
GGGCCAGACCTGTTTCCCTCCTGCTTTGTAGAACGTTGTCATAGCAATTGGTGCGTTTGGGGTCATGGTTTTTTCGCTAACCACATCTGTGATCACTTTCAGAACTTGGTTGTGCCTCCATGTATACCTTCCTTGGGCTAGCGCTACTTTGCAAGAGCTTAGGACATGTTCCACTGTTTGTTTCTTCTGACAGAGCGGACATGCTGGGTCGTCTGCTTTCCCCCATTTCACTAAGTTTGCATTCGAGGGGAGCAGGTCATATACAGATCTGAGGAGGAAGCTTATCCTTAGAGGAGCCATGTGCCACATATCGTTCCAGCTGAGACTTCTTTGGAGTGCACTGTCCCATGTTGTCCATTGCCCCTGTTGACCTTGCTGGACTGCCTTCTGCACTCTTTTGACATCTTCTTCTTCCTTCAACTCCTGTATGATCATGTCTCTTTTTTCCTTCCCTTTGGCTTTGGACCACCACTGCATTTTTGTTGCTCCCAGTCCCTGTCTGTTGGTTTGCGTGTGTCCAATTATTTCTTTGATGCTGAGGTTTCTCTTGGCATTGTTTACAGCCTCTTGGACTTTCCACTTTCTGCCAGTTCTCAGCTTTGGATGAACTGCTCTCACGATATTGTCCTCCGATTCTCCTCAGCATGCTCAACAGTCTTGCTTTTCCAACTTTGTATTCCTCCACTATGGATTTCAGAGGTAGCTTCAGCATTGCTTGACGACAGTAGAATGCAACATCAGTGAGACCAGGTGGGACACCGAGCCATTTTCTTGTGTATTTGTTGATTTTGGCTTCCATTGCTTCGACTGTGCTGGTGCAAATGTCATAGATTAGCAGTGGCCACAGCAGCTTTGGTATCAGCATGAACTGTAGACACCAGACTTTGTATTTGCCTGGCAGTCCGCAGTTATCTATTTTCTTCAGGCCTTCTTCTGCTGTTTGCTTGGTTTCACATCCCCTTTGTGTGTCTTTCAGGGAGTCATCATACCATCTTCCGAGACTTTTTACTGGCTCTTCTGTGACAGTGGGGATGGCTTGGTTGGCTACCATGAATTTGACTGAATCTGCCACTTTTCCTTTTCGCAGTGAGAGACTTCGGGATTTCTTAGGTTTGAACCTCATTCTTGAAGAGGCCACCAGCTCATCCAGCTGCTTTAAGATTTGGTGTGTCTCTTCCTCATCCGTGGACAAGACTGTTGTGTCATCCATGAAAGCTTTCAGAGGAGGCATCTGGTATCCATCTCCCAGATTCACTGGACCTGAACTCTTCATTGCAGCTTTCAAGATGACTTCCATTGCCAACACGAACAGTATGGGAGAGATTGCACAGCCCATTGCAATGCCCACCTCTAGGTCTATCCAGTCCGTGGTGTATTCTTTGGTAGAGAACCGCATTGAGAACCCTTGGAAATACTTCCTCAGCATTGTTCGGATGTTTTCTGGGATGTGATACATTTCAAGAGCCAGCTGGATCATATCGTGTGGAACTGATCCATATGCATTCGCCAGATCAAGCCAAACTACGTCAATGTCTCTCTTCTCTGTTCTTGCTTTTTGGATGGCATCCCAAATCAACGTGGCATGTTCCAAGCATCCAGGCATTCCTGGTATGCCTCCCTTTTGGACTGACATATCCAGATACTTGTTTTCAGTCAGGTATTTTGTCAATCTTGCTGCCATAACAGAGAAGAAGATTTTCCCCTCGACGTTCAGAAGTGATATTGGCCTGAACTGATTGATGCTGCTGGAGTTCTGCTCCTTCGGAATGTACACTCCTTCAGCTCTCATCCATTGGTCTCTGATCTTCTGGTTCCTCCATGCTGATCGAATCATCTTGTGGAGCCACTCGAGCACTTTTGGGCATTTCTTGTAGAGCAGGTATGGTATTCCGTTTGGTCCAGGTGCTGACTTGGCTCTGGCTTTCTTTACTACGTTCTTCACTTCATCCAGTGTTGGTGGTTTGTTATTGAATTTTCCTTCTGGCGCTGCAGGCCAAACCAGATTTTGGATTTCAAGTGGTGCCTCGCGCTGAGAATCGGAATATGTTTCCCTGAGATGCTGCTCTAGGGTTTCCTTGCCCACTGTGAGAGTCCCTGATTTGGGTTGTTCAAACAGCTTTCTTGCAAAGTCAAAGGGATCTTTGAAGAAACGATCTTGAGTCTTCTTCTTTTTGCTCTTTCTTCGCCTTGCTGATTCCACTTTGCTGAGAGCATTGTGTTTGGCCTTCAGATCTTTCCAGAGTTCCAGGAGCCCTTGCTTCTCGAATTCTGAGGCAGTTTTCATTCGCTTTTTAAGCTTCCTTTTCTCCCTCCGGATGCTCTCCATCTGTTGCTGTCTTCTGGATTTCTGGGGAGGCGTTTTTGTCTTTGGTTGCTTCACTCCATAAGTGTCCCTGCAGATAGAGTATATGATGTCTCCGTATGTGTCAAGTTTGTGTTCCAGCGTACTGTTCCCTATTAGCGCATTCAGCTTAAGGACAAGTTCCTCATCTAATTTCTC
>CM060310.1:92582881-92587881 GCA_030674185.1 Monoplex corrugatus | reverse complement strand
ACAACAAAACAACACACACACACACACACACACACACACACACACACACACACAACACACACACACACACAACACACACACACACACACACACACACACACACACACACTACACTCACACACACAGAACCAAAAAACATACAGAAATATAAACAAAACAAACACAACACACACCACACACACACACACAACACATACCAGCTCATACAAAATCAAGAATCAACCAACTACAGAACCTCACCACATGACGACACTTCAAAATATAAACAATTAACTAAACCCTCACCCACTACACACACACTCACACACTACATAGAACAAACATCAAAATCAATCAACATCACACACTGACACACATTCACCAAAGAACCAAAAAACATACAGAAATATAAACAAAACAAACCACAACTCAACACATCCACACACAAACAAAAACACAAAAAACAACACACACACACACACAACACACACACACACACACACACACAACACACACACACACACACACATCTACACACACACACACACCAACATACACTCACACACATAACCAAAACAAGAAATATACAACAAACACACACACACCACAACATCACACCACACACACCACACACACACACACACATACACTCACACACACACCAACACAATACAACAAACACACACAACACACACACACACACGCACCACACACAACACACACCACACACACACACCCACAAAACACAACATACACACACACACAAATAAAAACACAAAAACTGTGTTAATTACTCATAGCCCATTCCTTAGTGTACATAAACGTCCATAAACACACATGCACGCACACACGTACACACACTGTGCGTAGATACCACACCACCATGTACACATATACACATATTCGCACACAGGCACACGCACATACTGCACACGTGCACACACGCACGCAAAACACACACACATATACACACACACACACACCACAACATACACACACAATCACGCACGCACACACACACACACACACCCACACACATGCATGAACACACACACACACACAGACATACTGACATACCCCATCCCAGTGTTAATACATACGCATAACAGCCAGCACAGCAATTTAACAAAGACACACAACACGGAATCTGCAGATTCTTAGAATTTGAAGAAACTTTTCCACCAGGCAAATGATGGCCATCGTAGCTTACACCGTATACTATCGATTCTCCAGACGAAAAGTACACAGAGGCAGAGGATTAATCATAGCACAAATCAGACAAAATTGGAACTCTGTAGAAGAGCAAGCGACAGCAGGATACGGTGGACTCAAGGGTTGTACCAGAGGCTGCTTTATGGAAGAGACAGACAGACGTGTTAATAAATTAAAGTTTAGTTCAAGTCAGTACTCCTGCCTGTCTTTATCCATGCTTGGAAATTATAAGAGAGAGCGGGGGGGGGGGGGGAGAGAAATTTTATGGAAGTAAGTTATGTAGGAGAGATAAAGAAATGAAATGAACAAAAACCTTATTTTCCAACAATGTGAATTTTAGCTATATGATTATAACAAACCAACAATAATGATAACAATAATCATGATGATAATAGTAACAATAATATATATAATCTTGATGATGATGATGTTAATATTATCAATAGTAGTAATAATAATATAGAATAATAAAAAATAATTGTAATAATAATAAGAATAATGATAATCACAATGACAATAATGATAACAGTATTTGTATGGCCCAAAATGTTGATACATAAATCAGGTCAGAGCGCATACGCTAGCTCAGATATCTGCCGTCGCTAATCTACTTACATTGAAATAACAGAAAAACAGGATGCTGCAAACTAATCAGAAATTAGATACGAGAAAGGCAGACAGACGCCTTCTGGTTAGTGAAGCAGCAACAAAAGTCATCCACGTCCGTCTGTCCTTGACCATCTTTTCTTGCACACTGTGTTTTGGGGGAGGGGGAAGAGAGAGAGAGAGAGAGAGAGAGAGGTCAGAATTCAGACCTCTGAATGTTTAATGTAGGTACAATGCAAATAATAGAAAGAATGGGGATGGCACCAGGGTTTTTGTTCATATCGTACATCACAGAGAGAGACAGACAGACAGACAGACAGACAGACAGACAGAGAGAGAGAGAGCTTTTGAAATGCAAGGCAACAACAAAAGATGAAAGCTACGCAGTAAGTAGCTTTTTTATAACTGAGAGCCAGATTCAGCCAGGTAGACATTATAACAACAAAAGAGTTTGACATTTTTATGTCCTTGGCCGTTTTTTGTTTGTTTGTTTTGTTTTTGTTTTTGTTTTTTGTTTTTCAGCACTTCTCTACGTCATGTTATTGTTATTGTCTTTCTGCCTTTTGAGTGATCTTGTCTTGGATGCGTGTTCTGGTTGTATGATTCACACTGTGCGCAGTCTGCATGCTTGGTCTTCAGGAGGTTTATTTTCCTCATCTCTGCCTCTATGGCTCACAGTGTCCACAGTCTGCAGACCATTCATCGTCATCGTCATCGTCATTGTAATACAAGAGATGAAGAAAGAAGAGGACGCCATAAGTCTTCAGAGGGTATGGCGTTGGTGATCATGACCCTCCCATACGAATCTATCTTTTGTAAGTGCCTCTCCCAGCCTTTCTGTCTTTATCCATTCTGAAAGTCCGTCCAATATTTTCTCCCTGGGTCTACCTGATCCTCTTTTTCCCTCCACCTTTCCTGTTGTGACTTGGTGCTCAAATTTCTCTCGCCTCATAAAATTCCTCTAAATGTTGTTTGTCTTTTCCTGATCTTCTTCATTAATGTTCTTTTTGTGTTTGCCTCTTTCAAGACTGTCTGTCTTTAGTGGGTGTACTTTTCTTATCTTTGCCTCCATGGCTAACACTGTGCGCAGTCTGCACACTGAGTATACAACAGATTATTTCCTTATCTCTTTTTCTATGGCTCGCATTATGCAGTCTGCACACTCAGTCTACAATAGATTATTTCCTTATCTCTTTTTCTATGGCTCGCATTATGCAGTCTGCACACTCAGTCTACAGTAGATTATTTTCCTCATCTCTGACTCTATGGCTCACATTGTGCAGTCTGCATACGCTTGTCTTTTGTGGGGTTATTTTCATCTCTGCCTTTTACTGTGCATCACCATGTTTTCTTTGATCACCTATTTTCCGATTCCTTTCTGATATCCAGTGGGGGAAGGGTGGGGCTGTTTTTGAAAATGGAATCTGTATCTTGTCTGGAGACATACCCTGTCCATAGCCCATTACTGAAGAGAATTAATCACAGCACGTCACGTAAAGCAGATCCTGTTGACCCTCTTTGACGTCATTGCCTTACTCACACTCCAGAAATGCACCAGAAATTAACTTTTTAACCAAATTACAACGAAAAACAAAAATAGAAGCAAAAGAAAAATGTTACCAGATAGATGAAAATAAAGTTTAAAAACAACACGACTAAGCAGAAGAAACTGTACCACAAAAAGACTGAAGTTGGAAAAGCAGACACAAGACACAACATAGTTTATTGTCCAAGATGAAATAAAACAATAGACAAGTACAAAGTAGATCTTCTGGTACAACCCCAGATTCATTACATTTTACTGACGTTTGTTCAGTACCATCTTTGGGAGGATTCTAATATTTGTCTGATTTACACTAACGATTAGGCCTAGTTCTTTGTGCAAGATGGTTTGTTGTTCAAGTTAAATAAAACAAGATAAAAGTACAAAAGGGAAATAGATCTAATCGTTACTGTAAATTGGACAAATAATGGAACTCTTTGAAAGATGGATCTGATCAAATATCACACCGACATAGCGAATAGCAGATGCTGACTTCCTGAAGAGACAGACAGACAGACAGACAGACAAGTAGAACTTGCATGAACCTTATCACGGTAGTACATTTCTTTTTGTACGCGCGCGTGCGCGCGCGCGCGCGCGTATGTGTGTGTATGTGAGAGAGAGAGAGAGAGAGAGAGAGAGATGAAATAAAATGAGACAGTTTCCAACTATTGATGTTGGTACGTATTAGTACTAACTTACTTATCTGTAAATGTTAATCTACTTATATTCTAGAGAGAGAGAAAGAATGAAAGAGAGAGAGAGAGAGAGATTTTCCAACTATTGATATTAGTAGATATTAGTACATACGCTTACTTACGTATCTGTCAATGGTAATTTACTTATATTCGAGAGAGAGAGAGAAAGAGAGAGAGAGAGAAGAGAGAGAGAGAGAGAGAGAAAGAGAGAGAGAGAGAGAAGAGAGAGAGAGAAAGAGAGAGAGAAAGAGAGAGAGAAAGAGAGAGAGAGAGAAAGAGAGAGAGAACACCTTCTGGTGTGTGGGGCAGCAACCAAAATCCTTCATATTCATTTGTCTTTGGACGCCTTTTCAGCACTGCTCCACGTGGGGTTAATTTTCTTCTCTTAATTCTTCTAAATAATTTGTCTTGATGCGTGTTATTTAGCCATTAATGTGAAGGAATCATATTGCTGCGCAGTCTATATATCCAGCCTTCAGTGTTGATTTGTCTATACTGTGTAGGAGTCATAGTGTGCACAGTCTGAGCATTCGGTCTTCAGTGGGTTTATTGTCGTTATTTTTGCCTCCGCTTTGTATCGCCACGAAATGAAAATTGCTCTTCTTCTGCGTTTCCCTTGTGGTGTCGAGTGGAGGGCAGTGTTTATGACAGATTGTCTACCCTGTCTGATGACATCCTATCCATAGCCCGGTACAGAAGGGAAATAATCACAGCACAACACACAACGTTACTTCCCACTACTGACCTGTCTTTGACGTCATTACCTCGCTCACTTTCGTTACCTGCACCAGAAATGGATGGTTTAAAACAAATCGCAACGAAAATAGAAGCAAACAAAAAACACAATCCACCCATCAAACAGAGAACAAGAGATACAGAAGGAAAAAGAACAAGATGAAAACGAAGCTGGAGAGATCGAAGAAAACAAAAGCAAAATAAGAAGAAGAAGGGAAGCTAGCTGG
>CM060310.1:92562881-92577881 GCA_030674185.1 Monoplex corrugatus | reverse complement strand
GTTGTTTGATCACCGTGTTCACTTCCACCATGGACTGTCTATCTGATCTCTTTATTCTTTTTGCTTGCTTGCTTGCTTGCTTACTTGCTTGCTCGCTCGCTCGCTTGCTTGCTTGTTGTTTGCTTGCTTGCTCTCTTTCTTGCTTGTTTGCTTGAACGCTTCCTTGATTAGTTGTTGGGCTCTGATACACAGGATGTGTCTATGTGATTGGAAAGGGTCTAGACACTGAAAATAGAATTAAAAAAAAGACAGATCAAAATTGAGGTCATAGGCACAAAGCGACGTCTTGACCCAATTGTTGAAGACAGATTCTGCAAGATTTTGTACCGTTAGAGCCTCACAGCAAGGCTTTTGATTAAGCAGACGTTAACTAGCCAGCTACTATCAAACTATCATTTTTCTGACCACACGTTTATCACTATGACGACGTCAGTACGTCAGTGCCCGTTTTGTGCTATGCAATGTCTGTAGCCGCTCCTTCGTGACGTCAGTAGGTTGTGTGGTGATGAGGACTGTGGGCAGTGGCTGTAACAACCTGATGATAGTTTGTGACCATCAAGACACCAGGTGCTGAGTATGTACGTTCTATGCTTACTGGGACTGTGACGACTGCACTGTGAAATATTGTGGGATGACAGGAGACATCCAGTATTGCAGGCGTATTGTTTTGTGGTCATAAAGAAGAGTGTTTGTGTGTGTGGGGAGGGTATCTTTATATTTTCCTTTTTTGTTAGTTTTTCTTTTTGTTGTTGTTGTTGTTTGCTTTGTTTGAGGCTGTGTGTGTATGTGTCTGTGTGTATTGAGCAACTGAAATGTGTGGACCTCGAAGAAGAATATCGAGAGTTCCATGGACACCAAAGAAAACAAACGAGACAGTCTTAAAGGAGGCAAACACAAGAAGAACATAAATAAAGAAAATTAGGAAAAGACAAGCAACATTTATAGGACATTTTATGAGGCAATAGAAATTAGAGCACCTGAGCACAACAGGAAGGCTGGAGGGAAAGAGAAGCACCAGGTAGACCAGGGAGAGAAAATATCGGACGGACTTGCTGAGTTGCTGAAGACAGAGAGGGTGGGGATGTACGTGCAGCGACAAGGGATAGCTTCGTATGGAGGGCCATGATTGCCGGCGCCATGTGGCAGGGCACATGATGATGTGTGTGAATGCATGTGTGTGTGTGTGTGTGCGCGCGCGCGCGCGCGTGCGTGTGTGTGTGTGTGCGTGTGGTGTGTGTGTGCGCGTGCGTGCGTGTGTGCATGCGTGATTTATTCCACGCTGAAGCTGTATTTTTCTCACGAGATAATGGTGGTAAAAGACGAAATTCACACTGGTTTTGTTTGAATACATGTTTCCGTTGGATTTTCGAATTTTCCACACACAATAATATCTTGATCAGACAGTAGTATACATGAGTGGCATTCTTGCCCAAACTATTGATGTATTTTTTCCACAATGGATCTGTCATGTGAAATAGGGGATGCTATCTCCAAGTGGAGCGTGTCGCAGCAGTACAACGTCAGCTTTTTATTTTTTCGTATGTGTGTATTTTTGTTGACCTATTAATGTTCCCAGGGACATTGCCTGTTGTGTTGCAATGGGATCTTTAACGTGTGCTGATTGTGTGCTGCACACAGGACCTCAGTGTATCGTTTCATTCAAAAAGACTTGCACCCAGACCAACGCTTATGATCTTATGAAGGGGGAGATAACTCCCTGGATAATCCATGATTCGAACCCACGTGCCTGGCGTCCAAGGCAAGTGTTTTGACCAGTAGGTGTTTTGTTTTGTTTTTTGTGTTGTATTTTGTGTTTTGTTTTTTGTTTTGTTTTTGTTTAGTTTTTGTTTTGTGTTGTGTTGTCTTTTGTTTTGTGTTGTGTTCTTTTGTTTTTGTGTTTTGTTTTGTCTTTTGTTTTGTGATGTGTTGTTTTGTTTTTGTTTTGTTGTTTTGTTTTGTCTTTTTTTTTGTGTTGTGTTGTTTTGTCTTTTGTTTTGTGTTGTTTTGTTTTGTCTTTTGTTTTGTGTTGTGTTGTTTTGTCTTTTGTTTTGTGTTGTTTTGTTTTGTCTTTTGTTTTGTGTTGTGTTGTTTTGTCTTTTGTTTTGTGTTGTGTTGTCTTTTGTTTTGTGTTGTTTTGTTGTAGTCTTTTGTTTTGTGTTGTTTGTTTTGTCTTTTGTTTTGTGTTGTGTTGTTTTGTCTTTTGTTTTGTGTTGTGTTTTTTGTTTTTGTTTGTGATGTGTTGTTTGTCTTTTGTTTTGTGTTGTTTTGTTTTGTCTTTTGTTTTGTGTTGTGTTGTTTTGTCTTTTGTTTTGTGTTGTGTGTGTTTTGTTTTTTTGTTTTGTGTTTGTTGTTGTTTTGTCTTTTGTTTTGTGTTGTGTTGTTTTGTCTTTTGTTTTGTGTTGTGTTGTTTTGTCTTTTGTTTTGTGTTGTGTTGTTTTGTCTTTTGTTTTGTGATGTGTTGTTTTGTCTTTTGTTTTGTGTTGTGTTGTTTTGTCTTTTGTTTTGTGTTGTTTTGTTTTGTCTTTTGTTTTGTGTTGTTTGTTTTGTCTTTTGTTTTGTGTTGTGTTGTTTTGTCTTTTGTTTTGTGTTGTGTTGTTTTGTCTTTTGTTTTGTGTTGTTTTGTTTTGTCTTTTGTTTTGTGTTGTGTTGTTTTGTCTTTTGTTTTGTGTTGTTTTGTTTTGTCTTTTGTTTTGTGTTGTGTTGTCTTTTGTTTTGTGTTGTGTTGTTTTGTTTTGTGTTGTATTGTTTTGCCTTTTGTTTTGTGTTGTGTTCTTTTGTTTTGTGTTGTGTTCTTTTGTTTTGTGTTGTGTTGTTTTGTTTTGTGTTGTGTTGTTTTGTCTTTTGTTTTGTGTTGTGTTGTTTTGTCTTTTGTTTTGTGTTGTGTTGTTTTGTTTTGTGTTGTGTTGTTTTGTCTTTTGTTTTGTGTTGTGTTGTTTTGTCTTTTTATTTTGTGTTGTGTTGTTTTGTCTTTGTTTTGTTGTTTTGTTTTGTCTTTTGTTTTGTGATGTGTTGTGTTGTCTTTTGTTTTGTGTTGTTTTAGTTTTGTTTTCCTCCAGTTGGTCCCTGCCTTTCAATCTGATTCCATAAGTTGCACCCTGGTAGGGTGTATTTCGCTGGCAACAAAAATACACTGCACATAAATCCTCATGCGCTTTTACATGATTTCATACTTACAAAAAAGAAACAGAAAACAAAACATAACAAAAAACTACACGTAAATGCCCATACTTTAAGAGCCAGACTTGAAAGGCTTACAGGAAATTCTATTGATCAAAACATCCCCGTCTACATAACCTACCCAGGAGCACTGGGCAGAAATGGTTATTAGATATCACAGAAGCAATCAGAGAAGCTGTTCTTCTTATAGCTATAGAGCCATTGGAGAGTGAATAGACTGTACAGAGTTCATTATCGCTGAATATGAACACATACGCACAGAACACCACAACACACACACACACACACACACACAAAACACACACATCACACACAACACAAAAACACACATACACACATACACACATACACGTATATTCACACTCATACACACACACACAGAGATATATACACATGCATGCACACACACACACACACACAAACACACAAACACAAACACACACATACTCATATTCACACATACGTACACACACATGCACAGACGTGCACACACACATACGCAACACACACATGCACACACATACATACACACACGTCACAACGTAACACAACATACAACATAAAACACACACACACACATAAACACACACACACACACACACACAACACACACACACACACACACACACACACACACAACACACACACACACACACACAAACAACTGGTGGATAGATGCTGGAGTAATGCCCTGAGACTGTCGACCGAACCTGTTGGAGCGCTCTCGCTGCCTCATGTGTCACAGGAGGTAGGAACGTCTATGGAAGATGGTGGTTCCAAGCCTTGACCTCTTAACTATTATTGTAACAGACGACAATTAAGCCTTGACCTCTTAACTATTATTGTAACAGACGACAATTACGATCAGCAGAATCCTTTGTGAGCCGTGTAACGTCAAACACTTATATACGTCTGAGCATTTTTAAGCACGTGTTTTTAGGTGTCCTTTGTTTTCTTTCTGTTACAAGTACGTCGTTTTCGTTCTTGTTTTTTTCCCCGTCTGTGAGTATTTCAGGTTCTTTCTGCTTCGAGTGTATGTGTCCTTGTCTCTGTGTGTGTCTCTCTCTCTCTCTCTCTCTCCTCTCCTCTCTCTCTCCTCTCTCTCTCTCTCTCTCTCTCTCTCTCTCTCTCTTCTCTCTCTCTCTCTCTCTCTCTCTCTTCTCTCTCTCTCTCTCTCTCTCTCTCTGTGTATGAGAAGAAGACTGCATAATACACTATTTATATTCAGCGATAATGAACTCTGTACAGTCTATTCACTCTCCAATGGCTCTATAGCTATAAGAAGAACAGCTTCTGTGATTGCTTCTGTGATATCTAATAACCATTTCTGCCCAGTGCCCCTGGGTAGGTTATGTAGACGGGGATGTTTTGATCAATAGAATTTCCTGTAAGCCTCTGAAGTCTGGCTTTAAATTAAAGTATGGGCATTTACGTGTAGATGTTTTGTAATGTTTTATTTCCTGTTTAGTTGTTGATGTTGTTGTTGTTGTTGGGGGTTTTTTGCTTGTGTGTGTGTGGGGTAGGTTATATTTTTTTGTAAGTATAAAATCATGTAAAAAGCTTGAGGGTTTACGTGTAATGTATTTTTGTTGCAAGTATTTTATTAGTGTTTATTCACAGCATGTTTCTTGTTCTGTTTGTGGTGTGTGTGTGTGTGTGTGTGTGTGTGCGTGCGTGTGTGTCGTGTGTGTGTGTGTGTGTGTGTGTGTGTGTGTGTGTGTGTGTGTGTGTGTGTGTGTGTGTGTGTGTGTGTAGTGTGTGTTCGTTCCTTGATTTAACGTCTTTTCATTGTAAGTGATAGACGGGTAAAAATGGCATGAAGGATGATTTTTTTTGGAGGGGTGGGGAGGGGACGAGGGGAACAGAGAAAGAGACGGGGAAAAAAATTACAAGGAAGCGGCAAGGTCTTAAGAAAAAGGATATGGATGAACAGAGAAATGAAACTAGAACAACGCTAACATCAAATGTAAAAGAAAAATCGTCATAAAAACAAAATAAAATAATAATAATTAAAATAATAACCTTAAAGTAACGCATTAACAGGACTGGAACCAATGATTCTGATATTTTAACTAACAGAACTTGATCTGATATTACTTCTTTAAAATGCTTTTCAAGATAGTTTCCTTGTGTAAACATCTTTGGTAAAAAATAACGAAGCTTTCTGCAGTAAAACAAACAGTGATACAATGTGAATTGTTCACCGCAAATACATAAAACGTTACAATATTTTGTTTTCAAAGCGTTCAATTGAATACGAAAATATGTGGTAACAATTAATCTCAAATGATATAACGAAGAATACTGCATTTTTTTTACAGATATTTTGAACTGAAAGTTTGATTCTTTTTTGAGACTCAAATTTTTCATTTACATGTAAATGTTCATGAAATCGAATCCATGATGCTAATTCTAGCGAGTTGTAGGCTTCTTTTACCGAGGTGTTAACATGTAATTCTACGGAATTACATTTAATGCATTTAATATTAGTGAAGAATCCAAAACAAGTACGACCGCCCACGTTCAAGCGAACAGGAACCAGAAAAACAACAAAAATTAGAATCAGAATGCGCATTTAATAAACCAGACAAGACTGGTTGTAGTAATACGCCGTTTCTGTTTTGTGTGTGTGTGTGTGTGTCTGTGTGTGTGTCTGTGTGCGTGTGTGTGTGTTTGTGTGCGTTGTGTAACACTATTTCTCTCTTCTTGGAGTAATCAGGGTTGTGAACTCAGTGACCCCTCCCAACATGTGCTTAGCTGTTTGGGAGTGGCTCTCTCTCTCTCTCTCTCCTCTCTGTCTGTCTCTCTCTCTGTCTCTTTCTTTCTCTCCCTCCCCCTCTCTCTCTCTCTCTCTGTCTCTCTTTCTCTCCCTCTCTCTATCTCAGTCGCTCTCTCTCTCTCTCTTCTGTGTGTGTCCCCCCCCCCCCCCCCCCATTTTCATACTCTTCCTGTCGTCTCTGACTTCTTTCTTCCAATGCCTTAGGATGCCTGCTTCCACTGCCTCTTCCTGTTGCCCCAGAAGATAATGTATGGTTGCCAAAGAGACTAAGTAACTCGGAAAAAGTTCCATCAGACATCCCACCAAATGTAGACCTTCCTGGATACAGGTTCAAACAAAATGTCCTTGCTCTGTTGTAGATGACAAATAAAACGTTAACAAACAGTTTGATCCAGAAGCAGAGTCACCAGGAAGTGAAAGAAAAGAAATCCTAGGTTTGCCTGAGTAGAACGTTCATTCAGTTTTATGTTTGCCATCTTATTATCTACTGGTATCAATAACCAGAAAAAACATGAAAAAGATTCAGAAGCGTATATCATACAACCAGTCTTGTCTGGTTATATTAACCCTTTGATTCCCGCACCCTGTCCATCAGCATCATGCTATGTCAACCACGCTAGCAAAGCAAAAACTTAACCCTTTGACTCCCTCACCCTATCCACCAGCTTCCTGCAGGAAGCTGGTGGATAGGGTGAGGGAGTCAAAGGGTTAGTTTTTGCACTTGGTGGACAAGGTGCTGGAGTCAAAGGGTTAAAACACGCGTTCTGATTCTATTTTTGTTTTTCTGGTTCCTGTTTGCTTGAACGCGGGCGGTCGCACTTGTTTTGGATTTCTCACTAATATTAAATGCATCACTTAAATCCTCATTACTTTCAAAGAGAAAGACAAACGATAAAGAAAGACAGACGATAAAGAAAGAAAACTGCTGCAGCAACTACCTCGTCACAGCCATCAGACTTCACGTGCTTCAGCTGTGCCAGGGACTGCCACTCAAGAATCAGCTTGGCCAGCCATTGCCGGCGTTGTTTCATATCCAGCCGAGTCCTCAACTGGGCATATCCGTTCTGTACTCAGAGAGACAGAACCGTATACTTACAAACATATAAGTCAGACCTTGTCCTATCCTATATACTTCCCAAAGCTATTGGTCTGAAGGAGCGTCTCTCTTGTGCATACCTTGCTTCATCCTACAACTTGCAGAAGGAAATCCTGTAGGGATTTTTTTTTTTTTTTTTTAATTTATTTATTTATTTTGTTTGCTTTTTCCCAAAAAAAAAAACATGGAACTCCCTCTCACTGTCTTTAAAACAAAGCAGTTACCTGCTTATTTTCAAAAGATAACACATATTGCTTTCAGAAGTATTTACAAACTTGCACAGATTGATGCTTGTAGCTTTGCTGGGTCCGGGCGTGTTGCAGCTTGTCTGTGTATGCGTGTGTGTGTGTGTGTTGTGTGTGTGTGTGTGTATGTGTGTGTGTGTGTGTGTATGTGTGTGTGTGTATGTGTGTGTGTGTATGTGTATGTGTGTGTGTGTGTGTGTGTGTGTGTGTGTGTGTGTGTGTGTGTGTGTGTGTGTGGTGTGTGTGTGTGAAGTTATGTTGATGTGGGTGGGTATTTGTTTTCATGTGTGTGTACCTACGTGTGTGTGTGTGTTTGTATGCGAGCGAGCGCGCGCGCGCGTGTGTGTGTGTGTTTGTGTGTGGACAGCCTATGCTTGTCTGGATGTGTGTGTGTGTGTGTGTGTGTGTGTGTGTGTGTGTGTGTGTGTGTGTGTGTGTGTGTGTGTGTGTGTGTGTGTGTGTGTGTGTGTGTGTGTGTGTTTGAAAGACCGTATTCATCAAGTGATCAAAACATTCTTTCTTCCTATTTCCGTGGATTAGTGCCACTACTAGACTATCCATTTCTGGTTTCGTGTTACGATTTGTTCTTATTTTGTTGAACTGACACTAGTTCATGCTGTATTACTGCATTCATGTCCTCCTTACCCCACCCCATCCAAACAAATGTTGTTGTTGTTGCTGCTGCTGCTGCTATGCCAAGTGCAACGAGCATGGTTTGACATGGACTGTTTGTACTGTACAAATGTTATTATTATCATCATTATCATCATCATCATTATTATTATTATTATTATTAGTGGTATTAGTATCATCATCATCACCATCTTCATCAACATCAACAGTATCATCATTATTATTATTTACATGTATTATTGTTATATTATTTTGTTATCATCATCATTATCATCATCATTATTATTATTATTATTGTACTTGTTGTTGTTACAGTGGTATTTATCATTCTTGTTATCATAATGATGCTGATAATGATTGTTTTTATTGTATTCTTATTACTTGTACTACTGTTGTTATTTTCATATTGCCTGTTAACATTTTCTTTCTAAAGATCGTTTTTCCTTTTCACCATTCAGAAACTGAAACAAGTAATATTTATACACTTTTTCTGTTACCAGTTCTTAGTGTGTTACTTTTATTTGCTTAATGTTAGTGGATTGATCTTGTTGTGAACTATCAAAAACAATTAAATATTTCCGTGAGTTTGTTTGACAATGCTTTGTATTTCCTGTTCATTCTTCTTGGAAAGATATATGTGTGTGGACGTGCATACGATTTTTAGTGTATATTATACGGTATATACAAATATATATGTACATATATATATATATACACACACACATAATATAATATATATTATATATATATATATATATTATATTATATATAATCTGTCATCGTCATCATCATCATCATCATGTGCCCTGTCACATGGCGTTGGCGATCATGGCCCACCATACGAATCTATCTTTTGTCCCTGCAAATACATCTCCACCCTCTCTGTCTTCATCTACTGCGCAAGTCCGCCCACTGTTTTCTCCCTGGGTTCTACCAGGTGCTCTTTTTCTATCCATCTTTCCTGTTGTGACTGTGTGCTCAAATTTCGCTTGCGTCATAAAATGTCCTATGAATGTTGCTTGTCTTTTCCTAATCAACTTCATCAGTGTTCTTTTTGTGTTTCCTCTTTCATGAATGTCTCGTTTGTTTTTCTTTGCTGTCCGTGGAACTCTTAACATTCTTCTTAGAAACCATATTTCAGCGTGGACAGTCAAGAAGCAAAGTCAGAACAAGATGAGGCATCTTGTTCTGACTTTGCTTCTTGACTGTCCACGCTTCACATCTGTGCAACAGTATCGGTTCTATGTAACAATCAAGAACTCTCTTCCTGATGTTAACTGATAGGCATTTGTTGGTAAGACCGCTTTTCATTTTCTTGAATTCTGTTTAAGCTTTACCAATTCTGCTGGCTACTTTAAATATACATCTGCCCCTGGTGAGATGTCTGTTCCCAGATATTTAAACTTGTCAGCTTGTCTCAATGGTGTGCCAGTTGCTGTTATTTTGCATGGGGGGCTTTTCTTGTTTATTACTGATTACCATGACTTCAGTCTTCTTGCTATTTAGTTCCAGCCCTTTATTTCTACTTTCTATTTCTATTATATTTACAGGATTCTGTACGTCTTTCCATTCTATGCAATTAGAACGGTGTCACCTGCATAACGAAGATTGTTTAACATGTTTCCTCCAGCCTTTATCCCAGGGTATTCTTCTAGTTTGTCATGATGGTTTCTCTGGTGACAGACACACCCCTGCTTAACCCCTCTTATGATATTTTAGAAAGAGCATATATCATTTAACATTTTCTACTCTCATTGCTGCTGTTTGTTCCCAATACATTATGTTCCTTATTTTTCTTAGATCGGATCCTTTCCATCAAGATTGAGCTTTCAAGTTTATTAATCAATTTTTGTGTCTTACCCGATCAAAAGCCTTGGTATAATCAATAAAGCATAAATATAAATCCTTATTCAACTGATTTGATCTTTCTCTTAGAGTTCTTAGGATGTATGTGGACTTAATAGTTCCTTTACCTTCAACAAACCCACATTGTTCGTCTGCTATTTCTTTTTTTATTCTGTTCCGCGTTCTCATCATGATTATTCTTGATAGACTCTTTATTACATGACTCATCAAACTGATTGTGCGATGGAGTTCGCATTCTATAGCCCCTGCTCTCTTTGAAAGTGCAATGAAAATTGATTTTGACATATCTTTAGAGATGTTTCCGGGGTAATAAATTTCATTTAGGAGGACTGTTATTTTTTCAATACTGAATTCATCTAGAGCTTCAATCATTTCTATAGTAATATTGTCTGGTCTGGGGCTTTTCCCGGTTTCATCTTTTTCAACGCTGCCATAACTTCATCTTTCATTATGGATGGTCCTTCAACGTTCTTTCTTATAATGTGTTCTTCGTTTCTGTCATCTTCAATAAGGTATTTAATGTATTCTCTCCATCTATCTGATATTTTGTCTTTTTCATGATTACCGTGCCATCTTTAGATTTTAAGCATCATGTTGATGTCCACGTCTTTTTCCTGTGGGCAGTTTCTTCAGTGTCTCTGTACATAATCTTAGGATCTGTTTTGTGTGGGTCTTCTTTTTCTTTGTACTTTGTTTCCAGCCAAGCTTCCTTGGCTTCATTGCACTTTTTCCTGATTTCCTTGTGTATCATTTTGCATTTTTTCCTTTTTCCTTTTGCCTTCCTCCGTCCTTCCATCAAGCCTAAAATTTCTCTTGTCATCCAATTCTTCTTTGCTATTCTTTCAGCTGTAGGGATTTTTGGTGGTTCTTCAACGTTCTTTCTTATGATGTGTTCCTCCTTTCTGTCATCGTCAAAGAGATATATAATGTATTCTCCCCATCTAACATTTTGTCTTTTTCCGTAATACATACGTATATAGAGATAGAAAGACTGACAGATAGACAGACAGACAGACAGATAGACAGACAGACAGACAAATAGATGGATAGATAGATAAGATATAAATAGAGAGAGATGTATATGTGTGTGTTTGCGTGTGTGTGTTAGTGTGTGTGTATGTGTGTGTATACTTCTTTGATGATACACACATGGCTTTTGTATGTTTGTGATGTAATGTGTTGTTGGTAATACGTAATATCTATGAAAAAATCAGTTCTCCTTATGACGTGTTCCTCCTTTCTGTCATCGTCAAAGAGGTCTTTAATGTACTCTCCCCGTCTATCTAAAATTTGTCTTTTTCCTTAATAATTATACGTATATAGAGATAGATAGACAGACAGATAAATAGACAGACAGATAGGCAGACAAATAGATAAGGCAGAGAGAGATGTATATGTGTGTGTCTGTGTGTGTGTGTGTTGTGTGCGTGCGTGTGTGTTGTGTGTGTGTGTGTACTTCTTTGATGATACATACATGGCTTTTTGTATGTTTGCCATGTAATGCGTTGTTGTTAATACATAATATGAATGTATTACATCATTTTAAACAAACTAACCAATACCTATAGAAAAAAGTTTTCATGATTACATAAAGTTTGGACATTGTTCACACTGTAAGTGTGCGTTATTTTTATTGTGTTTTACAACAATTGTATATTGTTTTTGTTTGTTTGCTTGTTTGTTTGTTTTTCTATATTTCTTTCTTTCTTTTTACTTTGTTAAAGACAAGATGAGTCTGACTGAACAGTGGAATTGACAAGGATTTTATGCCTTCCACACAACCATCGTCCGACAGTTATACCTAGAATAGTGCTTGGATTAACCCATGCTGAAAATACAAGAACAAGAATAAACCTAGAATACGTTGCTTGCATATGATTAGTTGTTCATTTGCATGATATATGTTTGATGATGTTGATGTGTAAGTGTGGTGTGTGTGTGTGTGTGTGTGTGTGTGTGTGTGTGTGTGTGTGTGTGTGTGTGTGTGTGTGTGTGTGTGTGTGTGTGTGTGTGTATTTACGTATGTACTTACATACGTATGTATGTATGGATGGATGGATGGATGGATGAATGCAAGTTGTATGTAATGTATGTATGTATGTATGTATGTATGTACGTATGTATGTGTATGTATAGATGTATGTATGTAGGTAAGTAGGTACATGTATCTGTCTATCAATATCTATTATCTATCAATATCTATTACTCTTGTGTGTGTGTGTGTGTGTGTGTGTGTGTGTGTGTGTGTGTGTGTGTGTGTGGTGTGTGTGTGGTGTGTGTGTGTGTGTGTGTGTTGTTGTGTGCGCGCGCGTGTGTGTGTGTGTATGTGTGGGTGTGTAAATATATTTGTGTATGTACGTGTGCATGAAGATATTGCTTTTTTTTTGTAAAAGAAATGCATACACACAAAAATCAATTACCACTTTTTGTTAAAGGTTGGGCGTGGAGGAGATGAGAATGCATGTGGAAGTTATTTCCCCGTCAATAATTTCGACCGTCTCGTCTGTACTTAGAGTGTGTATGAAATTTAAGCGTTTTGTTTCGATTTTCTTGCAGTCTGTAGTTATTTTGGGATCGACGCCTGTCGCTTTGATTTAAAGCGTGAACTACGTCACCAGACGATCTGACGGTTTGAGAAGGAATCGATGGTGTTATTGTTGTCCATGATTCAGCCGCGATCGCGAAATCGTTAGAAGAGAAAGTGTCATTTTTGTTGTCTTTTCTGCGTCTGCTCTTATCTCCGTCTGATAGACTTGTGTCTGTGGAAGGTTTTCATCGTGGGTTTTATGTGCGTGTTGTTCTGTAACTAGAGCCTACTAAAATCATCGTTCATTATTGCTACTGGGCAGTATTCATGTTTTTATCTGCTTGTTTGTTTTCTTTTGAGTTACTTCAGTATACAGCCTTGACTGTCGTTACTGGTTGTTGTTTTTCGTTATTTGTTCTTTTGATTACTCGTTTATGCTTTTTTTTTTTTTTTTTTTTTTTACATAAGTACCTAATACTTATCAATTTACAGTTTCATGATAGTCTTGTGTACGCACATACCTGACGTCATATCTTTCTGTGCCCACAGGCTCATGACGTGATGAGCAGAGGCCAGGCGGCGCCACGCAGCGCACAAGCCCAGGATGTGTGGACCCGCCCCCTCCCCCAACCACCTCCATGTCGCAGACACCCTCCCTCCCCACTGCTCACGCCCTCTTCACCCACACCCTCGCCAACCACAACCACAGCCACAGCACCAGCGCGGACGGGAACGTCACGGACATCACCAGCTTGAGCAGCAGCACGGACCGCGGGACCCTACTCAGCCGATCGTTGACGACCAACCTGACCACCTCGGGCCCCACCACTGAGGACTACTCCCGGCAGAAGGCCAACTTCTACCAGTCCTACAACCCCCAGATCGGGCTGCACACGGCCGCCGTACTGGGAGGCATCTTGGGCTGGCTCATCATCTACCTGCTGTACAAGACCAAGGTGAAAAAGTGGGTGCTGGGCTTCGTCCGGAGGAAGTACAAAAAGAGGAAGCAGCGGAGGAAGGAGAAGAAAAAACGGCGCGAAGCTTTCCAGGAGATACGTGACAACGACGCCAATTTTGAAGCCAGCAATCCTGGAAATTCATCTTCAGTGAAGAACTCCAATCAGGACTCGGAATCTCAAGGAGGTGTTCCACAGAAAGCTCAGAAAGATCCGGACGTGTCTCAGAAGCTTAACGACAACTTCACAGCAGACATTTCCGCGTGCAGGCATCAACCACCAGCACCACCAGCACCGCAACCACAACAACCGCCCATGCCCAGCATTATCGTGGAATCCTGTTCCTCCATCCCTCCCACCAAACCCATCCTGAAAACACAAGGACGTTCCCGCACCACCGCAGCCGACGCCAGTCCTCACAGATCTCAGAGGAGGAGCGGGAAGGCGGAGAAAGGGAGAACGGGGAGAGGGGGTGAGGGAGGGAAGAAGAAGAAGAGATACCGGAGGAAGAAAGGTCAAGGTCATCAGAAGCAGCAGTGTCCGGAAGTGACGGTTCTGGACGTGGACGAACCGGACACGACGACCTTGCTGCTTCCACCTTGCTCCCAGGCAGACTCTGCTCAAGCCACTGCCAGGTCTGGGGTTGTTTGGTTGTTTGTGTGTGTGTGTGTGTGTGTGTGTTGTGTGTTCTCTGTTTGTTTGTTCGTTTGTTTATGTCTTTGTTTGCTTGCTTTTGTTTGTTTATTTGTTTATTTGTTTGTTTGTGTGTGTATTTCTTTTCTGTTTGTTTGTTTTGTTTGTTTGTTTTGTTTGTTTATTTGTTTGTTTTTTCGTTTGTTTAATTGTTTGTGTGTGTGTTTGTTCTTTGTTTTTGTTCGTTTGTTTGTGCGTGTTTGTATTTGTTTGTTTGTGTGTGTGTTTGTTCTTTGTTTTTGTTAGTTTGTTTGTTTGTGTTTGTTTGATTTTGTTCGTTTGTTTATTCATTTTTGTTTGTTCGTTTGCTTTTTAATTTTTTCATCACGCAAAAATCTTAATGTAAACCATGGGACAAAAACAATACAAAACAACCAAGTGAACAGTTACAGAGGTAAACCTGCGCACAAACCCAAAAGGACAAACAGACAAATACTGTGTGGGAAAAGGCAAACGACAAACAAAAACCTATATAACATGTTCATACGCAGCATACATTTGCAGCAGTTATGTGTCATAGACCAGGCCAGCGAACAGATGATTCAACACAATCATGTCGATACATCGGATTTTCCAATGCATAACATACATGTTGAAGCAGATATACCATTTAGAATACAAGGAAATCTTAACCCTTTGACTTCTGAACCCTGTCCACCAACCATCTGCATTGTCATCATGCTACCAGAGCCCAAAAAAATTAACCCTTTGACTCCATCCTATCCATTAGCTTCTTGCGAGAAGTTGGTGGATAGGGTGAGGGAGTCAAGGGTCAAGTTTTGGAGTTGGTGGATAGGGTGCGGGAGTCAAAGGGTTATCAGGGGAAAAACCAATGTAAGATCGGGTTGTTAGGTGGTGGTGGTGGTTCTTCAGGTTGTTGTAAGTGGTGATAACGTGATGGTTTGTTCATATGTCTGTGTCTGTGTCCGTGTGTATGTATGTATGCGTGTGTGGTTAGTGCCAGTGTCGTTCCCGCCTTTCTCCCAGGCATATTCAGCTCAGGCCGCTATAAGGTCTGGTTAGCATTT
>CM060310.1:92432881-92555381 GCA_030674185.1 Monoplex corrugatus | reverse complement strand
TTCGTCTAGAATTTCCTTGACTTTTGAGTCATCCAGAAAGTCAACAGCAACCTAGACAATGTTTTTTAACTTTTGAGTCATCCAGAAAGTCAACAGCAACCTAGACAATGTTTTTTCACTTTTGAGTCATCCAGAAAGTCAACAGCAACCTAGACAATGTTTTTTCACTTTTGAGTCATCCAGAAAGTCAACAGCAACCTAGACAATGTTTTTTTCACTTTTGAGTCATCTAGAAAGTCAACAGCAACCTAGACAATGTTTTTTCACTTTTGAGTCATCCAGAAAGTCAACAGCAACCTAGACAATATTTTTTCACTTTTGTGTCATCTAGAAAGTCAACAGCAACCTAGACAATGTTTTTTCACTTTTGAGTCATCCAGAAAGTCAACAGCAACCTAGACAACAATGTTTTTTAACTTTTGGGTCATCTAGAAAGTCAACAGCAACCTAGACAATGTTTTTTCACTTTTGAGTCATCCAGAAAGTCAACAGCAACCTAGACAATGTTTTTTCACTTTTGAGTCGTCTAGAAAGTCAACAGCAACCTAGACAACAATGTTTTTTCACTTTTGAGTCATCCAGAAAGTCAACAGCAACCTAGACAACAATGTATTTTCACTTTTGAGTCATCTAGAAAGTCAACAGCAACCTAGACAATGTTTTTTCACTTTTGAGTCATCCAGAAAGTCAACAGCAACCTAGACAATGTTTTTTCACTTTTGAGTCATCTAGAAAGTCAACAGCAACCTAGACAATGTTTTTTAACTTTTGAGTCATCCAGAAAGTCAACAGCAACCTAGACAATGTTTTTTGACTTTTGAGTCATCTAGAAAGTCAACAGCAACCTAGACAATGTTTTTTAACTTTTGAGTCATCCAGAAAGTCAACAGCAACCTAGACAATGTTTTTTAACTTTTGAGTCATCCAGAAAGTCAACAGCAATCTAGACAATGTTTTTCACTTTTGAGTCATCTAGAAAGTCAACAGCAACCTAGACAATGTTTTTTCACTTTTGAGTCATCCAGAAAGTTAACAGCAATCTAGACAATGTTTTTTCACTTTTGAGTCATCCAGAAAGTCAACAGCAATCTAGACGAAGTTTACTGCATGACGACTGATACAGGTCAGAATGATGGAAAAGAATGTGGAATCTGGAATTACGATTTTTTTCATGAGGGAATCATTGCACTCGAACAAGTCCGCCCAAATCGGCCAGCAGTTACCCCGTTCCATATGCGCTTCACCCAAATCTGCCAGCAGTTATCCGGCAGATTCACTGATGCTTGTGCAAAACTCTGTACGTTGTCAAGGTCAGAAAAGACTGGAGGCAAATGATGGCACACCTTCAGTGTCAGATTCAGTTTTCAGTTTGCCTGTACGCTGACAAGGTATTCAAAGAAAGGAGGCAGATGGTGATACACCTTTAGTGTAAGAGTCAGTTTTCACAATACACCATTATCCCGGCACTCTGAAAATTCCACATGCACAAATATTGTAGATGCTACATCATGGAAAAAGGATCTCGAATAATGAAGTCAATGCCATAAGTCTGCTCAGATTTAAAATCTGTGTGCTGGCGGGGTATTGAGAAATTATGGTCCTTCAGCAGTTATGTAAAGGCGTGTCTGCTGATCTGGCCTTCAGATAAGTGGAGAGAAGATCTGGAAAAAAAAGAAAAGGAGAGAAAAAAAAACCTGGAGACATCAGAGGGACTTCCAGGTGTCATGAGGTGGATGTGGCCCGGTCCTCTCAGAGCGTAAGGAGTTTAGAGCTGAAACACTTGCTAGGGGGAGAAGTGGGGGGGGGGGGGCTTTTGGGCTTTTCCTCTGAGGACATAGTGCTGCCCAGCTGTCCACAGAGATTTTGCTACTGGTCATCACCCACACACCCACACACACACAAAGACACGTGACGTTAGAGAACACAGCTCTGCTAACCACCATTCAGATCTGCTTCACCTCGAAATGTCGCTGTGGATTTATCATCGTATTTTCCAATTAATTACTTTATAATAAGAAATGGGCTTCAGAGATAGCCACCATTCTTCCAAATCTGAAGCTGTGTTATGTCTTCTGTCTTGATTCACTTGATAAGACATTGCAGAGGTGGGATTGCATTCTTGCAACGGTTATGAATAATTCCACGCTCGATTGATTTATGAATTGATCTGATTCAGTTTTACGTCAGCGCTCACTGAAAGGTGATATGGCCCACGGGAAGTAGGCGAAGTGGGTGGGTGGGTGGAGGTGAGGGGGGGGGTACCTAATGCTACAGCGACAGCACCAGAACAACTCGGTCGTTCTTTCGACTGGTTTTACGTCACCTAAAGTGATGTGGTCGACAGGAAGTAGGCGAAGTGGGTGGGTGGGTGGAGGTGAGGGGGGGAGGTACCTAATGCTACAGCGACAGCACCAGAACAACTCGGTCGTTCTTTCGACTGGTGTTTTACGTCACCTAAAGTGATGTGGTCGACAGGAAGTAGGTGATAGGGGTGGGGTGGTGGTGGTACTAATCCTATAGTGACAGAATCAGAAATACTGGGTTGTTCTTTCGATTGGTGTTTTACGTCACCCAAGGTGATATGGCCGACGGGAAATAGGCGATAGAGGTGGGGTGGTGGTGGTACCTAACCCTATTGCAACAGCACCGGTACCCACCAGAACAGCGCGTTCGTTCTTTCCATTGGTGTTTTACGTCACCCAAGGTGATGTAGCTGATAGGGAAGTTTGGGAAGGTGGACAAATCATCCTTTAAGAGCAAAACCGAGGTTGTCGTATGTTTGATTTAGAACAACTCGCAGACAAAGTCAGCTTGTATACATTTGTATCTTGTCTTGGTTTTTAACCCTTTCACTCCCTCAGCCTATCCACCGGCTGCAAATATCTAACTCTTTTATTACCTCTCCCTGTCTATCTACTGGAAACTCATACATGGGGAGAGGAATGAAAGGGTTAAGTTTTTGTTAAAGGAAGCTGATAGATTGTATGAAAGTGAAAGGGTTAAGTTTTTATGTTGCTGTCATGGCTGATAATGCAGGAAGTTGGTATGTAGGGTGTCAAAGGGTTAAGATGACTGCAGTGTTCGCTGTACACAGACTAGTGAATACACGAACGACAGGGCTGTACTTTGGGGGGTACAGTTAACTAATTAACCCTTTCATTCCTTCATCGTATCCACCCAATTTCCCAATTTCCACTTGCAGGATAGAGTGGATAGGGGAGGGAGTTTACAGGATGCTAGTGGATAGGGTGAGGGAGTGAAAAGGTTAAATGAAACACAGTTACACTTTACGTCCCTTTTATCATATAAATGTTTTTAGGAAAGGAGCATTTCTCTTTTATCACTGCTACAGATATTTTCTTTGCCGTGTGGTGACTGCTCACTTCAACTTCTCCGCTACCACCTAAGTTTAACCTTTGACCCCGCACCTTATCCACCAACTGCAAAAACTTAATCCTTTGACTCCCTCACCCTATCCACCAGCTTCCTGCAGGAAGCTGGTGGATAGGGTGAGGGAATCAAAGGGTTAGCTTTTGCTTCGTTTGCATGATTGACAAGGCAGGATGCTGGTGGACAGACGGTAGGAGGCAAAGGGTTACATAAGCATTGTACGCATGGTTTGTCAGCATGTTCTATCCCGGTGTTAATCAGACTGGGAAATACAGACACCTGCTGTGTAAGTGTTCACTTCGGCATGACAACACGTTTAAAGTTTATTCCAATTTACGTTACGTTACGTTACGTTTCCCTAGGCTGCTGCTGAAGTCGGGAGGGGGAACTTGAGGACAGAAGATGCTGAAGTACTCCTCCATGCCTGTCTGTCTGTGGCCAGCTCAAAGAATTTTGGCATAGTTCATGTCTGTCCATTCTTTCACGTTCATTTGTCCCGGACCAACTCTTCCGTTGCTGTCCTCGTCTCCGCTCTCCCTCGACGGTGCCCTGCATGATGGTGATGTAAAGGCTGTGATGCCCCATGATATGGCCAAACCATGTCAGCTTCCCTGGCTTCATGATGGCACGTAGAAAGTTCCTGGGAACCTACAAGGTTGTCTTCCTTCATTTCACTAGTCTGCGCAAAAATGGTATGTTCTTCAAGCCTTCCCGTTGAGAGAATATGACACATTTACTTGATAGCAGGTGATCGAAGTTGAAATTAACCCTTTGACTCTGGCATCCTATCCATTATCAGCAAAAATTACAATCTTTAACTTCTTCCCCCTATCCACCAGCGTATAGGAATCTGGTAGATAGGGTGAGGAAATCAAAAGGTTAAAATTGTCATGACCGACAAAGCAGGATGCTAGTGATAGGCTGAGGGAGTCAAAGGGGTTAAGACAGGCCTACCTGTACTGACTGTTGTCACATCGGTAGGATACTGAAGTGTCTTTGACCTCCATGTAGTGCTGACCACTGTTCAAGGTTTGTGTGCGTGATATGGCCCTTTACCGACTTGATCCTTTGTTTTAAACCTGTTTATTTTGAGGAGAAGAGACTTAGGTGGAACAGAGGTTTCTATTTACAAGTCAATGAAAAATCGATTTTTTATGTTTTCATTCATTCATTTGGTTTTGGTTTTTTTGTTTGTTTTTTAATGGAAGATTATAACAAGCAATGTCTACCCTCAGTTTAATGGAAAAGATTACACATTTCCAAAGATATCTTTTGAACGCAGACAGCACATGTAATTAGTCATTTTTTTCTCTATTTCTGTATTAAGTTATTTCGTTTCCTTCAATTCTTGTGATAAGACAGTTACAACAGAAAAAGACTATTGTCATTTGTATTTAATATGGGTGAGATCGACAGGGATAGTAGTCAAATGGTTAACACTGGGCTTCCAATCAGAAGGTCCTGGGTTTGATCCGTCCAGACACATCTGCCTGGTGGCTCAGTAAAGGTTGGAGAATCTTCTGGTCTCCCAGGTCAACACGTGTGCAGACCTACCAGTGCCAAAACCACTTTCATGTGTATACACATGCAGAATATCAGATATGGACGTTAGAGATCCTGTAAGTAATGTCAATGGCTGCCTTATAGAAACATGAAAATACCCAGCATGCACACCCTTTGAAGTCAGAGTATGCAGACTGTGCAACAAGATACTGCCTGCACAGTGTGGGCATAATGACCTACATAGCCTACACATATCTGAAAACAATCAGAACGCTTTAACATGGGAAATAAAGTCACACTTTATCAAGGACTGATTTTTTTTGTTTTTGTTTGGTTGGTTGGTTTTGTTTGGTTGGTTGTTTGGAAGGTTGTTTGTTTGTTTTGTGGGTGTGCTTTTTTGTTTTTGTTTTGTCTTGTTTTTGTTTTTTACGTACACAACACACACGAATAATTAACTCACTGAGGATGTATATTTACTCTCTGCTTTGCATGGAGTCATAATAAAACACTACGACTGAACACTATTTTCATTATGGAATAAGGGACACAACTCGGACCGGTAAATAATGTGAACATTTAGTTGTCCTCTCCCCTTCCCCACCCTTCGCTCCACTACTGGTTTTTGAAAATAAACCTTTCAGGTTTTGTTGTTGTTGTTTGTTTGTTTGTTTGTTTGTTTTTACTCTGCATGATGACATATGATACAGTGCGAGAAACAGTAAGACGTGAAACGACGCGACGAATAGTAAAAAGTGTACATTATTCATCCAGTCATCAAAAATCGATTTCACATTCAATCAATCATTAATGTTTACAGACCTGCTAACTTTGTGCAGAGGGCCACAATCATTTAATCATCACAAACCGATTTCACATTCAATCAATCATTAATGTTTACAGATCTGCTAATGACAAGAGTCAGGACACAGAGGGCCACTTTCATTAAGGTCATCACGAACTCATTTCACAGTCAATCAATCATGAATGTTAACAACTTTGCCGACAATGACGGCCAGTCCAGGACTTTCGTTTCATTTCATGTTTATCGCCCAGCTGACCACCAAGGCCATATCAACGTTAACAGCCGAGAACGAGAAGTTCAAACTTTCGATCGAATAGTGTGTCTCACCCATTACAGCCGAGTCGTTAGAGCTCCATGCACATAACTCAGGGGTTGTTGGTTCAGCTCTTTGGTGGGCCATCTTCTTGTTTCTCACGGGCTAGTGTTTGTGGGGTTTGGTTTGTTTTGTTTTGTGTGTGTGTGTTTGTGCGTGTGTTTGTGTGTGTGTGTGTGTCTGTATGTGTGTGTGTTTGTGTATGTGTGTTTTGTGTGTGTGTCTATGTGTGTGTGTATGTGTTTGTGTGTGTGTATCTGTGTGTATGTGTGTGGGGTCTGAGTGTGTGTGTGTATGTCTGTGTGTGTGTGTTTGTGTGTGTGTGTCTGTGTGTATGTCTGTGTGTGTCTGTGTGTGTTTGTGTGTGTGTGTGTTGTGCGTGTTCTGTGTGTGTGTTTGTGTGTGTGTCTGTGTGTGTGGTCTGTCTGTCTATCTGTGTTGTGTCTCTGTGTGTGTCTGTATGTGTCTGTGTGTGTTTGAGTGTGTTTGTGTGTGTGTGTGTCTGTCTGTATGTGTGTGTTTGTGTGTGTGTATCTATGTGTGTGTGTGTTTGTGTGTCTGTGCGCGCGCGTGAGTGTGTGTGTGTGGGGTGGTTTTTTTGTTTGTTTTGTTTTGTTTTTGTTGTCGTTTTTTTTTTTGATAAACCATGGACTTAAGATCTAATATCTCAAATTCGATCCTAACCTGCAACATTAAATAGAATGGCCTGTTTGCTGCCTGTCTTAATGTTTTCCATCATTCTGATGGTATCAGCTTAATGTTTCATAGGTCCCTTTCCCCCGTCCCCATTTGCACAGGTCATAGAGTTTGCCAGACGATTACTGGCAGGTTTCAATGGAGCGCTTAAGGAATTGTCCAAATGTCATGAATATGTTTTGAACAAACTCAAAACAACCCAACACTTGCAGGAAGCTGGTGGATAGGGTGAGGGAGTCAGGGGGTTAAGTTTTTGCGGTTGGTGGATAGGGTGAGGGAGTCAGTGGGTTAAATTTTTGCAGTTGGTGGATAGGGTGAGGGAGTCAGTGGGTTAAGTTTTTGCGGTTGGTGGATAGGGTGAGGGTGTCAGTGGGTTAAGTTTTTGCGGTTGGTGGATAGGGTGAGGGAGTCAGTGGGTTAAGTTTTTGCGGTTGTGGATAGGTTAAGGGAGTCATGTTGGTTTTACAAATTTTGCGGTGGTGGATAGGGTGAGGGAGTCAGTGGGTTAAGTTTTTGCGGTTGGTGGATAGGGTGAGGGGTCAGTGGGTTCAGTTTTTGCGGTTGGTGGATAGGGTGAGGGAGTCAATGGGTTCAGTTTTTGCAGTTGGTGATAGGGTGAGGGAGTCAGTGGGTTCAGTTTTTGCGGTTGGTGGATAGGGTGAGGAGTCAGTGGGTTAAGTTTTTGCATTGGTGGATAGGGTGAGGGAGTCAGTGGGTTTAGTTTTTGCGGTTGGTGGATAGGGTGAGGGAGTCAATGGGTTAAGTTTTTGCAGTTGGTGGATAGGGTGCGGGAGTTAAATGATTAAACATACCCTAACGTACTTTCAACATATGGAACACAAAGACTATCTGATACTGTTGCTCCTCAAGGAATGTCTCCTACAGCAAGTTTCCAGTTTCCAGGTGGTTTTTTTTTACTGTTTTTTTTCATACCGTACTGGAAAACGCAGAAGGTTTTGCCAGTTAGTGTTATTGGTGAAGAGGTTAAATAATTTAAAGAGTTTTGTATCAATATAGTTGTGTTTGATATTTCAAACCGTTTATGAAAACTGAAACAAAGAGACTGCAACACACACACACGCGCGCGCGCCGCGCGCACCCACGCCCCCGCACACACACACACACACACACACACACACACACACACACACACACACACACACACACACACAACAGATGAGCTAGAACACATCCAAAATGGAATAAAATGGCCTGTTCAATAAATGATATGTTACAGATGCTCATTGTAGTGGCCTCTGTCAAGTGTCATCACAGGCTGAGTGGCTGGCCTCATGGCTGTCATCATCATCATCATCATCATCATCATCATCATCATCATCTCGTTAATGGTTATTGTTATTTGTATTAATATAATACTATTAATAACATTATTATTATTACTATTATTATCGTTGTTGTTGTTGTTTTGTTGTTGTTTTTGTTAATATTATCATTGTGTGAAGCCCAGCCGACTGTTGAGTCGTATCAGGGCTGTAACCATCCAAACAAAACACACACGGCTAAACACAGCGATGGCCCTGGGAAAATAAACAAGACCAGGAAATGAAAGTTAAGTAGCCTACATGCATACCAGTGCGTTCACACAAATAATCTAAGGACATGCCCTGGGCTCTGACCATTCTGTCCGGTTTATCATCAGGAGCATTAAAAACTCAAACCTGGATACATACGTATAACCATAATTAAGTAGGCCTACACAAAAATAGGGCCTACTAAAAACTGGCCTATAGTATCTACAATTTCAAATAAGCAGCTCACGATTCCTTGAAGCTAACAATGCAGTAAATGTGTGTACCCAAATATCAGTCCTAATAGACAGAAAGTATTACAGCGTTATGGAAAATATACCACTAACGGACCAGACAGGCAGAAATGAAAAAGGAAGACTTGACAGAAATAAAAGAAGCAAGACAATAACAAAAAAAGTAATAGCAAAGAGAAAATTTCAGGCACAGAATAATGCAGAAGGTGGGAATACTGTTTGTTCTGAGAGAACCCTTTGCATCCTCATGGGGCGCGTTACTGTGTTGCCCGCTTGCTGATCTATACTTACTCTGGTAAGTAAACATTTTACTGTGTAAAGTATGGAGAAATCAAGCGTTAGTGTGTATTCATAACAGTTAAACATGTTTATAACACCCAACAGAGGTACTCTGTCTGTGTGCTCCTGTGTCGGTCCATGCTGTGGTCATTGAACAAGCTGAAAGTAATGATCGAATACCCAGTGAAATAGTTCAGTTATCATATCATTATTGCCAGTAATACGTTAGGATTGTGCTAAAATATATTGGCATAAGATAAAGTTGTATTGCTCTGGTCTGTGGCGTAACTCACCATACGAAAATACGTTTCTATGGATTTATTGTTTGAGTTAACCTTTAACTCCAGTACCCTGTCCATCAGCATTCTGCATTGTCAACCACGCCACCAAAGCAAAAACTTAACCCTTTGACTTCCTCACCCTATCTGCCAGCGTCGTGCAGGAAAGTGGTAGATAGGGTAAGGGAGTCAAAGAGTTAACTGTCTGCAGTTGGTGGAAAGTATGCGGGAGTCAAAGGGTTAATAACGGATCGTGCATGATAGTAGTGCTGTGGTCACCGTGGCGTGACGTAATTCTATTGTCATCGCTCTTACTTTCGTCTAGCTGGCTAGATCATCATTGCTGTTTATGTCGCCAGGGTGATGTGCATGTCATTCTTGTCTCTGATATACATATACAGTGATTCCTTGGAAACTGGATCCTTATTCTGTCTGTTATGTGTGGACTTTCCACAAAATGGTCACCCTCTAGCAGACTCAGTTTCCGATGAATGTTAGCCATCTGTATCTTTCTGCATCAAATCACAGAACACGTTTGGGAACACTTCGACGTCTGTGTATTAGATGATGATGTTACGAAAAGTCTGGTGATGGGTGAGATGATCAAGGAAATAAATGTCGGTCTTCTGATCAGAGGATATGGGTTTGATTATGCACGGTACTCCGGCTTGGTGGGTAAAAGATAGAGATTTTAACCAGGTAAAGGGGGAGATCTTAACTTATCTCCTAGATCAACATGTGTGTAGACCTGTTAGTGCCTAAATACTGTTCATGTGTATATGCATAGGGAAATCAGACACGGCACGTTACAGATCCTGCCAGTCATGTCAGTGTCCGGTGATTCATGGAAAGATGAAAACATTATGTACGCCCAACAAAGACAGAATATGCACAGTGTGCAGGAACACACCACCTGCACATTGTGGGCAGAACAATGTAGGCCTACATACAATCATACAACAAAAATCACAATACTGAAGAAATAAGTATGGAAGTCCACTGCACAAGAACAGATTGTTAATCTGTCATGGCCACAGACCTGTCAAATGTAGTTTGCAGTGTCCTTCAGCAGGGATTCGTCGCCTTCCAACAATTCTGTCGCCATACATATCTGCAAGTAATTATCTGCAGACTCCTCGAGCCTGCGCAAAACCTACGTTCTGGTTAAGGTCTTGAATTAAGAAGTTGGGGGGATAAGTGGATGTGCATGCCGTTTATTTTCATGAAGTGTCTGCAGTTGGCAGTTTTGTGTTTTAATGGGGAAGAAAGTCCCACCACTCCACTGAAACGCTGAACGAGGGAAACATGGAGCAGGATTTTGTCCAATTTCTTTACCGTCGATGTAATGGTGGATCAGAGAAGGTTCAGTGATAAATGTGAAACAGAGTTCACCAGAAAACCACAAAAAACATTGCCAGATTCTGAAGATCCATTATTTTTTCGTCCATGGATATTGTTTCCTGTAATGACACGAAACGTTTTGACCCTAATGTACACAATATATATCTGGACAGTGGATTGACCTGCTCATGGATAAGTTTAACTGGTATCACTGTTTTGTGGTTCTACAAGAGCTGAACTGGTATCAGCGTGAAACCTGGATCAGCCAGTCAATGTTTGGTCATTGGGCACGCTAGTGTGTGTGTGGGTGCATGTGTGTGTGTCTGTCTGTGTGTCTGTGTGTGTCTCTGCTGTCTATGTGTGTGTGTGTGTGTGTGTGTGTGTGTGTGTGTGTGTGTGTTGTGTTGTGTGTGTGTGTGTGTGTGTGTGTGATATGGGTCAGGTAACCCGAACAGTGACAGAAGCCGGTATCAGTAGTCACTGTGTCCAGATCAATTTAATCTTATAATTTTATATTTTGCACGCATGTGTGTGTGCGCGCGCGCGTGTGCGTATGCTCAAATCTGTTCGAACCATGGTGTACACATGTGTAATGTTTAAGTGCGTGTGCATATGTATGAACCTATATGTGCATATGTGAGTGTGCGTGTATTTGTGTGAAATGTGTATGTGTTTGCGCCTGAACGAGCTTGTGAGTTTGTAGCCTGTTCAATTGCCGGTTCAATGAGTTTGTGTTTGTAACCTGTTCAGTTGCCGGTTGAACGAGCTTGTGAGTTTGTAACCTGTTCAATTGCCGATTGAACGAGCTTGTGAGTTTGTAGCCTGTTCAATTGCCGGTTCAATGAGTTTGTGTGTTTGTAACCTGTTCAGTTGCCGGTTGAACGAGCTTGTGAGTTTGTAGCCTGTTCAATTGCCGGTTCAATGAGTTTGTGTGTTTGTAACCTGTTCAGTTGCCGGTTGAACGAGCTTGTGAGTTTGTAGCCTGTTCAATTGCCGCTTGGGAATGAGCTTCTGTGTTTGTAGCCCGTTCAGTTGCCCGTTGAATGAGCTTCGTGTGTTTGTAGCCTGTTCAATTGCCGGTTCAATGAGTTTGTGTGTTTGTAGCCTGTTCAATTGCCGGTTGAACGAGCTTTGAGTTTGTAACCTGTTCAATTGCCGCTTGGGCATGAGTTTGTGTGTTTGTAGCCTGTTCAGTTGCCGCTTGGGCATGAGTTTGTGTGTTTGTAGTTTGTTCAATTGCCGGTTCAATGAGTTTTTGTGTTTGTAGTTTGTTCAATTGCCGGTTCAATGAGTTTGCATGTTTGTAGCCTGTTCAATTGCGGGTTCAGTGAGTTTGCATGTTTGTAGCCTGTTCAATTGCCGGTTCAATGAGTTTGTGTGTTTGTAACCTGTTTAGTTGCCGGTTGAACGAGCTTGTGAGTTTGTAGCCTGTTCAATTGCCGGTTCAATGAGTTTGTGTGTTTGTAACCTGTTCAGTTGCCGGTTGAACGAGCTTGTGAGTTTGTAGCCTGTTCAATTGCCGCTTGGGAATGAGCTTCTGTGTTTGTAGCCCGTTCAGTTGCCCGTTGAATGAGCCTGTGTGTTTGTAGCCTGTTCAATTGCCGGTTCAATGAGCTTATGTATTTGTAGCCTGTTCAATTGCCGGTTGAACGAGCTTGTGAGTTTGTAACCTGTTCAATTGCCGCTTGTGCATGAGTTTGTGTGTTTGTAGCTGTTCAATTGCCGCTTGGGCATGAGTTTGTGTGTTTGTAGTTTGTTCAATTGCCGGTTCAATGAGTTTTTGTGTTTGTAGTTTGTTCAATTGCCGGTTCAATGAGTTTGCATGTTTGTAGCCTGTTCAATTGCCGGTTCAATGAGTTTGCGTGTTTGTAGCCTGTTCAATTGCCGGTTCAATGAGTTTGTGTGTTTGTAACCTGTTCAGTTGCCGGTTGATCGAGCTTGTGAGTTTGTAGCCTGTTCAATTGCCGGTTCAATGAGTTTGTGTGTTTGTAACCTGTTCAGTTGCCGGTTGAACGAGCTTGTGAGTTTGTAGCCTGTTCAATTGCCGCTTGGAAATGAGCTTCTGTGTTTGTAGCCCGTTCAGTTGCCCGTTGAATGAGCCTGTGTGTTTGTAGCCTGTTCAATTGCCGGTTCAATGAGTTTGTGTGTTTGTAACCTGTTCAGTTGCCGGTTGAACGAGCTTGTGAGTTTGTAGCCTGTTCAATTGCCGGTTCAATGAGTTTGTGTGTTTGTAACCTGTTCAGTTGCCGGTTGAACGAGCTTGTGTGTTTGTAGCCTGTTCAATTGCCGTTCAATGAGTTTGTTGTTTTGTAACCTGTTCATTTGCCGGTTGAACGAGCTTGTGAGTTTGTAGCCTGTTCAATTGCCACTTGGGAATGAGCTTCTGTGTTTGTAGCCTGTTCAATTGCCAGTTCAATGACTTTGCATGTTTGTAGCCTGTTCAGTTGCAGGTTCAATGAGTTTGTGTGTTTGTAACCTGTTCAATTGCCGCTTGGGAATGAGCTTCTGTGTTTGTAGCCTGTTCAATTGCCGGTTCAATGAGTTTGTGTGTTTGTAGCCTGTTCAATTGCCGGTAGGCCTACGATGATTTTGTGTGTTTGTAGCCTGTTCAATTGCCGGTTCAATGAGTTTGTGTGTTTGTAGCGTGTTCAATTGCCGGTCATGTTTTGGTTTGTAGCGTGCAATGCCGTTGATGATTTGTGTTTGTAGCTGTTCAATTGCCGGTTCAATGAGTTTGTGTGATTGTAGGCTGTTCAAATGCTGATTGAATTAGCTTGTGTGTTTGTAGCCTGTTCAAATACTGGTTGAATAAGCTTGTGTTGTAGCCGGTTCAAATACCGGTTCATGCGTGTCAACGGTCAATTCACATGAAATCAATGTTTTTTGACTGTGATAAGACATCAGATGAACTTAGTGGCCCTGTTGGCTCAGCTAGTTAGACAAGACATCAGACAAGACATCAGATGAACTTAGTGACCCTGTTGGCTCAGCTAGTTAGAGCGCCATGTTGATAAGACAAGGGTCGTGTGTTCGACTTTCGGATGGACTACAATTTAACCCTTTGACGTCTGCTCCCTCTCCACCAGCGTCCTGCATTGCCAAAAAACGAAGCAAAAACTGTTTGATTCCCTCACCCTGTGCCCCAGCGTCCTGCAGGAAGCTGGTGGATAGGGTAAGAGAGTCAAAGGGTTAAATTTTTGCAGTGGTGGATAGGGTGCGGAAGTCAAACAGGAAGCTGGTGGTTAGGGTGAGGGAGTCAAAGGGTTGAGTTTTTCCTCTTGGTGGATAGGGTGCGGAAGTCAAAGGGTTAATTTTCTTCACATGGCGCCTGTGACGTTAGCGCATATGGAATTCATTCCGAGCATGGAGACGTCATCTTGAGAAACTGAAACTGAAACAAATGCACTCAACTCTGAATAACGTTATCTGTTAAAAACAAACAGATAAGCAAATAAACCGTGTTGGCGAACACATACATTCACAGGCTGTGCATGTGTTGCTTTTTACTGAGGCAGCTGACGACTTGATCCTGTTAAGAGATTTGAGGAAGGCAAAGCAGAGAGGATTGGACTGAAGTCATGTCAACCACTGTCAGAGTCACACCCTGTAGTAGGCCCTACATACATTTCATTCTGTAGTATTAGACCAGAGACGATAGTAAAGAGAAAAACACAGGAGAGTTGTGTTGTTTTTGTTTGTTTGTTTGTTTTTTGTTTCTGTTTTTCTTTTATGTTCTTTTTGTTGTTGATAACATGCTTTAATGATGTTCTCTCTAAATATATTTTCATTAAAGACCTCTCTTTCTGGACAGATTGAGAATCGGACAATATTCGGATACTATACCGTCTGTTGATTCACAGCGCAAACTTGCCACTGCTGTGCAGAAGCGTCGTAAACCTGTTTTTGACGCCGTTTTCTGATTTTGCAAAGTGTTTTGTTTCCATGCCATAGTATTTGGGAAAACATTGAAAACCCGTACAATTGACATGTATTTGTCACACACATTCTCTCTCTCTCTCTCTCTCTCTCTCTCTCTCTCTCTCTCTCCTCTCTCTCCTCTCTCTCTCTCTCTCTCTCTCTCTCTCTCTCTCTCTCTCTCTCTCTCTCTCTCTCTCTCTTAGCGGGCCTCTGTAGCTCAGTTGGTTTGAGCGTCGGATTCACATGCTAATGGTTGTGGGTTCGAATCCCGGGGTGCGCTACATTAAATCTGGCCTTCTCACTGTCCCATCTTAGCATCATTGTTGTTCTGGTGGTGTCAGTATAGGATTAGATAAGTCCCCCATTGCCCCCATTTTCCTGGGATGGTTATCCCCGTCGGCCATATCACCTGGAGTGGGTGCTGACGTAAAACTGAATCAAATCAATCAATCAATCAATCTCTCTCTCTCTCTCTCTCTCTCTCTCTCTCTCTCTCTCACATACACACATATGCATTTGTATAATTTCAAAGTTCATGATGGATCGGATGTAAAAGATATATTCACAAAACGGACAATTTGATTTTAATTGCTGTTTGAGAGCATATGTATGTCCGTGTGTGCATGCACTCGTACTAACGTTTCTGTAGCTATGTGTACTTACGTATGTACATGCTATTATTCCATGATTATCTGACAGAATGGTGTATCGCAAACGTGATAAAAGCAGGCAGATACACCATTCCGGCAGGTAAACTTCGAATCGTGTATAGTTTGTATGATGATGTACGTTATGTACATATGCATGTATGTATATATCTATGCTCTCATGTTTGTCTGTGTGAATGCATGCATGTACATGTGCGTGTGTATGTACAGATGTTCTGTATGTATGCAAGTGTTTATGCATAATGTGAAGTAAGTTTGACTTCAGAAAGGAGAAGCGCAGTATAGAGGAGTTTCATGGCCCGACAAATTTCAACTCTTGCTAACTGCAGCAACTGATTTATTGAACTATGTTGTGTCATTGGATGTTATCAGAGCTACATATTGTTACAAAATAAAATGTCTCTGATGGTATCATACTGGTGAGACACTAGCCACTCGTTTGTGAAGTTCCAACAGATCATTATCAGTGACCCACGGAATCTTCATTTTGTGGATATTTGTGACTTGCACAGTTCAGACCACTTTCTACATGTACACATATCAGCTGGCACAGAACTGCCATTAATACATGGAGTCATTGTTACAATCCATAGATTATTTCGCAGTGAGAGCTGTATTTAGAATCAGTGCGCCACTTTTATAACATTTTCGCTGCTATACTAATGAAATGGTGATCACTGTTCCCAATTTATGACCAACGTGTCAATATAGCGAGGCTGAATACTTACCAAGATTATTCCAGTGATAGACTGATACAATACCAGTATAACATATAGACTAGGTAAAACATAGGCTAGGTAGGGTCTCAGGACCTGGCCATCTCATGGGTTTATGTGCAGGCTTAAGGCTTGTGCCACGGTCACCATACACGTGGCACCTGTGACGTTAGTGCATATGGAATTCGTTCCGAGTGCAGAGACGTCGTCTTGAGAAACTGAAAATGAAGAACAATGGTGTTTGTTTCAGTTCTTTCAGTGAAGCCAGACCTTGACCTGCAGAAATGAAGAACTGTTGGACAAAGGAATTCTTGACAGTCTTTTCAAATATAGAATATCATTCAGTACATTTGAATTACTGAACTTGTCTATATGCCAAGGACACTTTCATGCTTGTTTATTGTGTGTCAAAAAGATCAGCATTTATAGGCCTACGTATAGTACAGTGTATGAAAACATAGCAACATCCTTCTGCAAACATTGTTTTCTCATAAACTTTCCACATATTTCTCTCAATACAGGATTCATATTCGTTTTGTTTTGTTATATTTTGTTTTGTTTTGTTTTGTTTTGTTTTGTTTTGTTTTGTTTTAACCGATAATCGGAAGTTTGTGAGATGCCCACACAGGAACTGTGTCATTTGATTTTTTTTTTATAGAGTCATGGTTCAAATAGCACAGAGAATTCGTGCCCAAGACATGCTACATATCTCTTTGTCACGAACATGCTACACTATCTCTTTGTCACGAACATGCTACACTATCTCTTTGTCACGAACATGCTACATTATCTCTTTGTTTCGAACATTCTACACTATCTCTGTGTCAAGAACATGCTGCACTATCTCTTTGTCACGAACATGCTACACTATCTCGTTGTTTCGAACATTCTACACTATCTCTTTGTTAAGAGCGTGCTACACTTTCTCTTTGTTAAGAACATGTAACATCGATCTCTTTGTTTCGAACATATAACGCTTATCTCTTTGTTTCGAACATGTAACACTTATCTCTTTGTTACGAACATGCAACATTAGCTCTTTGTTACACTTTTCCAAGTTTTTCTTTTTCTGCCCCAGGGCAGTTGCAGATAGAATCACGTTCGATAATTCTCTTTTGAGCAGCAGTAGAAGGGAGGTCGTTTTTAGAGAAACTAATGTCATCTTTTTACCTGAAATACATGTTGCAAACGTGTTTAAATCATCACACTGATGGGGGAATTTAGGCATGGGTTGATAACAAGGTATCCAAAGAAATCTCAAAATATTCAAAGGTGATGCTCTGAGAGTACAAACTTTGTAGTCTGTAGCCGCCGTCCTTACATCCACATTATCCATACTAGTCAGAACACAAGCCCTGCATCGCATCCTGGTTTCAGAGATTTTCTTGGTGGAAGGTTTCCACAGCATTACAAAAAAGGTGTGGACGATCTATACTTTGACTGACCTCTCTAACGAGACTATTAGCACGGAATTTTGATCTTTATTCAATAACGATTCATCACATTAAACAGTCCCATATGTGCTTCATCCAATTCTGCCTGGCAGACTCCTTGAGCCGGCGCAAAACCTTACTTCCTGTTAAAGTTGAAATGGGGAAGGGAACTGGAAAACGAGACCAATGAAACACATGACACCACCAGAATGATTGCCACTGGAGCATATCATATCATACATACTCAATCATACCTCATACCATACCAAGGAGAACTGAATAAAGCATCGGTATCTCACAATGCTATCACCAGTTTTAAAGGCTTCTTTGAAAATATTTTTTGCTAGTCCTCGTATACTCTAAGAGTGGTAGGACTTTAAAATGTACAGAACAGAACAGAACTGCCACTGGAGTATTATTAAGGTGGACAACGTACAGGCCAGTTTTTTATACCGCAGGCTGGATCCAGACTGGATACTAGTCCTTCGGAAGGGGGTGAAAGAGTCAGACGGGGTCCATGGCCCTGGCGACAGTCAGACTCGTGTGCCTTCTGGCCTGTGCACGCTTAACATCCCATGGCGATTGAAAATCGTGTAGAGCAGGTCATTTGCCCGGCTGCGCTAATGTAAAACACTGTGGAGAGATATGCCGATTTCCTAAGTCCTTCCCCTTGAAGGTGCGTAATATTAAAACTGGCCTTCTCACTGTCCCATCTTGAACATCATTGTTGTTCTGGTGGAGTCAGTATAGGATTAGGTAGGCCCCCCCTTCTGCCACTTCCCTGGGATGGTTATCCCCGTCGGCCATATCACCTGAGGTGGGTGCCGACGTAAAAAACTGAACCAAATCAATCAACCTTGAAGGCCAATTACTTTCTTGCCTTTCTGAAGTCTCGGTAGAAAAAATTGGGTGGCGCTGCACTGCGGCGACGCGTTCTCAAAGGGGAGAGCAGCCCGAGTTTCACACTGAAAATCCACTGTGACAAAAGAAATGAATATGAATGACTATGGAAAAATCCAAGACATCAGGTTGTGAGTCAATGGCTGTATCAGCTAAGCCCATCAGCCTGCTGGTCAGAATCATCTTTTCCCTTTCTCCCTGAAAACATCCGTCTGAAAACAGTTTGTGTCCATGACAGATCATAGGCCTACATGTCCGTTGTCGGTGTCCGTAAGGCTGGTTTCCTTATTTGTCATTATCATTTTGAAAAGGAAAACGTTACTAATGTGCGTGTGTGTGTGTGTGTGTGTGTGCGTGTGAGTGCGTGTGTGTGTGTGTGTGTTCGTGTGTGTATGTGTGGTGATGTCGTGTGTGTGTGTGTGTGTTTCTCGCTGTGTGTGTGTTCGTGTGTGTGTGTGTGTGTGTATGTGTTGGTGTGTCTGTTGTGTGTGTGTGTGTGTGTGTGTGTGTGTGTGTGTGTGTTTTGTTGTTGTTGTTGTCATCTTCGTTTTTTCTGGTTTCTGTCAATTTCAATCACTGAAAAAGACAACGTCTATTTACAGAAGCCTACCATAATGTTACACTGTAACAAGGTTAATTGAGATCAGTCTGAATGACGGACATCTGATTTCCGAATAATTTTTAAATAACCATCAGGGTTTGAATTATTGTCTGCATGGATATTCGTGAACGCACAAAAAGCCCAATACAGTTGTATACATATTGGTTGTATTTTGTCCTGTTTTGGGTATTCAGGCAATCGGCAGAGTGTTCACCCTGTCTCTCCGAGTGCTTGCCTTTTTTGTCAAGAGCTGAATTGTTGTTCACTGGTTTGCCTGTACACCCATGTATTAGAGAGAGAGAGAGTGAGTGTGTGTATGTGTTGTGAGAAAGAGAGAGAGAGAGGGGGGGGGGGGGGCGGTCCAAATCTTATTACAGGAATGAACTTTTAGCAGAATTTTGCCAAGTTTTCATAATGTGAATATTTAACAACTGCATTTCATTTCCCATCTGTTGATGTCATTGTCTAGAATATCTGTTCTATTTGTTACTTGAATTGAATCAACGTGCGTTTGCGTGTACGCCTACACCACACACACACACACACACACACACACATATTCTAACACATAAACACACATGCACATGGACACACACCCACATATGTGTAAACACAACATACACGGACGCTCGCTCTCTCTCTCTCTCTCTCTTGTGCACACACTCTTCCAATTCAACTTTTTTGCATTATTGATGTGTCTGAATTCTGTCACGTGTGGTGTGAATGAAACGAATATCTAACGTAGATGTACATACTCTTGATTTCCTGTGAAGAATATAAATCCTATATGTAATTATATAATTCTTATATCTCATTGTATAATTATGACATACAATTGTATGATTATTATATGTAAATGTATAATTCTTATCATCGATCTTCCCTCCTGTGATAGTGATTATAACTGTACAACTAATTATCTCCTATTTCGTGGATTGTGTGCATTATAGGGTAGTCTGATTGGATCTGTTCTTCTGTGGTTATTTCTGTTAATAAATCAACATCAGATTATTCAAAACAGTTTTCTACTGGTTCTGTCGGTTTGAGTGGCAGTACAGCCGACGACAGACTTGGGGCATAGTTCTATTCCTCCTTACCCATCTCCCACCTAGACAAATTTCCGATTGAAGTAGTAGGCCCCTACATGGCGTACAGATGACATACTGATTTTCAGTCAAGCAAACACAATATTCACAGACCTTTTGGTGAACAGAGACCTACTGATTTTCGGTCAAGCAAACACAATATTCACCGACTTTTGGTGAACAGAACCTACTGATTTTCTGTCAAGCAAACACATTCTCAGACCTCTTTCTCATTCACCAGCAAGTGACAAAACAGCAAGTGGTGAGGGTAAAAAAGAACAGTGTGCAATAAAACAGACGCAATGCAGGAGTAGATTCCTTTCGATACTGCCTAGCCATACTAAGTGAGTAGCTTTCAGTATAAATAATATCTTCTGTAAATTCTGTGCAAAAAATTTCCTCTTTTCTGTCATACTCTTGTTTCTTTCTTCATCATTTTCTGTCTTGCTGGTCCATTCACCTTTATATGTTCGATAAAGTCTTACGTACTTTGTCTTAGGATTGATAATTGGGTGCATGGATTAAGTGCATTTTTGGCTCTAGGGAAGTGAGATATGCGGAAGCAATTTTTGGTAATTTAGGCCCGTTCTTACATGTTTTAGTGTCCTTACTTATGTTACAATTTGTGTTGAAGTATGTTTTTTAATTCCCCTGAGCGATAACTTGGACGGAGTGTCAACGCCAGGGGTATCTCTTTTAGATTATGTGCACAAGTACATTGATATGTGTACTTAATTTTCTATTATTTTGTTTTCCTGTTGAAGAATTGTGTATGTTTTGAAGGAGTTACAGCCCTGATATGGCTCTATGCAGTCGGCTGGGCTGTAAACAAAATAACAATAACATTAATAACCTTGCCACCCTGACTGCAAGGCGGAACAACACACGGCATCTTCCTAGCGTGTCTTGTGAGAATCATGCTCACCTAGTGTGAATGAAACAGGCCTCTGGTTTACCTTTAGCTGTCCAAAAGACTTGTCGTAATTATGAAACACGTAATTAAAAAATAACTCATTATCGTATCCTGTATTGAGGCAGCCGAGATGTGGTTTCTAAGAAGAATACTGAGAGTTTCACGGACAGCAAAGAAAACAAACGAGACAGTGTTACTGGAGGCAGACACAAGAAGAGGAGGGCCATGATCACCAACGCCATGCGGCAGGGCACTTGATGATGATGATATCAAGTGCCTGACAAAACAACTTTTGAGTGATAATTACAGCGACCCTGTGTGTGAGTGTGTGTGTGTGTGTGTGTGGATCATGCGAACACACACACACACACACAGTAAAAAAAAACTGTCAAAAATGAAATGGTCTTACCCGATGCACCAATTTCCCATTCCACACACTATCATGTACCAAAGAGTCCATTGGGATCACTTTTCTTTGGGGTTAGGCCGTCCGAGTCTTACAGGTTTTCTCTTTCTGGATGTTTTGTCCTATTGCACTTCCATCCTGGTTGCAACATTGTGGTTGAATGTTTCTTTTGTCTGCCTGTCTGTTGGGGGTTTGGATGTAGAGGTAGAGCTCCTACCTTTCTTTCTCGACTGTTGGAGTTCGATCCTCACATGGAGAGGGAGGAGGACTGTGCAGGTGGCCTCCAGTCCACCCAGCTGTGAATGGGTATCTGGCACTGTTCAGGGCTATGGAAGGTAAAGAAGTGGGGTAGAGGAGACGGGCATCAGTAAAATTGGTTTCTAAAAAGAATGTTGAGAGTTCCATGGACAGCAAAGAAAACAAACAAGGCAGTCTTGATGGAGGCAGACACAAGAAGATAATTCATAAGGAAGATTAGGAAAAGACAGGCAACATCTATAGGCCATTTTATGAGGAAAGGGGAATTGGAGCACCTGGTCACAACAGGAAAGCTGGAGGGAAAGAGAGCACCAGGTAGACTCAGAGAAAAAAATATTGGATGGACTTGCAGGGTGGTCGAGGACAGAGAGGGTGGAAGATGTGCTTGCGGCAACAAGGGATAGATACGTATGTAGGGCCATGATCGCCAATGCCAGCGGCAGGATATTTGATGATGATGATGATGATGATGATGATGATGATGATGATGAGTAAATTTGAAGCCTCTACCACCTCACTCCCCTATGATCTCGGGTTTATGAGACTTTTTATCTGTATGTATGTATGTATGTAGGCCTATGTGTGTACGTATGTATGCATGTATGCATGTATGTATGTATGTATGTATGTATGTATGTATGTATGTATGTATGTATGTATGTATGTATGTATGTATGTATGTATGTATGTATGTATGTGTGTATGTATGGGGATACTGTTTATACTGAAAGAGCCCCCAACATCCTCATGGGGGGTGGGGGGGGGGGGGGTCATAACGAATAAATGTGTAAACAAATAAAAAGACAAATGAAAAAAGTTTCCTCCTGTTCTTCAGATCTAAGTGTTCCCTATGCCAAATCAACAAATCACACAGCCAAGCTGCACGATGGTCTACAACCATGGAGTACCACTACCAGCAACATTAAATACAAACAGAAGAAGAAAGCGAAAGGATTGATTTTGACATTCAGAAAGATTAATGTGAAGAGAGAAGATACAGAAGTCCAGAAGCTGGACCTTTTTGACAATGACAGAAGAGAGGAGCACATCATCAGAAAGAACGTTGAAGAACCACCAGCAATAAAAGATGAAGTCAGACCACTGATGAAAAGGATGAAACGGGGGGAAAAACGAAATGACAACAGCAGGTTCAAAACAATTTATTAAATGAACAAACAAAACAATGAAAATAATAGATCCAGAAACGAAATATGGCATTAAATGAATACAACTTTCACACACACACACACACACACACACACACACACACACACACACACACACACACACACACACACACACACACACACACACACACACACACACACACCCCACACACACAGAGTTATACACTGAATGAGAAACAGACTGATATTCATTATTCACTGGAAAATATTGAATGACTAAATTCAGTGAATGGGGGCAAACCTAATGCATGCCTTGCTTTCTTCCTACTTAACCTTTTGACTCCCAAACCATGTCCACCACCATCAGAAATTTAACCTTTTGACCACCTGACCCTATCCACCTGCTATAGGGTGAGGGAGTCAAAGGGTAACATTTTTTTATTTTGCTGTTACGGTTGACAAAGCAGGATGCTAGTGGGTAGGGTGAGGGAATCTAAGGGTAAGCCTCTGACCCAAGCCTTCCACCAGCATGAAAAAAAGTGAAGACCAAACTTCATCACAATCCTAAGGTAAACTACCACCACACCAAGACTTTAAACATACATGCAGTGAATGTCAATACAGATATAGATATAGATATAAATCTAGAGATACAGATATATAACTGAAGAGCAGATGAAAACAAAAACATGTAAATTATCAATGAACGTGAATATCTATATACTATATATATAAATATACATCACGATCCTAAAGTAACTTACCATCACACCAAAAGTTTAAACATACACGCAATGAATGTGAAAATAATAATATATATTTATATAGCGCAAAATCTTGACAAAATCAAATCTAAGCGCTGAGCGTATACATGCACACATACCTACATACATATGAGCGTATACATGGATACATACATGCTTACATACTTACATACATAAATCTAAGCTGAGCGTATACATGCATACATACATACATACATAAATCTAAGCGTATACATACATACATACATACGTACGCACATGCATACATAACAACTACAATATCTATACAGCGCAAATCTCGACAAAATCAAATCCAAGCGCCGAAAAGACACACACGCACACACGCAAGCACGCACGCACACACACACACACACACACACACACACACACACACACACACACACACACACATGCATGGCCACAAATGGGGAGAAAAGAATAAAAGCAATAAAAGCAGGAATAAAACCAATGGAAAACCACAGAGAGCACATCATATACAATTATATATTAAAACAAAGTGATTCCCCTCCGAGCGGAGACAGGCTGCAGAGGGGGGTTGAGTGAGGTTAGGATTTTATGCAGAGGAGAAAAGGTGAGTTTTGAGAGCGGACTTGAAGGAGGCAAAAGTAGGTTGCTGACGGACTGAGAGAGGAAGTTTGTTCCAGCAGAGTGGACCAGAAACAGAGAAGGCTCGTGGACCATAAAGAGTAGATAAAAACAAGAACAAGTGAATTAATCTGTAACTCTCCAATTAAGTATGCCTTGACAAAGTTTGAAAGAGAACAGAATAGGGGTGGAGGATCAAACTTAAGAGACAGCCTGGTAGGAATATATTATGGAAATGTCATTTTCTTTGGGATGGAGTGAAAACATTCAAACTTTGTAGTAGTCTCCCAAAAGAAGACTTGTCCGTAAGACGCTCAACTGTCACATTCTGAACAAAACTATTCAGGTTTCTTTTTGTGTGCTCGTCTCAACAAAAGTTCTGATTGTACGCCCCATCAGGAGGCATAGCCATGACAAAAATCTGTTCATCAGCAAGACCCAATGCACCTACCAACGAAAATCTGGTTCTCATTGTTGGAAGTGTTACATGTTTCTGTCTAATGTTCACTGACGACTGTCTGCAGAGGGCAGACAATTAAGAAAGAAGCAAACAATAAAATGTCATTGTTTTCTAAAATTCAGACAATTAAGCAAACAATAAAATGTTATTGTTTTCTAAAATGTTTTTAAATCATAATTACAATAATAATTACAATATTTATATAGCGCAAAATCTTGATAAAATCAAATCTAAGCGCTGAAACAGACACATACACACGCACGCACACACACACGCACGAACACACACACACACGCACACGGCTATAAATGGGGAGAAAGAATAAAAGCAATGGAAAATTATAGACAGCATATTATATACAATTATATATTACAATGTGATTCCCCTCCGAGAGGAGACAGGCTGCAGAGGGGATTGAGTGAGGTCAGGATTTTATGCAGAGGAGAAAAGGTGAGTTTTGAGAGCGGACTTGAAGGAGACAAAAGTAGGTTGCTGACGAACTGAGAGAGGAAGTTTGTTCCAGGAGAGCGGACCAGAAACAGAGAAGGCTCGTGGACCATAGGTATTGAGCTTAGTGCGTGGAAAGCGAAAAGTCAGAGGATCGGAGGCAGAGCGGAGGGTACGTGAGGGAACATAGATCTCAAGTAAGCTTGACAGGTAATCGGGGGCTGCGTTATTGAGGCTTTTGTAGTACATGGTGTCTAGTTTGTACTGTATGCGCTTTGATACAGGGAGCCAGTGAAATTGTGCCAGGAGAGGAGATATGTGGTCAGCTTTTTTCTTTTTTAGTACAAGGCATGCAACATTGTTTTGAATGCGCTGTAGGATGTGAATGGTGGAGGCAGGAAGACCAGACAGGAGTGAATTACAATAGTCAATGCGAGACATTATGAAGGAGAGAACGAGTTTTGCAGTTGTTTCCACAGAGAGATACTTCCTGATCAGGCTTATACGATGGAGGTGATAGTAGCAAGATCTGGCAGTTTGAGAAACAAAGTTGTTCATGGAGAGGGTAGAGTCAATGCAGACACCAAGGTTTTTAGCTGAATCAGAAATTGGGACTGATGTGTTACATAATGGGAGAGAAAGAGGAGGCAGCTGAGAAAGTTTCTGACGGGTGCCAATGAGGATAGCTTCTGTCTTGTCGTCATTAAGCTGAAGTTTATTGCATGTCATCCAGTTCTTAATGTCCGAGTAACACTCAGTGGTGCAAGTCAAGAGGCGCTGTATATTGTCAGGTGAGTCACTGTCTTGAAGTTGGGTGTCATCAGCATAGAAGTGGTGTTTTATAGAGTGGGAGTTGATGATGGTGGACAGGGGGGAGGTGTAAAGAGTGAAAAGAACAGGGCCAAGGACAGATCCTTGTGGAACACCATAGGTCAGGTATGCAGGTTGAGAGTAAGTGCCATTGATGAGAACAGTTTGTTTTCTGTTTGACAGATATGAAGTGAACCAAGAGAGATCAATGTCAGAGATGCCAAAAGTATGATGAAGTCTAGAAAGGAGAATACCATGATCAATGGTATCAAAGGCTGCAGACAGATCAAGGAGTGTGAGGAGAGACTTTCCAGTATCAGTTGCAAGGAGGAGATTGTTGAGAATGTGTAGCAAGGCAGTTTCAGTGCTATGGCACTGGCGGTAGGCTGACTGGAAAGGATTGAGGAGATTGTTGGCAGACAGGTGAGAGTTCAGCTGGTTCAGGACAACTTTTTCGATGAGTTTTGACAAGAAAGAGAGATTAGAGATAGGCCGGTAATTTTTCAGTTCATTTGGGTCTAAATTGTATTTCTTGAGGAGAGGGTGAACAATAGCAGACTTGAAAGAATCTGGGACAGTTCCAGTTTGAAGAGAAGTGTTGATGATGTCAGTGATGAATGGGAGGAGAGTAGGGAGACAGCCGGAGTAGAGAGAACCTGGAAGAGGATCCAGTTCGCAGGTTTTGAACGACATGGATCTGATTGTGTTGAGAATTTCTTCTTGTGAGACTGAGGTAAAAGTAGTAAGAGGTGTGCCAGAGAAGGAAGGGTCAGGTGGGCATGATTGACAGGGTGTCCTGTCAAGCCTGTCACGAAGAGTTTGTATTTTGGTGATGAAATACTTGGAGAATACAGATGGGAGTTCTTCATTTGTGTGTTTTGTTGGGAGAGATAAATCTTTTCGTGTGCCAAGGAGATGATTCATGGTTGTAAAGAGTTCTTTTGAAGAAGAGGCATTCAGGATTTTGGTTTGGAAATAGCTTGTTTTTGCAGATGCAATGAGGGTGGATACTTTTGTTTTAGAGGCTTGGAAAAGTTGCCTATGTACAGTGAGTTTGGATTTGCGCCAGCGGCGCTCTGCTCTGCAGCGGGCACGTTTTGCACAAGCAATCTCATGAGTGAGCCAGGGGGTAGGGGGGCGGTCAGGTAAAAGATGGGTTGTGGCTGGAGCATGAGTGTCCAGAAGATGGTGGAGAGTAAATAGAATTCATCGGCAAGGTTATGTGACTTTTCAGAAAGGAGACGGAAGGCATCAGATGAAAATGTGGAGAGATCGATAGATTTGAGATTGCGTCGAGTCACTGTGCGCGTGGTACGGGAAGGAGGAGAAATGTCAAGAGAACAGAGAATTGCAGAGTGGTCAGATGGAAGGGCTGAAGTTAGACGGGTAGAAAGAACTAAGCAGTTGTCAGTAGCTGAATTGTGGTGATCACGAGAAATGATCCAGTCAAGAATGTGACCTTTTTGATGGGTTGGTTCAGAAATGTGTTGAGTCTTATTGTGATTGGACAGAGAGTTGATGATATGTCTTGTGTCATAACGGTGAGTGTTGTCATAGTAGACATTGATGTCACCTAGAATGATGAGATTTCCAGGTAAGAGGTAGTAGTAGTCAAGTAGTTGATCAAAGTCAGAGAGAAACATGGATGTGGTGAGCTTGTTGGCAGAGCTAGGTGGAGGTCGATAGACACAGGAGAAGGTGATGGGGTGAGGGATGGATTGGAAGGATACTTCAACGTGCTCGAAAGAAGGATGGGAGAAAGAGACTGCGAGAAAGATAGGCAGAATGGAGTGAGTCGTTGTAGAGGATGGCGATACCACCACCTCGGGATGAGCGATGGAAAGAAGCAAGCCTGTAACCACTCGGAGTGAGACTCGCATGTATAGGTTCATGACCAAGGGGGTTAAGCATGTTTCGGTTATAAAAGCAATGTCAACATGCTCATCTGCGATAAAGTCAGCAATGACATCGGCTTTGCCATCTGTGCATGTTGACTGAGCGTTAAAAAGGCATAGTTTTAGTTTATCAGAGTCACATGGCAGCGGCCGAGGTGGAGATGAAGGCAGCACCGACGGGACAGAAGACGAAGGCGACACCAGCGAGGCAGAAGATGAAGGCAGCAACCGACGGGACAGAAGACAAAGGCGGCACTCGCAGGACAGAAGACGAAGGCGGCACCAGCAGGACAGAAGACAAAGGCGGCACCAGCGGGACAGAAGATGAGGGCAGCACCGGCGGGACAGAAGATGAAGGCAGCACCGGCGGGACAGAAGATGAAGGCGGCACCGGCGGGACAGAAGGCGAAGGTGGCACCGGCAGGACAGAAGGCGAAGGCGGCACCACCAGGACAGAAGGTGCAGGCGGCACCATCAGGACAGAAGGCGAAGACGGCAGAGGAGACGAAGTTTGCAGTAGCAAGGTCGAGGGCAGGGGCAGTGGAGGAGACGAAGAAGCAGAAGACGAAAAGTGGTGTCGGACTGGTACAGCAGGAGGCAGGTTGTGCCAAAGACGGTGAAGAGTGGAGACGTCCAGCACGACAGGATCGTGCAGTGCGGGGCTTCCGACACAGCCCCAGTGTTCGTATGCACTGGTAGACGTCTCCACCGAGGTAGCACTTGCTGTGTTTAAAAAGTGTCAGTCCAATTTGTTTTATAAAAGACGGGTCCATAATTGCGAGCCAGTCAGGAGAGGATGATATTTGCAGGTTGGTGTGTGGGTTGGTCAGTTCACAACACTTAAAACCAGAGAACACAAAGGTTTGGGAAGCTGTAGCGTTGGGCGAACACAGTAGGCTAAAATGTAAACACAGTTCACAGATAAAATGTCCAACTTGAGCGGCTGAATTAAAATGATGAAAAGTAGGTATAAAAACTTTAAAATCAGATTATCTGGTAAAATATTCAAAATTTAAAAAAAATATTTACATCACCGTATGTCGGGATTTAAAAGGAACAAACTGATACAAAATTCAGTGCATAAAATCAAATAGAACCACGATAAAATCACTGTAAAACACCACACACACTTTTGCTGCCTGCTGGCGCGACATCTACTCACAAACTACTCACAAAAATCATGACAAGATAGACTCAAAAACTGCAAATCCAAATAAAAGTGGATGCATCAAAGGAAGATCAACATGTAAAAATGTGACAGAATGGTCAATCCAGCCTTTGTATCTAGGTTTTAGATACATGTCATTACAACAAACAAACAATACCCAACACATACTTAACTAGTCTTTTTCTTTCACTTTGATTATCAAAAGTCTCAAACACCTAAATAACATCTAGCAGACACTGAGTCAATGCTAATCTTTCAAACAGCCAGAAACCTTTCATTTCATTCTATATCTGCAATTTCAAATGGTCCAAGCCATTTCAAAGAGACTTAAATTTCATGCCATGATCTTTTCTTTTTTACCATTCATTCCGTCCCTGCGAAGATGGAGCATGTCCCAAAGCATGAATCTGAAAGTCTGTTGTTCTTCTTTATAAAATTCTATCCCACTTATGTTTTCACCGTGAACTTCTTCCTGACACTTGCGCCATCGACAGAGGTATGTACAATCACCGCTGGCTATCAATGCTGGGCCCTCAGGCTCATGGACGAAGTTCAACGCCACTAGGGATCGAATCGGGAAGCGGATCAGAGACACTACGGATGCAGACATGTTTTTTATCCAGTCTTGGGATGATACATTGAAGACGACACTTCCCCTGAAAAATACACAGCATTTTATCAGCACACAGCATTTTATCATCACATGATGGCTACTTAGTCCGATGAGTAATCAATGCTCACCAAAATAGCTGTTCTACACAATGTCTTTTTTCCCCATGCCTGCTTAACAGTGCTTTGTTCATCAAGTCTGAGAGAAGGAGCATACCATACTATTAGTTCACATATTTTCTTCTTTGTCTATTAAATAGAGCAGAAGGAACATCACACATATTATCAGCCTAAATTCATATACCTGCTTATTTTTTCCATCAAACATGGCAGGAGAGACATTATTTATTACCAGTCTACATTCACAAACACACACCTGTTTACTTTGTCATGGCATTTCACCATCTAAAATTCACTGTACACAGACAGAGTGAAAAGAGCAAGTTAAAACTGACATGGGATTCTTTATGGTTTTATGTTTTCTCTCAAGAGGTGCAATATTTTCTCTGATACATGTACGACTGTTCATTAGTCCATGTTGTGCTGCTGCACTGTCTGCATGTTGTGTTTTCAGTCAGCGTGTGTGTAGGACTTTTTTCCTGTTTCCACTGAGTGAGACGACTTACAGAGGAAAAGTTGCTCCATAACCCCCATACTGTAGGGGAGTGAGGGGGTAGAAACCAACTTTTTTTTTAGCTAGCATTATGAGGATGGTGCCCATCTACTCTCCCTCACTGCTTTATCTTCTCTATTTTGAAGAATGTCAGTTCCACACATTTCTGGCACATGACTTGTACGTTCTTTAATATGTGTATTCCATGTTCTGCGCAGGTATACACGCAGACAGCAACATGTTCAGGCACCAGCAGGTCTGTAGATATGTTGCCCAGGGAGATTGGTAAAATCTTCACCCTTTGTGACAGAGTAATGAACTTGGTCAATGGATGGATGGTAAAATCTTCCCCCTTTGTGACAGAGTAATGAACTTGGTAAATGGATGGATGGTAAAATCTTCCCCCTTTGTGACAGAGTAATGAACGTGGTAAATAGATGGATGGTAAAATCTTCACCCTTTGTGACAGAGTAATGAATGTGGTAAATGGATGGATGGTAAAATCTTCACCCTTTGTAACAGAGTAATGAACGTGGTAAATGGATGGATGGTAAAATCTTCACCCTTTGTTACAGAGTAATGAACTTGGTCAATGGATGGATGGTAAAATCTTCACCCTTTGTAACAGAGTAATGAACTTGGTCAATGGATAAATGCTAAAATTTTCACCCTTTGCAACAGAGTAATGATGAATGGATGGATGGTAAAATCTTCACCCTATGTTACAGAGTAAAAAACTTGTTGAATGGATCAGTGATCTTTACTTTCCAACAGAAAGGAGAATGACACAACATATTAGCGTTTGGTCAATTTCCCTTCTCAGGCAAAAACCTCATGCATCAGAAGGGTTTGGGAGAAGGAGGGGAGTATCACCATGTCACAATAAGAGGCACATGAGAAACTAAACAGACCTTACAACATGCACAGATACTGTTGTAGAACTGAAGCCTATATAGTATACCATCAGAAATTGTTTTCTCTTTGAAACTGTATGGGGCACACACATTAAAGAGCAAATTTTCATAAACACAAATATTACCTTAGCTTGCATCATAAATAACAGTAGCAACGAAACACTACGCAGTGAAATTCATCAAAAGAATTGCTTTAATGACCGATTTAATTTTCATGTAAATTAAGTGATGGAACAAAAAAAGAAAAAACGCTTCAGTACCATCAGACCACACAACTAACAAAACAAAGGAATTACATGCAACCTGGGACCACTCACGACAAAAAGACAACTGTCAAAATTATTTCCTCAGTTTCCAAAAATATTGATAAAGTTTTGAATAGAAGAATTAGACACTCACACTGAAACATATTAAAAATATTACAGATTTTCAAGGACTGAGGATCAAGATCCATCATAAACATCAAAAACACAAAAGTTCAAATCTTCAATGGATGTCAATACACCACACATCTATCTTCAATCAAATCCATGCTCACAATGACCAATCTATACTTCACTATCTCATGTGGTCCTGTGCCTTTACATCTGTGGGAGATAAAACCAATGTATAACATTCCATGACCACCAGAAGCAGAAACAGACAGACAGACAAGACAGTTACCTGTGCTAAAGCCAACAGCCAGAAGAGGACCACAGGCAGCCAGACTCATAATTCTGGAACAGCGGCCGGTGTAAAGGCATTCAAGATGACACTTCTGGAATATGCACCTCTTCCGGCTCCAGTCTGCCATGTTGATCACATAAACGTTGGCTTTCTCTGTTGACAGCACATACCATAAGATACAAGTACAGTTGGCAGCACACATCATCAAAATACCAAAGTCCCGTTATTCTCACTGAGCAATGGCCTTGCAGAGCAACTAGCAAAACAGCTTGGGGTCAACAAGGAGGATTAGATGAACATACCATCCAACCAGACCATCAGACTGACTCTCTGAAGAACACCCACACTATGTCTGTATATGTGTGTGTGTGTGTGTGTGTGTGTGTGTGTGTGTGTATGTGTGTGTGTGTGTGTATGTGTATGTGTATGTGTGTGTGTGTGTGTGTATGATTGTCACCTGTTCTTCAAGCATACTGTGAAAACTGAACCTTGAAAATGATCGCAGACTTTTTCCCTTTCAAAGAACATTCTTTTCTTTCATAATTAAGACACACAGAATAGAAATCTACAATTCTCATATAGTATGTCTTGGTAAACTAGCAGCACAGAAACTTCACATTCTCCCCCACCCATTCACTGGTATCAAATATCACAATTCTCCAAATCCCCACCCAAAATATCTAATACATCCAAAGGAACATACTAGTATTCTTACACCCTCACATCAATCCCCACTCCCCACGCACATGTCATATATTATGTCACACAGTAACCAAGAAACGCCTGACGTGCTGGATGGGACTCAGAGCCACTTTCTCGACAATCACCTCCCAAGCTCCTGACACCATGTGACAGCCATTTCATAAAGCTCTCCTGACACCATATGATGGCCATTTTATCAAGCTCTCCTGACACCATATCATAGCCATTTTATCAAGCTCTCCTGACACCATATGATGGCCATTTCATCAAGCTCTCCTGACACCATATGATAGCCATTTCATCAAGCTCTCATGACACCATATGATAGCCATTTCATCAAGCTCACCTGACACCACATAATAGCCATTTCATCAAGCTCTCTTAACACCACATAATAGCCATTTCATCAAGCTCTCTTAACACCACATAATAGCCATTTCATCAAGCTCTCTTAACACCACATAATAGCCATTTCAACAAGCCTCCTGACACCACATAATAGCCATTTCATCAAGCTCTCCTGACACCATATGATAGCCATTTTATCAAGCTCTAAACACCACATAATAGCCATTTCATCAAGCTCTCTTAACACCACATAATAGCCATTTCATCAAGCTCTCTTAACACCACATAATAGCCATTTCATCAAGCTCTCTTAACACCACATAATAGCCATTTCAACAAGCTCTCCTGACACCACATAATAGCCATTTCATCAAGCTCTCCTGACACCATATGATAGCCATTTTATCAAGCTCTAAACACCACATAATAGCCATTTCATCAAGCTCTCTTAACACCACATAATAGCCATTTCATCAAGCTCTCTTAACACCACATAATAGCCATTTCATCAAGCTCTCATGACACCATATGATAGCCATTTCATCAAGCTCACCTGACACCACATAATAGCCATTTCATCAAGCTCTCTTAACACCACATAATAGCCATTTCATCAAGCTCTCTTAACACCACATAATAGCCATTTCATCAAGCTCTCCTGACACCATATGATAGCCATTTCATCAAGCTCTCCTGACACCATATGATAGCCATTTCATCAAGCTCTCCTGACACCATATGATAGCCATTTCATCAAGCTCTCCTGACACCACATAATAGCCATTTCATCAAGCTCTCCTGACACCATATGACAGCCATTTCATCAAGCTCTCCTGACACCATATGATGGCCATTTCATCATACTCACCTGACACCATATGATGGCCATTTCATCAAGCTCTCCTGACACCATATGACAGCCATTTCATCAAGCTCTCCTGACACCATATGATGGCCATTTCATCAAGCTCTCCTGACACCATATGATGGCCATTTCATCAAGCTCTCCTGAAACCCATATGACAGCCATTTCATCAAGCTCTCCTGACACCATATGATGGCCATTTCATCAAGCTCTCCTGACACCATATGACAGCCATTTCATCAAGCTCTCCTGACACCATATGACAGCCATTTCATCAAGCTCTCCTGACACCATATGATAGCCATTTCATCAAGCTCTCCTGACACCATATGACAGCCATTTCATCAAGCTCTCCTGACACCATATGACAGCCATTTCATCAAACTCTGCTGACACCATATGATAGCCATTTCATCAACCTCTGCTGACACCACATGATAGCCATTTCGTCAAGCTCTCCTGACACCATATGATAGCCATTTCATCAAGCTCTACTGACACCATATGATGGCCATTTCATCAAGCTCTCCTGACACCATATGATGGCCATTTCATCAAGCAAAGGAGGGCTGTCTGTGCACTGCATGCCCATTCAGACCCAGTAATCAGTAAAGTTGTTTACAAACGGAATGGCAAGATTGGCAAATAACAAACCCTTGGACAAAGACACTTAATGCGCACCAACCAGGTCCACCCCGTCTACCATACCAAGAGAGAATGGAAGAGCCCTCTCTTGCCTTAATCTGGGAATCATCTGTGTATGGGCGCCCAGCTGCCAGCTCATATAGCTGTCAGCTCTTTTCCTCTCAACATAGTCTTGACACTTGACAGTTGGGATCTCCCAACAAAGTTCATCTACAACCACAGGGGTGTTTGAATGGCCGCGAAAGTGGCCAGGCATGGTCCTCCCCACTCAGCTAGGTCTGACATGCCCCCAAAGTGATATATCCTAAGTTTGCCGTCTTTCCACTGCCAGCAGGTCTTTCCCTGCAGTCATCATGCCTGATTCCCTGAAGTCAGCAGCCAAGACACAAGCCAAAGTTAACAAAGAAACACCCAAGGGTGATGGACGGGACTCAGACCACCAATGCCTCACCACTCGCCGAACAATCACCTCCCAAACTCCCCGACGCCATACGATGACCATTTCATCAAGCAAACGGGGAAGGGGGCTGTCCATACGCAACACGACCTGCATCAACAATCACAATTCCCCAATCATCATCATCATCATCATCAGGTGCCTTGCCGCATGGCGTTGGCGATTATGGACTTCCATCTGTCTCTATCTCTTGTTGCCTCAAGTATCTCTTCCACCCTCCTTGTCCCCAGCCACTCTGCAAGTCCATCTAGCAATGCATCTTCTCCCTGGGTCTACCCGGTGCTCTCTTTCCCTCCAGCTTTTCCCAATTCCCCAAATTCCCATAAAACATACTGTCCATCCAAAGAAACACACTAGTATTCTTATACTCTCACATCAACCAACACTCCCCACAGACATGTCATATATCAAATTACTACTGGAGTTCTCCATGCTACAACAGGAGTTAAAGGACAATTCAAATGTAAACTTCAACTCATCCATATGTGTACGCTGGGCAGATCCGAACAAATATCACAACAGGAAAAAAATACTGACCTGGCCTGGTAAGAGCAAAAACCTGATCCTGGTGGATGACTACTTGCGACACGCCATACGGCAACTTGATGTGGTGGGTGGGCGTGTTGATGGTTTCAATCTCCTGGTCCTTCACACAACTGAGGGACAAACAATCGGTGCTGCGACAATGGGCACAGTCCCGTTGGCGGAAGGGCTTTTTTGTGTCATATGTAGACAAGGAAGGAAAACACCAGCAATACAAGTTGCCCTTCCTATCACCCTTAACAACCTGAAACACCGCACATTGTATTGCAATAATGAAATTGTCAATCCTTCCTGTATAGTGCTATTCTCCAAACTTATTTGGACTCATGGTGCATTACACATTTCCATAACACAGAGACTCACGGTGCATTACACATTTACATAACACAGACTCACGGTGCATTACACATTTACATAACACAGAGACTCATGGTGCATTACACATTTACATAACACAGAGACTCACGGTGCATTACACATTTACATAACACAGAGACTCACGGTGCATTACACATTTACATAACAGACTCATGGTGCATTACACATTCACGCAACACAGAGACTCATGGTGCATTACACATTTCCATAACACAGAGACTCATGGTGCATTACACATTTACATAACACAGAGACTCACGGTGCATTACACATTTACATAACAGACTCATGGTGCATTACACATTCACGCAACACAGAGACTCATGGTGCATTACACATTTCCATAACACAGAGACTCACGGTGCATTACACATTTACATAACAGACTCATGGTGCATTACACATTCACATAACACACAGACTCATGGTGCATTACACATTCACATAACACACAGACTCATGGTGCATTACACATTCACATAACACACAGACTCATGGTGCATTACACATTCACATAACACACAGACTCATGGTGCATTACACATTTACATAACACACAGACTCATGGTGCATTACACATTTACATAACACACAGACTCGTGGTGCATTACACATTCACATAACACACAGACTCATGGTGCATTACACATTCACATAACACACAGACTCATGGTGCATTACACATTCACATAACACACAGACTCATGGTGCATTACACATTCACATAACACACACTCATGGTGCATTACACATTTACATAACAGACTCATGGTGCATTACACATTTACATAACACACAGACACATGGTGCATTGCACATTTACATAACACACAGACTCATGGTGCATTACACATTCACATAACACACAGACTCATGGTGCATTACACATTTACATAACACACAGACTCATGGTGCATTACACATTTACATAACACACAGACTCATGGTGCATTACACATTCACATAACACACAGACTCATGGTGCATTACACATTTACATAACACAGAGACTCATGGTGCATTACACATTTACATAACACAGACTCACGTTGCATTACACATTTACATAACACACAGACTCATGGCGCATTACACATTCACATAACACACAGACTCATGGTGCATTACACATTCACATAACACACAGACTCATGGTGCATTACACATTTACATAATACACAGACTCATGGTGCATTACACATTCACATAACACAGAGACTCATGGTGCATTACACATTTACATAATACACAGACTCATGGTGCATTACACATTTACATAACACACACTCATGGTGCATTACACATTCACATAACACACACTCATGGTGCATTACACATTCACATAACACACAGACTCATGGTGCATTACACATTTACATAACACACAGACTCATGGTGCATTACACATTTACATAACACAGACTCATGGTGCATTACATATTTACATAACACACAGACTCATGGTGCATTACACATTTACATAACACAGACTCACGGTGCATTACACATTTACATAACACACTCACGGTGCATTACACATTTACATAACACACAGACTCATGGTGCATTACACATTTACATAACACACAGACTCATGGTGCATTACACATTTACATAACACAGACTCATGGTGCATTACACATTTACATAACACAGAGACTCATGGTGCATTACACATTTACATAACAGTAAACACAGAGACTCACGGTGCATTACACATTTACATAACACAGACTCATGGTGCATTACACATTTACATAACACACAGACTCATGGTGCATTACACATTTACATAACACAGACTCATGGTGCATTACACATTTACATAACACACAGACTCATGGTGCATTACACATTTACATAACACAGAGACTCATGGTGCATTACACATTTACATAACACACAGACTCATGGTGCATTACACATTTACATAACAGACTCATGATGCATTACACATTTACATAACACAGAGACTCATGGTGCATTACACATTTACATAACACAGAGACTCATGGTGCATTACACATTTACATAACACAGAGACTCATGGTGCATTACACATTTACATAACACAGAGACTCATGGTGCATTACACATTTACATAACACAGACTCATAGTGCATTACACATTTACATAACACAGAGACTCACGGTGCATTACACATTTACATAACACAGAGACTCACGGTGCATTACACATTTACATAACACAGAGACTCACGGTGCATTACACATTTACATAACACAGAGACTCATGGTGCATTACACATTTACATAACACAGACTCATAGTGCATTACACATTTACATAACACAGACTCATGGTGCATTATACATTTACATAACACACAGACTCATGGTGCATTACACATTCACATAACACAGACTCATGGTGCATTATACATTTACATAACACACAGACTCATGGTGCATTACACATTGACATAACACACAGACTCATGGTGCATTACACACTTAATAACACAGAGACTCATGGTGCATTACACATTTACATAACACAGACTCATGGTGCATTACACATTTACATAACACAGACTCATGGTGCATTACACATTTACATAACACACAGACTCATGGTGCATTACACATTTACATAACACACAGACTCATGGTGCATTACACATTTACATAACACAGACACTCATGGTGCATTACACATTTACATAACAGACTCATGGTGCATTACACATTTACATAACAGACTCATGGTGCATTACACATTTACATAACAGACTCATGGTGCATTACACATTTACATAACACACAGACTCATGGTGCATTACACATTTACATAACACAGACTCATGGTGCATTACACATTTACATAACACAGAGACTCATGGTGCATTACATATTTACATAACACACAGACTCATGGTGCATTACACATTTACATAACACACAGACTCATGGTGCATTACACATTTACATAACACACACTCATGGTGCATTACACATTTACATAACACACAGACTCATGGTGCATTACACATTCACATAACACAGACTCATGGTGCATTACACATTTACATAACACAGAGACTCATGGCACATTCACATAACACAGAGACTCATGGTGCATTACACATTTACATAACACAGACTCATGGTGCATTACACATTTACATAACACAGACTCATGGTGCATTACACATTCACATAACACAGACTCATGGTGCATTACACATTTACATAACACAGAGACTCATGGTGCATTACACATTTACATAACACAGACTCATGGTGCATTACACATTCACATAACACAGAGACTCATGGTGCATTACACATTTACATAACACAGAGACTCATGATGCATTACACATTTACATAACACAGACTCATGGTGCATTAAACATTTACATAACACAGACTCATGGTGCATTACACATTTACATAACACAGACTCATGGTTGCATTACACATTTACATAACACAGAGACTCATGGTGCATTACACATTTACATAACACACAGACTCATGGTGCATTACACATTTACATAACACAGACACTCATGGTGCATTACACATTTACATAACACAGAGACTCATGGTGCATTACACATTTACATAACACACAGACTCATGGTGCATTACACATTTACATAACACAGAGACTCATGGTGCATTACACATTTACATAACACACAGACTCATGGTGCATTACACATTTACATAACACACAGACTCATGGTGCATTACACATTTACATAACACACAGACTCATGGTGCATTACACATTTACATAACACACAGATCATGGTGCATTACACATTTACATAACACAGAGACTCATGGTGCATTACACATTTACATAACACAGACTCATAGTGCATTACACATTTACATAACACAGACTCATGGTGCATTACACATTTACATAACACAGAGACTCATGGTGCATTACACATTTACATAACAGACTCATGGTGCATTACACATTTACATAACACACAGACACATGGTGCATTACACATTTACATAACACAGACTCATGGTGCATTACACATTTACATAACACAGACTCATGGTGCATTACACATTTACATAACACAGACTCATGGTGCATTACACATTTACATGACACACAGACTCATGGTGCATTACACATTCACATAACAGACTCATGGTGCATTACACATTTCCATAACACAGACTCATGGTGCATTACACATTTACATAACAGACTCATGGCGCATTACACATTTACATAACACAGACTCATGGTGCATTACACATTTACATAACACAGACTCATGGTGCATTACACATTTACATAACACACACTCATGGTGCATTACACATTCACATAACACAGACTCATGGTGCATTACACATTTACATAACACAGAGACTCATGGTGCATTACACATTTACATAACACACAGACTCATGGTGCATTACACATTTACATAACACAGAGACTCATGGTGCATTACACATTTACATAACACAGACTCATGGTGCATTACACATTTACATAACACAGATTCATGGTGCATTACACATTTACATAACACAGAGACTCATGGCGCATTACACATTTACATAACACACAGACTCATGGTGCATTACACATTTACATAACACACAGACTCATGGTGCATTACACATTTCCATAAGACTCATGGTGCATTACAATTTACATAACACACAGACTCATGGTGCATTACACATTTCATAACAGACTCATGGTGCATTACACATTTACATAACACAGAGACTCACGGTGCATTACACATTTACATAACACAGAGACTCATGATGCATTACACATTTACATAACACAGAGACTCACGGTGCATTACACATTCACATAACACAGAGACTCATGGTGCATTACACATTTACATAACACAGAGACTCATGGTGCAATACACATTTACATAACACAGACTCATGGTGCATTACACATTTACATAACATAGACTCATGGTGCATTACACATTTACATAACAGACTCATGATGCATTACACATTTACATAACACAGAGACTCACGGTGCATTACACATTTACATAACACAGAGACTCATGATGCATTACACATTTACATAACACAGACTCATGGTGCATTACACATTTACATAACAGAGACTCATGGTGCATTACACATTTACATAACACAGAGACTCACGGTGCATTACACATTTACATAACACACAGACTCATGGTGCATTACACATTTACATAACACACAGACTCATGGTGCATTACACATTTACATAACACACAGACTCATGATGCATTACACATTTACATAACACAGAGACTCACGGTGCATTACACATTTACATAACACACAGACTCATGGTGCATTACACATTTACATAACACAGACTCATGGTGCATTACACATTTACATAACACACAGACTCATGATGCATTACACATTTACATAACACACAGACTCATGGTGCATTACACATTTACATAACACAGAGACTCATGGTGCATTACACATTTACATAACACACAGACTCATGGTGCATTACACATTTACATAACACACAGACTCATGGTGCATTACACATTTACATAACACAGAGACTCATGGTGCATTACACATTCACATAACACAGACTCATGGTGCATTACACATTTACATAACACAGACACTCATAGTGCATTACACATTCACATAACACACAGACTCATGGTGCATTACACATTTACATAACAGAGACTCATGGTGCATTACACATTTACATAACACACAGACTCATGGTGCATTACACATTTACATAACACACAGACTCATGGTGCATTACACATTTACATAACACAGACTCATGGTGCATTACACATTTACATAACACACAGACTCATGGTGCATTACACATTTACATAACACACACTCATGGTGCATTACACATTTACATAACACACAGACTCATGGTGCATTACACATTTACATAACACACAGACTCATGGTGCATTACACATTTACATAACACAGAGACTCATGGTGCATTACACATTTACATAACACAGACTCATGGTGCATTACACATTTACATAACACAGACTCATGGTGCATTACATATTTACATAACACAGAGACTCATGATGCATTACACATTTACATAACACAGACTCATGGTGCATTACATATTTACATAACAGACACTCATGGTGCATTACACATTCACATAACACACACTCATGGTGCATTACACATTTACATAACACAGACTCATGGTGCATTACACATTTACATAACACACAGACTCATGGTGCATTACACATTTACATAACACACAGACTCATGGTGCATTACACATTTACATAACACACAGACTCATGGTGCATTACACATTTACATAACACACAGACTCATGGTGCATTACACATTTACATAACACACAGACTCATGGTGCATTACACATTTACATAACACAGAGACTCATGGTGCATTACACATTTACATAACACACAGACTCATGGTGCATTACACATTTACATAACAGAGACTCATGGTGCATTACACATTTACATAACACAGAGACTCATGGTGCATTACACATTTACATAACACAGACACTCATGGTGCATTACACATTCACATAACACAGACTCATGGTGCATTACACATTTACATAACACAGAGACTCATGGTGCATTACACATTTACATAACACAGACTCATGGTGCATTACACATTCACATAACACAGACTCATGGTGCATTACACATTTACATAACACACAGACTCATGGTGCATTACACATTTACATAACACACAGACTCATGGTGCATTACACATTTACATAACACAGACTCATGGTGCATTACACATTTACATAACACAGACTCATGGTGCATTACACATTTACATAACACAGAGACTCATGGTGCATTACACATTTACATAACACAGAGACTCATGGTGCATTACATATTTACATAACACAGAGACTCATGGTGCATTACATATTTACATAACACAGAGACTCATGGTGCATTACATATTTACATAACACAGAGACTCATGGTGCATTACACATTTACATAACACAGAGACTCATGGTGCATTACACATTTACATAATACAGCGTGTCATATGTACTCATGCACCGACTAAACAGAGAGTTATTTCCTCTCCCACTGGACTTTATGTGATGGTCTGGGTGTTGGTCCTTTGTTACATACCTATCTCTTTCCTCTACTGTATGTGATGGTCTGGGTGTCGGTCCTTTGTTACATACCTATCTCTTTCCTCTACTTATGTGATGGTCTGGGTGTTGGTCCTTTGTTACATACCTATCTCTTTCCTCTACTGTATGTGATGGTCTGGGTGTCGGTCCTTTGTTACATACCTATCTCTTTCCTCTACTGTATGTGATGGTCTGGGTGTTGGTCCTTTGTTACATACCTATCTCTTTCCTCTACTTTATGTGATGGTCTGGGTGTTGGTCCTTTGTTACATACCTATCTCTTTCCTCTACTTTATGTGATGGTCTGGGTGTTGGTCCTTTGTTACATACCTATCTCTTTCCTCTACTGTATGTGATGGTCTGGGTGTTGGTCCTTTGTTACATACCTATCTCTTTCCTCTACTTTATGTGATGGTCTGGGTGTTGGTCCTTTGTTACATACCTATCTCTTTCCTCTACTTTATGTGATGGTCTGGGTGTTGGTCCTTTGTTACATACCTATCTCTTTCCTCTACTTTATGTAAATGTGTAATGCACCCTGAAGAAAGCAGGTCTGCGGGTCAAAATCTTCGCCATAGAGGTCGGGGCAAGAGGGTTTGTGGGCACCTCCGCTTATGATCTCATGAAACAACTCGCCATTTCTGGGAAGAAGAGGACTAGAGCCCTTAAAGCGATGGCAGAGGCAGCAGAAAGGAGCTCAAGCTGGATCTGGGCAAGGAGGAACCAAAAGTGAACTTCATAAGGATTAAATTCCCTACAGATGATGTGTGCCCCGTTAGCACATTGGTAAAACCGCGTACCGCAGTTCTGAAGCGCAGAATCGCCCAGGTTCGATCCCCGGCGTGGGAAAAGAAAAAAAAAAATAGACAACAGCAGAAGGGCATCCAGGAGTCATGACCTGGATGTGGCCCGGCCCCCCGAGAGTGTAAGGAATTCAGGGCCGAAACACTTGTCTAAAGGGGGTTACTTCTCTGAAGACCTTCTGTTGTCTAGCTCTCCCTAGAGTTTCTTTCTACCTGCACATGGTCAATCCATTGACTTCCGGGAATAGTTCGGAGGACATTCGGGAAAGACCGAAGGACACTGGGAAAGACTAGATCTGCGGGCTTTGTGGGTTGGCTTCCCACCTTGCCTTTGATAACATGCCACGAGTTCTTTAAATGAAAGATGCTCCCAGGATTCACCGAAAGGGGGAGAGAATGATGAATCCATCGGCACTGACTCCATCACGACTGGAAACGCACAACGGATCATGATTAATGACCAGATGGAATTTCCGTGTGTGTGTGGAAGGAGATTCACCACCAAACGCGGCATGAAGATCCACAGGACAAAAATGGGCTGTTTGAAGACACATACGAACCAGCAGCAGCGCACTGCGATAGCAGGTGAGACGTTGGATGACCAAGGCCAGGATTTAAACCATAGTGCCAAGGACATCCACGCTGATGGTTCTGATGCGGATTTTGCATAAGCTCTTAACGTCAAACGTGGAAAACTCAATTTGCCGCCTGCCGGTGCAAAAGAACAATGGGAGAAATTAGATGAGGAACTTGTCCTTAAGCTGGATGCGCTAATAGGGAACAGTACGCTGGAACACAAACTTGACACATACGGAGACATCATATACTCTATCTGCAGGGACACTTATGGAGTGAAGCAGCCAAAGACAAAAACGCGACAGCAACAGATGGAGAGCATCCGGAGGGAGAAAAGGAAGCTTAAAAAGCGAATGAAAACTGCCTCAGAATTCGAGAAGCAAGGGCTCCTGGAACTCTGGAAAGATCTGAAGGCCAAACACAATGCTCTCAGCAAAGTGGAATCAGCAAGGCGAAGAAAGAGCAAAAAGAAGAAGACTCAAGATCGTTTCTTCAAAGATCCCTTTGACTTTGCAAGAAAGCTGTTTGAACAACCCAAATCAGGGACTCTCACAGTGGGCAAGGAAACCCTAGAGCAGCATCTCAGGGAAACATATTCCGATTCTCAGCGCGAGGCACCACTTGAAATCCAGAATCTGGTTTGGCCTGCAGCGTCAGAAGGAAAATTCAATAACAAACCACCAACACTGGATGAAGTGAAGAACGTAGTAAAGAAAGCCAGAGCCAAGTCAGCACCTGGACCAAACGGAATACCATACCTGCTCTACAAGAAATGCCCAAAAGTGCTCGAGTGGCTCCACAAGATGATTCGATCAGCATGGAGGAACCAGAAGATCAGCGACCAATGGATGAGAGCTGAAGGAGTGTACATTCCGAAGGAGCAGAACTCCAGCAGCATCAATCAGTTCAGGCCAATATCACTTCTGAACGTCGAGGGGAAAATCTTCTTCTCTGTTATGGCAGCAAGATTGACAAAATACCTGACTGAAAACAAGTATCTGGATATGTCAGTCCAAAAGGGAGGCATACCAGGAATGCCTGGATGCTTGGAACATGCCACGTTGATTTGGGATGCCATCCAAAAAGCAAGAACAGAGAAGAGAGACATTGACGTAGTTTGGCTTGATCTGGCGAATGCATATGGATCAGTTCCACACGATATGATCCAGCTGGCTCTTGAAATGTATCACATCCCAGAAAACATCCGAACAATGCTGAGGAAGTATTTCCAAGGGTTCTCAATGCGGTTCTCTACCAAAGAATACACCACGGACTGGATAGACCTAGAGGTGGGCATTGCAATGGGCTGTGCAATCTCTCCCATACTGTTCGTGTTGGCAATGGAAGTCATCTTGAAAGCTGCAATGAAGAGTTCAGGTCCAGTGAATCTGGGAGATGGATACCAGATGCCTCCTCTGAAAGCTTTCATGGATGACACAACAGTCTTGTCCACGGATGAGGAAGAGACACACCAAATCTTAAAGCAGCTGGATGAGCTGGTGGCCTCTTCAAGAATGAGGTTCAAACCTAAGAAATCCCGAAGTCTCTCACTGCGAAAAGGAAAAGTGGCAGATTCAGTCAAATTCATGGTAGCCAACCAAGCCATCCCCACTGTCACAGAAGAGCCAGTAAAAAGTCTCGGAAGATGGTATGATGACTCCCTGAAAGACACACAAAGGGAATGTGAAACCAAGCAAACAGCAGAAGAAGGCCTGAAGAAAATAGATAACTGCGGACTGCCAGGCAAATACAAAGTCTGGTGTCTACAGTTCATGCTGATACCAAAGCTGCTGTGGCCACTGCTAATCTATGACATTTGCACCAGCACAGTCGAAGCAATGGAAGCCAAAATCAACAAATACACAAGAAAATGGCTCGGTGTCCCACCTGGTCTCACTGATGTTGCATTCTACTGTCGTCAAGCAATGCTGAAGCTACCTCTCAAATCCATAGTGGAGGAATACAAAGTTGGAAAAGCAAGACTGTTGAGCATGCTGGAGGAATCAGAAGACAATATCGTGAGATCAGTTCATCCAAAGCTGAGAACTGGCAGAAAGTGGAAAGTCCATGAGGCTGTAAACAATGCCAAGAGAAACCTCAGCATCAAAGAAATAATTGGACACACGCAAACCAACAGACAGGGACTGGGAGCAACAAAAATGCAGTGGTGGTCCAAAGCCAAAGGGAAGGAAAAAAGAGACATGATCATACAGGAGTTGAAGGAAGAAGAAGATGTCAAAAGAGTGCAGAAGGCAGTCCAGCAAGGTCAACAGGGGCAATGGACAACATGGGACAGTGCACTCCAAAGAAGTCTCAGCTGGAACGATATGTGGCACATGGCTCCTCTAAGGATAAGCTTCCTCCTCAGATCTGTATATGATCTGCTCCCCTCGAATGCAAACTTAATGAAATGGGGGAAATCAGACGACCCAGCATGTCCGCTCTGTCAGAAGAAACAAACAGTGGAACATGTCCTAAGCTCTTGCAAAGTAGCGCTAGCCCAAGGAAGGTATACATGGAGGCACAACCAAGTTCTGAAAGTGATCACAGACGTGGTTAGCGAAAAAACCATGACCCCAAACGCACCAATTGCTATGACAACGTTCTACAAAGCAGGAGGGAAACAGGTCTGGCCCGAAAGTGCTATGACAACCAGCACATTGCCAAAGGGTCTTCTGGATGGAGCAGTCGACTGGGAGTGTACAGCAGACCTCCCAGAGTGGAGAAATTACCCAGATGTCATCAGCAAGACAGGCATGAGACCAGACATCGCTCTCCACTCTGACTCCTCGAAACAAGTGATTCTGATAGAACTCACTGTGCCATACGAAAGCAGAATGGAAGAAGCACATATCTACAAGACCGAAAAATACGCCGGTCTTGCCAGCACCCTGAAGAAAGCAGGTCTGCGGGTCAAAATCTTCGCCATAGAGGTCGGGGCAAGAGGGTTTGTGGGCACCTCCGCTTATGATCTCATGAAACAACTCGCCATTTCTGGGAAGAAGAGGACTAGAGCCCTTAAAGCGATGGCAGAGGCAGCAGAAAGGAGCTCAAGCTGGATCTGGGCAAGGAGGAACCAAAAGTGAACTTCATAAGGATTAAATTCCCTACAGATGATGTGTGCCCCGTTAGCACATTGGTAAAACCGCGTACCGCAGTTCTGAAGCGCAGAATCGCCCAGGTTCGATCCCCGGCGTGGGAAAGAAAAAAAAAAAAAATAGACAAAGCAGAAGGGCATCCAGGAGTCATGACCTGGATGTGGCCCGGCCCCCCGAGAGTGTAAGGAATTCAGGGCCGAAACACTTGTCTAAAGGGGGTTACTTCTCTGAAGACCTTCTGTTGTCTAGCTCTCCCTAGAGTTTCTTTCTACCGATGGTCTGGGTGTTGGTCCTTTGTTACATACCTATCTCTTTCCTCTTTTCTTTCCTTGGAAGAGAATGACCGACTGGCATGCCTATGATTAAGAAATTATTGCCTTCGTCTAGTTGATAGACAACTGAGGCTTTGTACATTGACAGGAATGTTGGGGGGGGGGGGTGTTTTTTTTGTTATGTCAGACGAATTCACATAGAATAGTTAGTTGTGTTGTGACTCAGACCTTTAATCATTCATTAATCTTCTTTACATATATATATGTTCCTTATTTTTTGAAGAGAAGATACACAGATACACATGTCACTTACATGTAACGAAAATTATTCCAATGATACCCTGATACAATACCAGTATCAGATATGGACTAGGTAAAAGATAGGTTAGGTAGGGCCTCCGGACCTGGCCAACTCATGTGTTTATGTGCAGGCTTAAGGCTTGTGCCATGGTCACCATACACATGGCACCTGTGACACTGCATAAGGAATTTGTTCGCAGCGAGGAGACATCGTCTTGAGAAACTAAAACTCAAACAATTCAAAAATGAACTTAAAGCTCAGTACACAGTACTAGGAAACCGCAATGAAAGACACAATATGTTAGCATCTTTCTGCAAGGCCAATGAATTAGACAGCACTACTGCACTCTTTAAACAGCACTATCCGTATCATAGACAATATACCTGGAAACTCGACAAAAACAGACAATGACAATAAGATAATAAAATTAAAAAATCAGATAGATTGCATCATGATAGACAGGACATGGAGAACTACCATCCTAAGCTCAAAAACAAAACCAGGAGTTGATTGTGATTGTGACCAACACCTAGTCGCAGCAAAACTTCAACTCTAAGCTTACAAACTAAACAAAGCCAAGTCGGCCCCTTAGTTTGACCAACAGGAATTCAAAATTCAAGACATGCATCTGATTTTGAGATTGAAGTCAGCAATCGTTTCAAGGTTTTAATCCAGGGCTAGACATCTAGATGACCAGTACCCAGAAGAAATTGGGCAGATATGAAGAAGAGAAGCAGACCTACATTGACGTAGCAGAAGAAAATGGCAGAAATAAAAGAAAACCACTAAGCCCAACATCAGCGAGGAAGTTATGGATCTAGCCAAAAAGAAAAGCCAAGCTCACTAATCTGGAAGAAAATAAGAATACAAAAAACTCAAGAGAAATTAAGAACAAAATATGAACAGATAAGAAAAATCGGTGGATGAGGAATGAGCAAAAATAAATGAGCATAATGAATGCAGAAGATCCAGGGATCTATTCCAACAGATAAAGAAAGTTCAATCCACTATATTCCTGCCCAGAGATGAGTGCATCAACAGCAAAGAAGGCACCACACTGACTGAACCAGAGCATTTTATCAACAGATGCAATGAATGGAGCATCCCTTTTTAGCCGACAATAGCCCTCAAGACAATCTATGCCCTGACCTGAACTTACCAAAACCACTTTTAAGTGAAACTGAAGCAGCCACCAAACAGTTAAAACAAGAAAATCCCCAGGAACTGACAATGTTCCAGGAGAATTGTTAAAAACATGCTGGGAAAAAAAGGTCTAAAAGCAATGTTATAAAATCTGGAGTAATCATCAGTGGCCAACAGATTGGAAACTTCAAAAATTTGTGATGCTTCACAAGAGTGGCAATGTCAAACATTGCAACGACTACAGAACCATTGCCCTAATCAGCCGCACCAGTAAGATCCTGCTCATAATTATTCTCAACAGATTGAAACCCAAGATAGAAGAAGAACTATCTGACTGCCAGGCAGGCTACAGATCCAACAGAGGCACAACTAACAAGTTATTTGTGTTACAAATACTCAGAGAGAAAATAAAAAGCACTGATAAAGAAGCTTTTGTCACCTTTACAGACCACAGTAAAGCATTTGACAGTGTCATTCATCTCCACCTGTTCAACGCAATGGTCAAAATGAGCTTTCCCAAACATCTCACTTCATTAACTGCCTCATTATATAAAGATCAAAAGTCTACAGTTAGATGCAATAATCAGAATGTGAATTCTTCAGCATCGACGAAACAAGTCATGAGAGATACTGATACAGAAGCATGGGCATAAAGATGGGAGGAAAAATACTTACAAACCTGCGCTATGCTGATGATACTGCGCTATTAGCTGACAACATGACCAGTATTAAAAAATGTCTATACAGGGTGGATGCAGTGGGCAAAAAGGCTGGTCTAAACTTGAACGCCAAGAAAACAAAAGTGTTACATATCAAAGGCAAAAACACTGAAAACAATCATGACATCCTAAATAACAGGGTGGAGAACAACCTGCTTGAGTTTCCTCTGAAAAATGGCCGGGGTCCAGGGGCTGCCTAGGCCCCGATGGGGTGCAGGGGCAATGCCCCGCTAGGGGGTCTAGGGGGGCGAAGCCCCCCAGCCGAAAACGATTTTTAGCGTTTTAAGGGGCATTTCAAGCCATTTCCTGGAAGATACACCCCCAATTATGCCTAATGTGGATATTGAAAAGACAGACAGAAAAATACTGAAAATGAGATCCTGGTCCAATAGTGGTTGAATATTACATGATTTATATACAGTGAAACCTCTCTTAACCAGCTAGAAGTTCAAATGTATGGAGTTGAGTGATAATTCTTTATGGTCATGCATGTGTCATCTTTTTTGTGTTGCAAAATGTGTGTTCAGTGCTTCTTTTCAGTTTAAATTTCTCAGACAGAGCTCTCACACTTGTCAACACTAAATGGTTTTCAAGAACAGTATTCAAATACTGACAAAATTTGACATGTGTTCACACTCACACACACACACATCGTGCAACGCCATCAGCCTCAATGTTTCTAATAGAATCACCAACTTTCTCCGTATAATCCTTTCCGTTTTCTGTATATTTGACAGTCCTGGAGAGCCATTCCCACTTCCAGGGGTTGTTACAATTATCTTTATAATTGTCGTGGCCGCGCTCGACAATGCGACTCACTGCCGCCATGTTGTCGATCAGAGAAAGTGAGCTGACGGAATATCTCGTACGCCGCGAGATCGCCACAGTCAGAACCACGACCAATTGAGAATGGGCCCTTTTGGGAACGGGCGGACATCGATCGATCTTTCTTCTTTCTTTTTTCGCTCGGAAATTTTATTTCCTCGGAAACGATCTCAGCTTCCTCGGAAATCTAACGGCCGTCCTCTGAAATCCGCGGAGAGTTCTCCACCCTGAAATAACAAAGTTCCTTTAGAAAATGTTAAGGATTTCAAATATCTTGGCTCTGTAAAAATTGATGATGGAACCTGCTCCAAAGACATCAAAATAAGAATTGGAATGGCAAAGCAAAAAATGGTCCAACTCAACAACATCTGGAAAGACAGAGGTATACCATATGGCCTGAAAGTTAAGACTTCTAAAATGTATGATCTGGCCTGTCATGATTTATGACTGCGAAGCCTGGACTCGCAGAAAAACTGATGTCACACAACTAAAACATGGACCTCATGGCAACAAAAAATTTTCTAAGAAAAACTGGCAAAAAGGAAGAAAAGCAGATCTCCAATCTCATACATCAAGAACATAACCAATATCAGTGGCCTAAATCTTCAAGAAATTGTCCACAAAAGTCAAAGCAGAGCAGCCTGGAGGGAGGTGGTGGTGTCAAAGAGTGCAGCTGCCAACACTGAACACAGTGATGCCAACAGATGAGACAGGTCAGACACAGCATTCCAAACGGTTCCCCATGGCCACATGTCATTGCCAGCTCCTGTGGGCTTTATGGCACTGAGACTTCAACTGAATGAACCAGGGTTTGTTGGTGCTCTGAAGATCCCGAATGAGCAGTATGGAATCACTGCTAACTGAAACAGCGAAACAGACAGGGCAGAAAAACACATGTTAGTTTTTAAATCTATAAGGTTTACCTTGTTGTGAGCCAGTGCTATAGCGGAGACGTTGGCAGGCCGTGGTCCACACAGTTGAAGCACTGTTTGACACTCTGGTTTACCGCGCTCTTTTTCGAACATTCGGCACACAATAACACCCGTTCGAAAGGGGCTACAATCATCGAATGCAATGTACGAACCCAGTGAACTGGAAGAAAACAACAACATATACACATATAGACACAAACAGCATACATAATTCACTGCAATGCAATTTTTGAAAGAATGGCATTACTTTAAGCTGTCTTATCATATTCTTCACAATGCAGAAATATGTATTGTTGCTTTAAACAATCTATCAGGGCTTGATATGGTGAGGAAAAGTTTGCTGCCCGAGTTCAAGGGTTGCCCAAAGTTCTTGGGGTGCAGGGGCAACATCTCGCTTGGGGTTCTAAGGGATGGGGTGGATGGCTAGCAAAGTCTCCCAGAAGTCAATGAAAAATAGATACATACATAAGAATAAGATGCTTTCACTGAGCTCTCCTATAAACAAACCTCAATTCTACCTTGTGCAGGTAACTGAAGGTAATAGATAAGGAACCCAATACTGTTCATATAAGATTTTTGTTTTTGTCTAGTTACACAGCGAATTATCCAAAAATAAATCTAACCTTAAACTACTAAAATACAAGACATCAAGACATGAAAACTGAATGAAAATATGTCCATTAACCCTTTGACTCCCGCACCCTATCTACCAACTGCAAAAACTTAATCCTTTGACTCCCTCACCCTGTCCATCATTTCATCATATATTTGTATAAATATATCCATTAGGGTTTGAAACAGTCTGTCTTTAGGAACATGTCCATCATTTGAAGGTTTCATGATCAGGAAAATGGCCGGGCTGCTGTGTCCACAGCCTTGTTATAGTACAAGAGGTGGAAGGGACATAATTCAGAGACAAAGGAGAAAATTGATAGAATTTACAGCTGTTGTTCAGTGAGGGAAGAAATGTATGTGTATATGTATGTGTGTGTGTGTGTGTGTATATATACATATACATATATACATATATGTAAAATACAGATAAGCATAAATATAGATACAATGTATAAGACATAGTAAGAATACAGGTATAATGTATGTATGTGGGTGTGTGCGTGTGCGTGCATGTGTGTGTGCGTGTGTGTGTACAACAAGCAAAATATAATAATGTATAAGATATAGGTACAGTATGAATATAGGTATAGTGTGTGTGTGTGTGTGTGTGTGTGTGTGTGTGTGTGTGTGTGTGTGTGTGTGTGTGTGTGTGTGTGTGTGTGTGTGTGTGTGTGTGTGTGTGTGTGTGTGTGTGTGTGTGTGTGTGGTGGTCTTTGATTTAATGTCTATTCACTAAAGTGATTTTAGACAAAAAGAAAAAAAAAAGGATACATGACGAGAAAAGAGGAAACTTGGAAATGGTTAATCTTCAGGAAAAAAAATGAACCAGAAAATCAACTATGCTGAAGACGAGAAAGAAAAATTCACAAATGACTATCATAATTAACAATTGAAACAGCAAAATTGTCTAACCATAACACTGAACATGAGAAATAACGGAGCGTTAAAGATAATTCGTTATAGGACTTTTTGACAGGCTAACAAAAAATTCATATGTTAAGGATAATGAGGCAAATATGTCAGAAACTGTCTTCGTTGATAGCGTAGGTATATGTCGTTTTACCCGAACGCATGAAAGAATATGACTGTGTTATCTTCTTTCCACAGACACACTACATTCCTATTGTATTTTGTTTTGAATGCATCAAGTTTCCACCTATACATAAGGGATTGTATACTTCTGCTGGCAGGAAACTGCTTTGGTGTTTTGTTAATTTCAAAAGTTCATGTAACATTTTTCATACTTTTTCTGTTTATCTTGAAACTACTTCCATACGTAGGTGTCCACTAAGGTATAACACTCATGCAATGAGAGGGAAAGTTGTATATGATTTGAATCTGGTGAGCTCTTTGCCCCCCGTTTGGCAGCCCTATCAACCATATCGTTATAATGAAAAGAACTATGATCAGCAGAAGAAAGTGATATTAGTGCCTCTTAAGGATGAACTATTAATCAAGTGAGTAATTTCCAATATCATTTCAGATCTTGTTTGTAATTTTGATAATTCAAGAGCTTGAAGTGTGTGTGGACTGTTAGTGCTATATGAATCAAATGAAATATCATTACTATCACCATTATTGAAATACCTATTTGGATAAAGGCCTCACACAAATGTCAAAATAAAAACAAATTTATGAACAACCAACTCTGAAAAGCATCAAGTCATTTGACTTCATGAAGAATTGTCAGTGTCGGGTCTCAATCTACATACCCATATTATCAACATTACCTCATACATATACCACTCCTCACATGATTTGTCAAGTTGCATACTTGTGTTAACATGAGGCATATCGTTCTATCGATGATGGTGCCATACATCATATGCGCACCTGCTATCGTACAACCACTGCTGGCGGAGGCTACTAAGGTATTATCCTCCCCTTTCTCAGGACTGTAGCCAGGGCATTCATCTGGACCTGAAACACAAGAAAGTGATGTCATCATAAGGACAATTTCTTCTTCTGGTCCCCCCCCCCCCCCCCTTTGTTCTATGTTCCAAGCAATGTATTGTTGGATAAGTGTCTACATGTTATGTCTCAAACTGTGTAGATGTTATGTTGCTTCATACTTTTGTTCTGGGTAAGTATATGTGTGTTACACATTTCTAAGTTTCCATAAGATACCAATCACTGACATTGCTTCCAAGAACTTTAAATTGTTTATCTGATGTTTAGCATGCGTACCCACACGGAGGGAGTTCTGGCCCTAACACTAGTACCACGTCTGAACATACATCGAGTGGGTGATCAGAATATCTCCATTAACTGTATGGTGCTGTCTGGGCAGGGTTGAATTCAGATATTCCAAATGGAAATGCAATGTCTAACCAGTGTACCAGTGTGAGGATGTGCCTGGAGTGGTGGTCCATTTGGATAAATCACCTACCTGGAAACCAAAATGGGTTGATTCTTTGTCAGAGTGGAATACCTCCTACCCCCACTGGACTCTGAATGGTGATGTAGGTGTTAGTCACGATACTACAGTATTATACGGCACAGTATCATCATAGTACAGTATCACCATAGTACAGTATCACCATAGTACAGTATGCCATAGTACGTATCATCAAATACAGTATCATCATAGTACAGTATCACCATAGTACAGTATCATCATAGTACAGTATCACATATATAGCCTAGACAGTATCACCATAGTACAGTATCCATAGTACAGTATGCCATAGTACAGTATCATCATAGTACAGTATCACCATAGTACAGTATGCCATAGTACAGTATCACATAGTACAGTATCCATAGTACAGTATCATCATAGTACAGTATCACCATAGTATCAGTATGCCATAGTACAGTATCACCATAGTATAGTATGCCATAGTACAGTATCACCATAGTACAGTATCAATATAGTACAGTATTACCATAGTACAGTATCATTATAGTACAGTATCACCATAGTATAGTATGCCATAGTACAGTATCACCATAGTATAGTATGCCATAGTACAGTATCACCATAGTACAGTATCACCATAGTACAGTATTACCATAGTACAGTATCATTATAGTACAGTATCACCATAGTATAGTATGCCATAGTACAGCATCACCATAGTACAGTATCACCATAGTACAGTATGCCATAGTACAGTATCACCATAGTACAGTATCCCATAGTACAGTATATAAAAAAAAAAAGTAAAAAACATCAGAAAAGAATTAGATCAGGCCACGTTGTCCCCTTTGGTAAAAAGACCAACCTCCACCACCCCCATTTCAACTTTCTGCATGTTTAACCCTGTTACTGAGTCTGAACTTAAAACCATCATTCTCAAATCAAAACCCACTTCATGTTCCCTCGATCCCATTCCTACCCTCTGTTTCTCCAGTTTCTTGATGATCTGCTCCCAACTCTCACTGTAATCATCAACTCCTCTCTTTCTTCCGGTATATTTCCATCAAGTCTTAAAATAGCTATTGTAAAACCTCTCCTCAAGAAACAATCCTTGGACCCAAACAACTTGAAAAATTACAGACCGGTTTCTAACCTATCATTCTTTTCCAAAATTCTTGAAAAAGTCGTTCTCCAACAATTACTTACATATCTTAATGACTACGACCTCTTCTCTCCTTCTCAGTCTGCTTATCGTCCTCATCACAGTACTGAAACTGCGCTCCTCAAAATTTCTAATGACATCCTTTTAGCTCTTGACTCTGGAAACGTCTCTCTACTAACTTTACTGGACCTCTCAGCTGCTTTTGATACAATAACCATACCATTTTGCTTAACAGACTCCAATACAGTTACGGCATTTCTCACACCGCTCTTTCCTGGTTCCGTTCATACCTCACAGAAAGAACACAATCAGTCTTTGTCAATAACCTCAACTCTACATCTGAAGAACTATTGTATGGGGTCCCACAGGGATCTGTGTTGGGCCCCGTGCTCTTTGTCCTCTATACACAACCACTTGCCGGCCTGATACAGTCTCACTCTCCTGAACATCAATCATTTGCAGATGACACTCAACTTGAACTCTCTACTCCTCCGAGAACATAAACCCAGCCATTTCCTCTCTCGAACTTTGTATCACCGACATACGAATCTGGATGCTCGAAAAAAGCTAAAACTAAATGACGAGAAAACTGAAGCTGTCCTCTGTTCTTCCTCTTTTAAGTCTCTGCCGTCTACCACTCCTACATCTCTTACCGTTGGATCAACAGATATTCCCTTTTCCTCTACCGCACGAAATCTTGGCTTCCACTTCAGCAAAGACATGAGTATCTCAACACATGTACAGACAGTCTGCCGCAAAGCATACACTGACCTTAGACGCATTAGTTATATTCGCCACTTACTTTCAGAAGACCCTACCAAAACATTTCTTTCTGCCTTTGTTCTCTCCAAATTAGACTACTGTAACTCCCTCTTTTCTGGCTGTCCTCAAAATCAATTAGACAAACTTCAAAAAGTACAAAACTCTGCCGCTAAACTTGTTTCTCGTTCCCGCAAGCATGATCATGTCACACCTATTCTCAAATCCCTTCACTGGTTGCCTGTTCAAGCTCGCATTGACTATAAGCTTGCCTCACTATGCCATTCTTTTTTCTCTGATCTCTCTCCTCGCTACCTGGCTGATCTTCTCTCTGTGTACACTCCTTCTAGAAATCTCCGCTCCATTGCTGATACCAGATTGCTCCGTGTTCCACGCGTGCGCACAAAAACATTTGGACATCGCTCTTTGGGTCTTTCTCCTTCGCAGCCCCCACTATCTGGAACTCTCTTCCCTTTGAAATCCGACACCTAAAATCGACTTTTCTTTCAAAACAGCTCTAAAAACTCACCTCTTTCAAAAATATTATCAGTAAGTTCAACCTCATTTCCCCCCAGCCTAATAGTAGAAAAGGTGTGTTAGTGTGTGTGTGATGTTATAGTAGGTAGGTGGGGGGTGGGGGTGGGTGATTATAGAGCCCAATGTGCCTCACAGTACTTTGGGGTATAGCCGTGGGGGTTGTGGGGTGCATTTGGACTTGCGTGAGAATCCGTGTATGATTGTAGCGTATGTAGTATTTTTATGGATTTATTCTATTACTTTGTATTGTGTATTTAGTGTATGTACGTGAGGTCCGAGAGATTGAAATATTGTGAGTGAATGATTGTAAAGTGTCATAAGCTCCGCCGTAGGCAGAGATGTGCGTTATAAATGGTCTCTTATTAATTATTATTATTATCACCATAGTACAGTATCACCATAGTACAGTATTACCATAGTACAGTATCATTATATTTATAGTACAGTATCACCATAGTACAGTATCACCATAGTACAGTATGCCATAGTACAGTATCACATAGTACAGTATCACCATAGTACAGTATGCCATAGTACAGTATCACTATAGTACAGTATCACCATAGTACAGTATGCCATAGTACAGTATCACCATAGTACAGTATCACCATAGTACAGTATCACCATAGTACAGTATCACCATAGTACAGTATCACCATAGTACAGTATCACCATAGTACAGTATCACCTAGTACAGTATCACCATAGTACAGTATCACCATAGTACAGTATCACCATAGTACAGTATGCCATAGTACAGTATCACATAGTACAGTATCACCATAGTACAGTATCACCATAGTACAGTATCACCATAGTACAGTATCACCGTAGTAGTACAGTATCACCATAGTACAGTATCACTATAGTACAGTATCACCATAGTACAGTATCACTATACTACAGTATCACTATACTACAGTATCACCATAGTACAGTATCACCATCTACAGTATCACCATAGTACAGTATCACTATAGCACAGTATCACCATAGTACAGTATCACTATAGCACAGTATCACCATAGTACAGTATCCCCATAGTACAGTATCACCATAGTACAGTATCACATAGTACAGTATCACTATAGCACAGTATCACTATAGTACAGTATCCCCATAGTACAGTATCACCATAGTACAGTATCACCATTGTACAGTATCACCATAGTACAGTATCACCATAGCACAGTATCACCATAGCACAGTATCACCATAGTACAGTATCACCCTAGTGTCTGCCAAATCAAACTATGATTGGTGAATTTGTCTGAGGAGGGACGTACATGAATACCAAAAAATCAAAATTACAATTCAACATTACAGAAGGCTGCGCTAAATGAACCTTACCCAGGTTGACAATGCTAATCAAGTCAGCAGATTCCAGGAAACAACTCCTGTTGATGGGCAGAAGTGAACGCTTTGGTCTCTTTCCTCTCAAACAGTTGGAATCGTCATTTCTTTCAATGGCTTGCTCAAGATCTATGTAGTAAACCGAGCCATTCTCCAATCCCACATACATTCTCCCGCCACCTCCTGCACACAGAAATAATAATGATTAAGACTGGCAATTTCACTTGCTTTATATACCACATACATCCCGTGTAAAAAAAACGCTCACAGCACCTTACAACCACAAAACATTATCAAACTTGTCTGAAAATGTTGCAAAGGACAATACCAAAACCTAACAGAAAACAAGCACCAGGAACCACTGATTAGATGTCAAGAGGTGCCAACCCCTTTCACGATCTGTCACTAATTTTACATGTATGTCGGTACAAACGTAGCTTTTTCAGTATTTTTATTTCTCCAAAACCACAATTATATTCTCTGTACCTACGACATTAAAAATTGAAGGGACACAAGGGCACAGTTCGCATCACATGAAGCAGTACAAAATCAACCACAGCAACAACCTGAACCTCCTGCACCATCCCCCCAAAAACAACATACACAGACATACAAAGCAGTTTCTTCTCAAGATTATCAATACTGTTTCTGTCTTTAGTCTCCATCGTTTCTTTGCTTATGCGTTTGTTTGTTTGCTTATGCAAGGATCACCCAATGCCAAACACGTCCATGACAAGAAACGGATAACCAAAGAATGGAACTGACACAGTGTTTCAGCTCCAAGTGACAGAAAGAAACAAGTTCGTAATGGTAACAATAAGGATTACCCTTGCATTCGACCGTCAAATAACACACCATCTATCTGAGCACTGTTTGCAACAATGGTTGCGAGAAGTATCTTGGGGAGGAGCACTGTCAGTAGTGTATGAAGCAGTGAACGTAGCACAGGAGCCATTCTTCTCCTCTTGCATCTCTAGGTAGTAGGAGGGAGACTAGGGACGGTATCTGGAAGGATCAAGGTCAAGATCTCAGTTGGTGGGTCTCTGCCAGAAATTCTGGTAAGAAAGAGAGGAGAGATTTCTGTTAACATGGAAGCTTGAGTCTTCCTTGGCTCCACTCAGGGCGTGAATTTTGCTGTGGCAGCAGGAGAAAGGCCATCTTGTGGAAGAGGAGAGAAAGGGAATCACTGCTGGGAGTTTGAAAGGCCAGCACCTACGAGTACCAAGGATGAGCACCAAGTCTCATTTGGGAATCCAAATGAGGTTCTTATCCTCTTAAGCCCATAGGCCCCTGACAACTTCCTAGTGGTCCAAGAGGGAGGAAACCCCAGTTGCTGAAGTGTCGTAAAGACTGCAGATCTGCAGCTCTAGATGATGCAAGGAGCTAAGTTCTCTAAATAAGACAGGCAGGCAAAGAAGATGGACAGCCTGACTGAGGATGGAGACTGAAAGTCAATTCTGTTTGAATCAGAGGATCCACTTCTTCCACTTGGAAATGTGAAGTGATTCGGCGCCTTTCCTACAGTATATGAAAGCTGGTAGCTGGGAGGGCTCCGGCTGTGGACAGAGCTTCTGATACCTCTCTGGTATGCAGTGAGTAAAAATGAAAGGCCAAAGTCCTCAGTTAATGATGGCAGGATGCCACAGAGGTAAGCCAAACGCGGAGGCGTAATACTGCCAGGTTGGCATGGAAGATTCTGTAGCAGGGCTGCCTGAGCAGGTCCCAACTCATAGTCAGTTCTGAGGAAAAGGGATGGGGTGGGGGTGGGCGGGGAAATCGTGCATCAGAAACCTCAGGTCTGGAAACCAAGGCTGGGACGGCCAGACAAGTGCAACTAGAGCCATCCAAGTCTTTTCTTACTTTGCTTTCCTGATCACTTGGTAAAGGATCAGAAATAGGACAAAGGTGTATCTGATCAGCGGACCCCAGTCCAGAGACACAGTGTCCATGGCGATAGTTTCTGGGTCCTGGACCAGACAGACACAGACTGGTGGCCTCTTGTTCAGTGTGGTTGCTAACAGGTTGATCATGGGGATGAACCACTTGTCCCCGACTCCGAGTGGCTCCTGCTCACACAGTTAGAGATGTTCATCTTCACAATATACTATTCATACTATTTTTAGTCAGAAGATCTGGAATTCACATTAGCACCAAAGTACACTCTTGCAATTCAATCTCGCGTGAATTGTTCATCGACTATCTGCATTTCCATTGGCTGCCACAGCTTCTTTAGCATCATCTTCCATGTCATGGCCACTCTGGACTGGCACTCTGTTGCGGATAGCAATGTTATGTAGCATGATGCAGGCCTTGATAATCTGGCAAACTGTTGTTACTGTGGAGAGTACCTGAAAATACAATAAAGATGCACACAGTAATTAATCTTGAGGAAAAAAGAACAAGGAAAAGCAAGCAGAGGGAAACAGAATGACAAGAAATGCAAGACTCAAGTTTCCTTAGCTTTCTTTTTTACTTCATTTTTTTCTTTGTTCCTCTTCTGAGTCATCATCCTTACTTTGTTTCATGTGAGATGTTTGTTCAAATGTTTTCATTGCCTCTTGTTGAGAATGGTGGCATAGTTGTGTGCTGGTCACACACACACACACACACACACACACACACACACACACACACACACACACACACACACACACACACACACACACAGGACTGTAACACACATGAATGGATTTCCTTATCTATGTAATTATTCATCAATTTGTTTGGCAGTTAACTCTTTCACTCTCAGTCTACCCATCAGCTTCACACAGATAGCAGGTGGATAGACTGAAGGTGTTCAAGGGTTAAGAAGGCAATCGATGTTAGACTCACTATTTAACAGGCAACCACATACACATACATAAACATTCACACTCTCAGTCTTAAGCACACAAACTCTGTGTATACAAGTCAACACATGTAGACATATAACCTTATTGTCATACCACTGGACTTTGTGTTTGTTGACATGAGAACACAAATCAACTCAAATTGTGTGGCTTTAGGCCCTGTGGACCACAAAGGGCCATCAATACCTGGGCTCTCGAGAATCAAGAATAACAAATAACACACATAAAAACATTACACTCTTGCACAAAATTGCCTTAAATGTTCTCCTCTCTCTCTCTCTCTCTCTCTCTCTCTCTCTCTCTCTCCTCTCTCTCTCTCTCTCCTCACACACACACACACACACACACACACACACACACACACACACACACACACACAAATACAAGCAATCACAATCCACGCATCTGCTGTTTGACGTCATAATGACGTAAATACACGTTTTAGGTATTTAAAACCTTCATGACAAAACTCAGTCCATGACTAGGCCTACAAACAGAATAAAACTGTTATCACACCAAAAGTATTTCTAGCATACATTGGCCGTTTGGGGGGCGTTTTAGATCTGCTTTACTGTGCTTACTTTCTTCTTTATTTTAAACACATGAGCCAAATGTACGCAAAGAACCATAGTTAGCCCACATGTTCCATTCCTTTTGTAAAATTTGAAGTCCTACCACAATGATTAGCGATAAGAATTGTTTCAAAAGTAGCCTTAACAATATTGTTATCCCCCTCCCCTGACAGACTGAGCACCAAAGGCGAGGAGGAGAGGAGAGGGATCGCTCTTATGATCTTATATAAACATGCTCTATACAACAAGCGTTGCAATCAACAGGGCACAGTCCATTTAAGTGTAGTGTTTATAACACAATAATTTTGTTAACAATTAAAATGCAAACTGAAGTTATCAACTTACCTCAGTTCTGCACGTACGCAATACCATCATTTCTTCTTCCGTCTTGTCGTTGTGAAAACTCGTCAGTAATTTCCAAGAGTACGTGTTGACGGTAACGAAAATGTACATGTAGTCATACACGTCCAGTACACTGGTCCTGTCACAAAACATTCGCCATCGGCGCAACTGAATCCTGTGTCACTAGTGTGTGCGACTTGTCCAAAGCGACCTTCGATATTGTTTTGATTTCCAGCCTCCTGCGGAAACGAGGTTATGGCGTGCGCGAGGTTGGCTAAGTCTCCCCATGGGGCGGCATAAAGTTACGCACAAGCTGGTAAAAAAAAAAAGGGTGAGGGAATCAAAGAGTTAAGTTTTTGCTTTGCTAGCATGGCTGGCAATGCAGGATGCTGGTGGACAGGGCGCGGGAGTCAAAGGGTTAAGTCCTAAGCACTCTTCATAGATCGCAGTTTCATTCCGCTGTGCGTGAGGCTTGCGCACCCTTCATAGATCCAGCCACAGGTAACAAGACAGCCGAATGGCTTCTCTCTGTGTCAGAGTAACTAGCTCCCTGACCACCCATGTGAAAACATAAGACAGGCCCAAAAGCAACGACCAGAACTGTATCATGACCTTGTCCATCCACACACACTGAACAAATTCCTGCAGTAAGGACATGGAGGAATGTACCCTTGAGTCGGTGGTGGCAGCTCAATCGCCCTTCTACGTCAACTGGGCTAGGGTTTCCCTTATGAAATGAATACAAGCTCTAAAAACAGTGTTAGTTGAATGCAAGTCCAAGACGGGGCACCAGCCACCTCACAAATTGATGACTGCAAAAAGGTGGCTATTAAAAACCTGGGCCAGGCTGTGAAGGGTGAATTTCTACAGCCTGCCTGAAAACAAAATCTGCAGGGGACGTTTTACACAGAGATGGAGAAAATGGTCTTAAGAGGGGATTTTACTTTTTTTTTCCAGGGGAGTTTGTACCCCTCCTCTAATCATCCACCAGCCAAAGGCTGAGCCATAGTGTTGCACGAATGGGCTCTCCGCTGTGCAGTAACCCTCGGCTGGGGGTGGAAAGCCCCCAAGTAATCACTGGTTGGCACTTGGGCTGGCTGACTGAGGCTTTTGCTTGGGATGGCGGTTGAAGCATTTCTGAAAAAGCACCTTCTGGTGGATGGTGCCTTGAGGCCTTTAATGCTTGAGGATGAAGCTGGATTGGGGAAGGGTGGGGGATGAGTTCATCAACTGGACCATGACAGTTGTCTAGGATTCTTGTGCACAGCATTCGTGAAATATTGTCTAGACACCAGCAGGCATGATGTCACACATGCGAGTCTACTGACAGCTAGCGGTAAGGGTAAAAGGGATAGTACTTTGGGATCAGTTTCAACTGCTGCCATGCCTCAAGCCAAAAAAAAAGACCAATTCAAGGAAATGAATGTGGTCATCAGAATCCAATGTGATAAGTTCATAGTCTTTGTTCCTTGATCTTACGTATTTGCCAGATAAGGTTATTCCACAATTTCAATAATATAGTGATAAACACTCTTGTTCCACTAGTGTCCACATTCCACATTTTCTCAAAATGTTCTTGGACTGAAACATTTTTCGTATCAAACACTTTCAGCGTGAGAGTCATAATATTCTAATTTTCTGTGTTTATTGGGAACAAAGAGGTACAGACCACTTTTACAGCAGATTTTTCTTCATAAACAGTTTTCTGAGGAGAAAGAATGAAGCTTCTTTTCTGCACATTGTCATACAAAAAGGGAAAGATAAATCTCATGTCCTTTCTTTCTGGAAAATCCAGTCATTTTTGATGATTTAAACAAGTGTCCAGTATCAAACAGAACGAACAGCTTTTCTAAGAGATGAACAGGATTGGGGATGCAAGGGAACAGATGACTTCCACACATGGAAGTAAAAGTATTGCAGTTAATTTAATTCTGTTGCTGCTGATCAGACAGATCACAAAGTACCCAACTGCATGGAGCATACGGAGAACTTTAATGATCATGTCATGCATAATTTTGGCATATTTTTTACTGGTATGACACTGCAACATCCTTGCATTTTGAAAAATATGAAGAGATCATGACTACCTGAGCAGTTGCAGTTTCTGCTGTTAAGGAGTTATGGGCTACACCTTCCATTTTCCCTTCCATCTGAAAACATGAATTTCAACAACCATGACATGACAGTTCTCTCCCTGGCTTCATTTGCTCACATTTGTGGGTAGTTGTTGGAACAACAAACTAGTGGTGAGTTTATACAAAAACTGACGAGAGGCGAGGGGAACCAACATCGTATCATTCCAAGTAAATCAAACCAAGACACACGAAAATCCACATAAACGACGTAAATAGGGTCTCCTCAGGAGCACCTTCGTCCAGTAGGGGATGTCATGTTGTGCAGGAAACACCAAACCATCATCAAACTACTTTGCAACTTGGAATGTTAGAACAATGTTCCAGAATGGAAAATTAGAAAATGTCACGATATAATGTAAAGATTTTAAAACATCAATATTTAGGACAAGAAGAGATGAGATGGAAAGAAGCAGACATGATGACATCAGGCTGGCTCCTGGATTCATCCATGCCCATTTTCTTCTGTTAGATTGCAAAAACCAAGTGTTTCCTATTATGAATTCACCTACTTGTGCCTACTGAAAAAGTTTTTCTCCCCTTCCATTATATATGCCAAGAACATGAGATCCAACTATGTCATCTTGTTACACTTTTGCATTAAAATCGCCCATTTTTATTGTAATGTCCTGTGATTTACATTGAACCTTAGCTATCTCTAATTCTACATAGAAGTTGACAGTTTCTTCCTCTGTACGTATGGGTTATTGTTATTGTTATTGTTGTTTAAAGCCCAGCCGAATGCGCAGAGCCATATCAGGGCTATAACCGCTTCAAAACATACAGGAAATAAAAAGAAAAAGAAAAAAAAAAAAATTAAGTAGGCTACACATATCAATGCATTCAAGCACATAATCTAAGGACATGCCCCAAGCGTTGACCACTCCATCGAATTTATCGCGCAGGGGAGATTTAAAAAACACACCTAAATACAAATATACGCATACATAGGGACACCAAAACATATATAAAAACATATAAAAACAGGCATAAATTACCTAAAATTGCTTCCGCATATCTCACCTCCTTAGAGCCAAAAATGCTTTCAATACATGTACCCAATGACCAATCATAAGAAAAAGCACATAAGACTTTATTGAACACATAGAGGTGAATAGACCATTGAGACAGAAAATGATAGGTAGACATGACAGAAAGCAAAGCAACAAGGCAGAAACAAAAACAATGAGAGAAAAGAGGAAATATCTAGAACAGAATTTTCAGAAGGTGGGGATATTATTTATAATGAAACTAGTGAAAGAGCCCCCGGCATCCCCACGGGGTGCTGATATCAAATGGCTTGCTCTCCGGTCTGAATAGTAAAACTCGGCATGTAGGCCTATATGAAACCAAGAAAAGCCCCAGGACCAGACAATATTATTACACAGATGACTGAAGCCCTGGAGGAATTTGGTATTGAAAAAATAACAGTCCTCCTAAATGAAATTTATGACACCAGAAAAATCCTCAAAGATATGTCAAAATCAATTTTCACTGCACTTTTGAAGAAAATAGGGGCTATAGAATGCGAACTCCATAGCACAATCAGTTTGATGAGTGATGTAACAAAAATCCTATTAAGAATAATCATGATGAGGAAAGGAATAGAATCAAACAGAAATAGCAGAAGAACAGTGTGGATTTGTCGAAGGGAAACTATTCATGCCACATACATCCAAAGAACTATCATAGGGAGGTCAATCGAGTTGAATAAGGATTTATATTTATGCTTTGTTGATTACGCCAAGGCTTTCGATCTGGTAAGACAAGGAGAATTTATCAACAGACCAACTAGAAAGACTCAATTTTGATGGAAAAGATCTACAAATAATTGAAAATACGTATTGGAAACAAACAGCTGCAATGAGAATAGAACAGAAAATGATATAAGCTCTTTCCAAAATATAAAAAGAGGAGTTAGGCAAGGTTGTGTTTTGTCGCCGGATCTGTTTTCACTTTACTGCAAAATCATCATGAGAAACCTAGAAGAATACCCTGGATTAAAGGTTGGAGGGAAAATGATAAACAACATCCAGTTCACAGATGACACTGTGCTAACAGCAGAAAATGAAAGGGACCTACAAAACCTTGTAAATGTAATAGAAGTAGAAAGCAAAAGTAAAGGGTTGGAGCTAAATAGCAAGAAGACTGAAGTCATGGTAATCAGTAAAAAACATGGAATCCCATCATGCAAAATAATAGCAAATGGCACAACCTTGAGACAGGTTAATAAGTTTAAATATCTGGGAACGATGATCTCATCAGATGGCAGGTGCACATCGGAAACAGCCAGCAAAATCGGCCAAGCCAAAACAGCATTCAGTAAGATAAAAAGCATTCTTACCAACAAATGCCTATCAATTAACATCAGGAAGAGAGTTCTTGAGTGTTATATAGAACCAATACTGTTATACGGTTGTGAGGCGTGGACAGTCAACAAGCAAAGCCAGAACAAGATTGAGGCAGCCAAGATGTGGTTTCTCAGAAGAATGATGAGAGTTCCATGGACAGCAAAGAAAACAAACAGACAGTCTTGATGGAGGCAGACACAAGAACTTGAAGATCATTCATAAGGAAGATTAGCAAAAGACAAGCAACATTTATAGGCCATTTTATGAGGAAAGGAGAATTAGAGCACCTGGTCACAACAGGAAAGCTGGAGGGAAAGAGAGCACCAGGTAGACCCAGCGAAAAAAATATTGGACGGATTTGCAGAGTGGCTGAGGACAGAGAGGGTGGAAGATATGCTTGCGGCAACAAGGGGTAGATCCATATGGAGGGCCGTGATCGCCAATGCCATGTGGCTGGGCACTAGATGATGATGATGATGATGATGATATATATATACGTAGATATATAATATATATATAGATATACATAGATATATATACGATGACTTGTCACTGTCTATTATGATGCCTACCCCTCTTTCACGTGTGTCCACATATCGTGCTTAGGGTTTCAAAGGTTGCACATAGTGTTTTGCGAAGGCACAGGATGTCTGCCAGGTAGCCTAATTGCTGGCAGATTTGGGTGTAATGCATATGGAACTGTCCTTGTGTAATGAATCCCTCGTCAACGAACTTCAAACTCATATACTCAAGTTTAGTCAGTTTCTCTCAGTCTCATGCAATTTTATGTTCAGTGAGGTTAGTTTCATAAAATTCTGATCGTTCAGTCTCAGTCTGTATCATATTTATGAGGTTACTGATACCATTTATACTTACTCAAACGAGCACAAGGGTGAACAGTAGCAGCTCTCACTGACATCTTCTTTTGTCTTTCTCCAACCCGTTTCACATGCAGCATCTTTCCCATCCATCCTTTGCTTCCCACACGCTTGCACCGCTGGTTCGCTGCATAAAAATCTCTCCAAAATTCCCATCTGCTAGACTGTGCTATTGGATGACCGTTTTCTGTCACCAGTGAAGGAATTCTTGTATCAGCTATCATTAAGTCCAAGCCAAGTTCTTCCAAGCAGCGTCTGTACCAAATATTGTCGCGCCGACCTTTGCTAAGATTATAAACAATGTTTCGCCAATGCCAGCATACACAAGACACTCTGGCCAGACTGCATCCATCCAACTTTCTGAAGATGATGAAGAGAAGCTCTATGGGCAAATTATTGATTACAGCTGTCTCTGTTTCCATCTCTGGTTCTGCTTGTGAAGACATGATCCAGTATATTGTTTATGAACCTTCAATGCTGGCTCAACAGATCTGGTCTTGGTTTCTGAAATGGAAACACAGTACTTATCTATTATCAGTTCTGCTACTGTCTGTATAATTAGCACAAACAAGAAAGAAATCTCCCATCTACAAGGTCTGTTGATTGGTACAACCTATGAATCTCAGACTCCTGTCCTCGCAATATTTCTTCAAATACAGTGGGGAAAGAAAACCTCATCAGAAAGCTAAAACTGAGTTATGAACATCAATCACCAGACCCTGAAGGCAAAAGATTTCTTCTGTTTTCAATGGCAAGGTTAGGAAACAATCCTCATATATAGTAATACCAATGAATAATAATATCTTCCTTTCTTTTCATCTTTGCTTGATAGTTTTTGTTGTTTGTTTGTTTGTTTGTTTGTTTGTTTGTTTGTGTTTGTTTCTTTCTTTGTTTTTGTAACTATGATCTTTAATGCGTGTGTATGTTTGTGTGTGTGTGTGTGTGTGTGTGTGTGTGTGTGTGTGTGTGTGTGTGTGTGTGTGTGTGTGTGTGTGTGTGTGTGTGTGTGTGTGTGTGTGTGTCCTAGTGTATGTCTGAATCTGTATGTATGAAATAATGGCAGAAATAATCAATACCAAAAATAATCATTAGGTTGAACAATACATAAATCATAATCATAATGGCCTAGACCACTTATTCGTGGCCTACACAGATATCTATCTACCTTAGTTCTCAATGATTCCAACTTGTTTTGTCAGATTAGCACCTTCTGCTGAAACATGGCCTTTTTTGCCTCAATACTCAACTATTTAACCCTGTGATTCCCACACCCTATGCAAGAAGCTGGTGGATATGGTGAGGGAGCCACAGAGTTAAGTTTTTGCTTTGCTAGCATGGTTGACAGTGCAGGATGCTGGTGGACAGGGTGGAGGAGTCAAAGGATTAAGGTAAATTCCTTCCACTAAACCTTGAATGGTGATCTGGATGCTACTGCGCTAGCCTTTCAGGTCCCATGTACTGCAATTCCTCTGCATACATGTGGGCCCATAAAGTCCCTTGACAGTGAAAGAGCTGTCCCTGGCAAAATTCTCAAGAAAAATGTACTTCTGTACGTTAACAAAAATACATGCCTAGGCCTACAGAAAATCATGGTGAGGGGGTGGGTAGGGGACACCCACTTGGATGACACTGTAGTATGGCAATGTGCTTCTCCAACTCACACCCCCATCCCTGGGGAGAGCTGAAAATTACACGCAGAAAAAGATTCTGACAAGAAAACAATTCAACTAAAGGAGAAATCCAATCCAAACTAAAATGGAACCTTTTCTTCATTTTATTTTCTGTGATTTTCTTTGAACATGTTGTAATCTTTGGCATTTTTTATCGCAAACTTCCCTCTTCAGAATACTTTTCAAGTTGTTTTTCTAATTACAGGAATTTACCATGAACTGAACAGCTGAATGACATAGCAATAACATTTAGCTCTGCCAGCCCCTGATGTGAGACAACAATTGCCCAATGTGCCACACATGGCATCACTTATGGAAGTCATGTATTCTTCTACAAATGTGTAAGTCCATCTTTCACATGATTAACAAATGTTGAATAATGTGGTAGGCCCCCTATTCCTTGTACCAAATGTCATTCTACAACTGTATATTGAAAATCTGTTAAAAGCCATATTGAATAATGCCAATGAGCTGAACATGTTCGGTTATTGAGACTGAAGAGTGCAATGTTGAAAAAAATACAGTGGGGAAAGAAAACCTCATCAGAAAGCTAAAACTGAGTTATGAACATCAATCACCAGACCCTGAAGGGGTATGGGGCATGCGCGGAAAATGGCGGTGTTTTTCAGTTCAGCGATAGGTGATTAGGGAAATTGAAGTCATATTATATATTATTTAACATTGTGAAAGATTGTGCATATTTACTTGTACTAGTGAAGGCTGTCAGTGCTGCTGATAGCTAGAACGTGCTTCCAGGACATTATTGGATAGCAACAGTGTTGTGTTGTTGGAGCACGCACAGTACTCGCAGTATTCACTCTTACTTACGTTCACAGTTTCATTTTTCGTTTTTTCATTACTAACCAAAGTTTTTGTCAGGCTGTAAGTATACTGCTCAATAGTTAGTACAATTGTAGTTTTATTACTTAGAAGGCTAAACTAAAATGTCCTGCATGGGTCGTGGAGGTAGAGGTGGAAATCAGGGTCGCGTGGGGAAAGAGCAAAGAGGAAGGAGCAAAATAGAGGAATTAGGTACATGGCAATGTACGGTGTGCGACACCCCTAGCGAGGGACCTAGGGACCTTGAGTGTTTTGTGTGTAAACAGTGGACACACCAGAAGTGCACCCAAATGAAGGACGAAATGTATGATACACTGAACAGCCCGAATGTGCAGTATGTTTGTCTTAAATGCATGGACAGTCAGGACATACAATCGCGTTCGGATGTCCGCCAAGACAAACTATTGCAAATGGTTTATGATCTGACCAATCAGGTGAAGGATCTAGAGCAAGGGCTAGGAGGAGAAAGCTTGGACAAGAAAATCGATGAGGCAGTGAGTAAGAAAGTTGAGGAGGCGATGGAGGAGAGAGAAGAGAAAGAAAAAAGAAAGATGAATGTGATCATAGTGGGTGTTACAGAGAGCTCTGAAGATAGTGCAGAGGATAGGAAGAAAGACGACTTGAAGGCTGCCAAAACGATTCTGGGAAAACTGACAAAGATAGAAGACAATGATGTGAAAGAGCCTGTCAGACTGGGAAAGGTGGGAGGAAATAGGCCCAGGATGTTGAAGATCACCATGACAAATGAGGAAAAGAAAAAAGAAGTAGTGAGAAAGTCTCCTGAGCTGAATGCCGGAGTGACAGATCTGACAAAAAAAATCTATGTCAACCATGACTACACTCCCAAACAGAGGCAAAAGTACAAAGAGCTGAGAGAAGAACTGATTAGAAGAAGGGATGAGGGCGAACAGAACATAGTAATCAGGAATGGACAGATTGTGACTGTGAGTTCCAGGCCAAGAGGAGCAGAGGGTGGGAAAGGGCCAACAGGAAGTGGGAGGCAGAAAGCTACATATTGAACCGACAAAGGAGATCATGTACATAATTTAAATAGAAGTGAATATGTAACTCAGGAAGAGTGCATTGTTGTATACTCAAATGTTGATAGTTTGTTAAACAAAAAAGATGAGTTTTTGGCCCTCATAGATGATTTAAAACCAAGTGTGATTGGGCTGACAGAAATCAAGCCGAAGAATGTGAGAGATTTTATTGAGAATCAATATTCTTTTCCTAATTTTGATATGTTTGTGTCAAAAAATCCCCAAAGGGGAGCTGTATTATATACTGAAAAAAGGTTGAATGCAAGAGAGTGTGAAGAGTTAAATAATGAAGACCTTGAAGAAAGTGTGTGGTGCTCTTTTAGTGGTGCTAATGGTGAAGAAGTATTGTTAGGATGTATATATCGAAGTCCTAATACAAGCACAATAGAAAATGACAAAAAGCTGTTTGATGTTTTAAAATCTGATAAACTTAATAAGTATGATAAGATTTGTATTGTTGGTGATTTTAACTTTCCAAATGTTGGTTGGGATGGAGAGTGGAGAGGTGATAAAAGTGACAAAATAATTGAGAATTTACGTGATGCATTTTTAATTCAAAAGGTATCAGAACCTACTCGAAGAAGGAAAGGACAAATTCCTTCTCTGGATGACTGGGTACTAGTAAATGAAGAAAACTTAATCTCAGATATAGAGCACTTACAACCGGTTGGTAAAAGTGACCACGACGTATTGAAATTCAAATTGTATGTCTCAATGTATAAAGCACCTATAGTAGACAAATACAAGTATGATTTTAATAAGGGTGATTACAGAAAACTTAATAATATTGTGAAGGATGAAGATTGGAGTGACTTGATCAATATGGATGTTGAGAGTGCTTGGGGTATGATAAAAAAAAAAAGTGTTAAATGATGGTGTTGAGGAATGTGTCCCAAAAGTTAAAGTAAGTAATTATAAACGTTTCAGACCTATATGGTTAGATAAAAAGGCTCTGAGGAAAATTAAAAAGAAGTATAATAGTATTAATACATATAAAAGATATTTGAGAACCAAAAAAGGTAGTGATTATGATAGATATATAACAGTAAGAAATGAATGTGCCAAATTGTTGAAGAAAACCAGAAAAGAGTACGAGAAAAATATTGCTAAGGAAAGTAAAAGTAACCCGAAAAAATTTTGGAAATATGTACAACTACAAGAAAGGACAAAAGTTAATACAGGTATTAGCTCCTTAAAAACCAATGATGGAAAACTGGTTGTTACAGATAAAGACAAAGCTGAAGTTTTAAATAAATTTTTTGCAAGCGTTTTTACAACAGAAGATATTAGTACATTACCAGATTTAATAGAAAATTCAAAGTCAAATGATATATCATTATGTGATATCAGAGTTACTCCAACTGCGGTAGAAAAAAAGTTACAGGAACTGAACCCGAATAAAGCTAAAGGACCAGATTTGATATCCCCTAGGATACTAAAGGAAGTAAGTAAAGAACTTGCAAAGCCACTTTGTATATTATTTAATAAGTCCTTAGAATCAGGTGAGTTACCAAAGGATTGGAAAATAGCCGATGTTAAAGCCTTGTTTAAGAAAGGAAATAGGAGTGACGCTGGGAACTATAGACCTGTAAGTTTAACTTGTATTGTTTGTAAAGTACTGGAATCACTAGTAAGAGATTGTATCATTTCTCACTTTGAAAGTAATAAATTTTATGCAAAATGTCAACATGGATTTAGAGGGAAAAGATCCTGTGTAACCCAATTATTAGAAGTTATGGAGGATTTCACCAATATGATGGACAATGGGGACCCCTTTGATATCGTGTATCTTGACTTTAGAAAAGCTTTTGATTCTGTACCTCATGAAAGACTGCTCATAAAATTAGCATCTTATGGTATTACAGGAAATACACTCAAATAGATCCAAAATTTTTTGTATGATCGAAAGCAGAGGGTAAAGGTAGGAAATGCTGAATCAGAAGAAACAAAAGTAAAAAGCGGGATCCCTCAGGGCAGTGTACTGGGTCCAATCTTGTTTACAGTATTTATAAATGACTTACCTGATTCACTGCACTGTACTTGCAAAATTTTTGCTGACGATACAAAACTATATGACAAGGTTGCCAATGTTAATTTAATTCAACAGGACTTGCTAATACTACAAAACTGGTCAGATACTTGGAATTTATATTTTAATGTTTCAAAATGCCATGTAATGCATGTTGGTAAGAAGAATATTAGACGAGAGTATTTCATGAAAATTGGAAATGATGTACAGAAAATTAGTGTGTGTGATTCTGTGAAACGGAAAAAGACTTGGGAGTTACATTTGATAGTGAATTATCCTTTGACCTGCACATTAAAAGAGTAGCAAATAGGGCTAACCAAATGATAGGAATTATCAAAAGAACATTTTCGTAGGCCTATATGAATAAACATACATTTTTAATGTTGTATAAGGCTTTTGTTAGACCACATTTAGAATACGCAAGTGTTGTTTGGAATCCGTATTTGATAAGACAGTCAAAAATGATTGAAAATATACAAAGAAGGGCAACTAGGTTGCTTATAGAGTGTAAAAATATGAGTTATGAAGAATGGCTTAAGTTTTTAAAACTTCATTCACTGAAAGGTAGGAGAGTTAGGGGGGTTTTAATACAGGTATACAAAATAATGAATGGGATGGATAAGCTATCAGTATCAGTTGAAACATTTTTTTCCTTTCCACAACGGCACAAGCTAGTATAACAAGGAATGCTGAAGGTAAAATATTTGTTAAACACAGAAATACTAACACAAGAGCATTTTGTTTTTCTAACAGAATTGTTAAATTGTGGAATAAAATTCCTTTTGAAATTAAATTTACTAACAGCATTAACAAATTCAAAAATTTCCTGGACGATGACGCAGAATTCAAAATTTTATTTAAAAAAATAGACTGAAGCAGATTTGCTCAAGTATGTATATTAAGGCATGCTTTTCAGACCCCGGAGAAGAAAGCGTAAAACAAAAAAGATATGGCGTTAAAAGGCCAGAAGGCCTAGGCTACGAGCCAGTCCTCAGCTACTACTACTACTAGTACTACTACTACTAAAAAATACAGAAAGACTAAACAAAAGAATCTGTACTGTCATGAAACAATCTACATGCCTCTGTACTTCTTTTTAATAAGTACTTTTCAGTATAGCAATCAAACTGTATTGGATTTACATGATACTACTATTGATAGGGCTACTCCAGCAAAGTAAAGAGTTGTACATTCAAAACAAATGAAAAAAATGAAAATGTACAAACTCTAGGCTACTGTTCTCACATACTGTGACAGGTATAACATTAAAAGTTAATGTTAACATTTTTAGTGTTGGCAATCTGCAAAGATTAATTAAATGAACATAAATTAGGCTTCTGCTTTTTTTGTCACAACAGGAACAGTAGGGCCTACTTTCCATTAAAAATGTCAAGTAGCATAACAGAATGTTTCCAGCTCTATTCTTAAGTGATAAAAATCTAAAATTAACATATTAAATTCTTAAGTAGGCCTCCAGATACACTTTATACATGCTACGTTTGCATAACATCATCATTTCAAAATTTCTAAAACCACATGAATTTCAGATAGGCCTAATAACTTTAACTGCAATTTCTTCTCTTTTCAGAAAACAGACTTCCTGTGGGTTCCCACAAGTTACACTACGAAGGTGCGTTTCTCTGTCCCACCTTATGGCAAGAGTGGCTAGTAACTACTATTCAGAGAATATTTCCAGCAAGTTTATGATGGCAGTTGGCTAAACAGTGCTTCTGTATCATGTCCACATCACTGCATACTGGTTTTTCCCCTTGCCACACATGATCTTATCACTTGCGTGAAGAGTGCTACTGCTAGCCTCTGATTTGCCAGTCTGTTGTATACTGTTGTTTTACCACAACTATTACACGCAGACTGGCCGAAGGCCTATCATTCTTCTTCCTGATAGAACTGGAGACTTGCTTGGTACAATTCAGCATTTAATAAACTGGGCTACCACAGAATTAGAGAATATACCACATTTAATTCTGCCTCAGTCAAGACAATGTATTTTCAAAACTCCAAAAGAAAAATCAGTAGCCACAACTGGTAACGTCACATTTGTTAAGAATCAGGACAAAGGCTGCCCCTGGGGGCCTTTTCTAATCATAACTCTAGTAAGACTTGACCTGGCAACAGAGATGTCTTAAAAATGTCTTTGCCAGGCAGGCAATCCTCAAACAAGACCACGATTTTACATCAGTTTTCAGATGACCATTCACGATCACGCTGAGAAGCGTTTCCTCACATCAACCTCGGGTATCTGTTTCACAAATGAATTTATACCACAATCTGACACGAGATTTTTTTTAACTATCAGGTAGGCCTATCTGTTTCACAAATGAATTTATACCACAATCTTACATGATTTTTTTTAACTATCAGGTATCTGTTTGAGTGTTTCACAAATGAATTTATACCACAATCTTACATGAGATTTTTTTTAACTATGATAGTAACTATCACATCAGTCTTGTTCTCCTCTTCAATAACAAAAACTGGAAACAGATTTTGATAACGACAAGTATGCGTAAAGTCAGCCCTTCAAGTCCGTAATGAAAAATGATCGCCTTTGCCTTTCAAATCTAGTCGCGCATATTAACTCTCAAAACAACATGCTTCTTACCTTTCACATCCACCGCTTCTACAGCAACTGACGAAACAGGATATGCAATGCCTTATAAAGGGCCGGAATTCAGCGCCAGCGCATCTACTTACTAAGATTGACCCAAATGTTTAACCAAACTTACCAAGAGCTGTTGTCATCGCAAACAGACTTTTTCTTTAATCAGTTCATACATGTTACGGGAGTGTATTATCTATTTATCTATTATATTATTCATCTTAATCTTTTATCATATGAAAGAAAAACTCAGAAGACGGACTGTTTTATCATGTAAATTTTCAAAGAGTAGATACTGTACATTCCTATCTCAATGAAAGGAAAGCCTACTTTATATTCATTTATTTAATCCTCAACACTGCATCTTCTGAACCCTGTGAGGATCTCGTGTGAAAGGTTGACATCTTGGTAAAGACACTGTCATTCTTCAGCATTCTGAGCTTGTAGAGTAGGTGGAAAGGACACAGCTCTAGAAGTAGGAATGATAGGACATTTCAATCAAGAGAAAACACACTGGAAAAATACCAAATGAAAATAGCTATAAGAAACTAAAGCAGCATAAACATTAGAAACGATTGTTAAAAGAAGAGCCAAACCATTATAAATGAATATACGTATTTAAATATACACAAACAGTGCATGCGCGTGCAATCGTACAACACACACACACACACACACACACACACACACACACACACATACACACACACACACATACACACAAAGATGCCCTGCCAGAGCATGAGCTGGTGTATACACACTCCTGTTGGGCATGTGATTCTTCACTCATATAGGAGTAAGTCTCAGCACAGTGTCCATGCTTTACAGGAGATCTTCACACATTGTTATTATTCGTAATAGCTATGCTTTGTTAGTCGACATTCTGAGTTTCTTGAGAAAGACTTTAAAGTCGAAAATTTGACCCCTCCACAAGGTGTTCGGGTGTTGTGTACAGTAAGAACATTGTTATTATTTATAAGATTACATGTAGTTACATAGTTTATTTCTTTGATTTGTCTACTTATTTCGGAAAGTTATTGTTTTGGTCCAGTCGGTGTTGTTTTTGTATGTTTGGGTAAAAGACTGGATCCGATGTAGAGTGCAGGGCCTTGATGTAAATATCCGGTTTTGGAAGGCCACGGATGGTGGAGACAGAGAAGGTGAAACCAGAAATACATAGGCCTATCTAGATAGATTAGCAACGCAGCAGAATTCTAGTCTTTGGGAACCTCACCATCGATTGCTTCTTGTTTGCCTGCTGGTTATATTTCGAAATCACGTGAAGACGAGACAAGTCAGAGGTGCATTGGCCTGAGCGATTGGCCATGATGATCATGATCATGATCGATGATGATCATCATTGTGTTCATGATGATTGGGTAGTTTGTTATGATGAGGCCTCGTGATCAGTTCGAGGTCGGTTGCTCAGTTAGTGGTCGGTAAATTAAATATCAGATACTGAGTAGAGAGAAACACGAAATACAGCATGATTAAGTGCTGCTTAATCAAGTTAATGTATTTTTCCTCCCAAGCGGCCGATTATCTTTGTGTCGAAACAAAGAAGCCCACTCACTGCACCCCCACCCCCACTCCCTTTCTTTTACTTTCCTGCCTTAACTCACTCGCTAGGTACGATTATGCCCCTTCCCGTTCCCCTGATACGCACCATTTGTATAGGTCATGAGAAAAATTCTCATAAAAATATTTGAAAACAGTGTTTTGAAATTTGGTGGGTCATATGATAAAAGATTGGTGTACAACATGCCGAAATTTCAACTGTGTAACCCGCATGGTTGCTGAGTAACGGTACAAGTAAAATTAAGAGACATTTTCATGTGAAAAATGCCTTACAAAATACACACTCTGGTCAATAAAACAGTCACATTTTCAATGAAATTTGATACAATCCAACGTGCACACACACCATGTGCACTGAAAGAAGAGATCATGTTGAACAGCACTGAGTTGTTGAGTAATTGTTCAGCCAGTTTCCTTTCCGTCGTTTGCTTCACTGCGGAGATAGTAGGTCGTGAACTTTGTACTGACCACCCACCAGCTGCATAGTACAGTGACCTCGTGGCCTGAAACACGGCTAGGAATGACCGGACAATCAATTTCTGGCTATTAGTTTCAGTTGACGGAACTACTGAAAGCCCCACAAATTTTCAAAACTCAAGTCAGATTTCTCTGACGCTCGTAGACGAGCGTTGTTGAGACATGATCAGGAAATCCCAACGCTCGTAGCAAGAGAGTTAACCCTTTGACTCCCGCACCCTATCCACCTACTGCAAAAACTTGGTGGATAGGATGAGGGAGTCAAAGGGTTAAGTTTGAGCTTTGCTAGTATGGTTGACAATGTTGGATGTTAGTGGACAGGGTGCGGGAGTCAAAGGGTCAAACTTGCTGTGAAATCAACAGCAGGGGTAAAAAAGCTCACTTATATAAAGATTTTATAAATGAAGCATGCGTGCACACACACATGCACACACACACACACATACACACACACATATATATATACACACACACACACACAAACACACACTCACTTGTTGTTAATAGGCTGATAGGCAGACCAGTTTTTTAATGCAGTACACCAGTAAGTTAGACTTTGAAGATCATTAGAATTGCAAACCTCCAAATTGGATCAATTAAATCTCTGTAATTTAATACAAATAAGATAATAAATACAGTCAAGTGTATCTTGTGCATTAGCAGTTTACTGTGTTTTAATCTACATGTGTGTAAAACAAGAGTTTCAAGTTTTAACTATTCATATTCTTCCTAATGTTACTATTATGTCAAAAAAAGTGTTCCACATTTCAAGAGTGATTGTTTGTGCATGGTAAATTATTCCTCTTATTGTTTGACAATATAGACAGGCTGTTTTTGTTGGGATGGTGGTTGTAATGGTAGTAGTGCTAGGAGTGGTGATGGTATGTAGGAATGCATGCATGTGATGTGTGTGTGTGTGTGTGTATGTATGTTTGTGTGTGTTTTGTTTGCTTTATTTTTTGCAGTTAAAATGTGTGTGTGTGTGTGTGTGTGTGTGTGTGTGTGTGGTGTGTGTGTGTGTGTGTGTGTGTGTATTTTGTTTGATAGGTTGGTGTTTTTAAAATGCACACACACACACACTCATTTTGTATGGAATAATGAAATTTAGAGACTTTCAAAACCAGAATGAAGGAATTTTCGTTTTGTCATGTAGGCCTATATGGATTACTTTCAGAGGGTAGTATATACTAGTAATGAAGAGACAATCATGTAGAGGAAGACTATGCACCCCCCCCCCCCCCCCAGCCCTTTTGAAATTGAGAAGTTTGAAAATGAGTCCCAGGACAGAACATTTTTAGTGTTATTGTATCTGTTTATGCTCTAGTGAAAATTATCTATAGGGATTTTACACACACAGAGACTTAATTAAGTTGCTGTTATGTATACGCATTGCCAGACAGCACACAGACATGCCCATATACATTAAGTATAACAAGTGAGGTGTAATACAATGATTAAAATCTTCATGTACAACTGATATATTTTTTTCCAGTTTGTGTGAAACTGAAATGGAGGGATGCAGCAAGTGAAAAAGGAAACATAAACATACACAGTATACACACACACACACACACACACACACACACACACACACACACACACACACACACACACACACATACGTACATACACACACACACTCTCTCTCTCTCTATAACACACACACACACACACACACACATAAACTCACACACACACACACACACACACACACACACACTCCTGAAATCATATCTGATCATTAAAATGTGAATGGGGAATGGCTCTGAGGATGATCTGCCTAATTGCACTGTCCCTTGCATACCTTCATAGAAAAAGACAATGAGATTCAGCAGCTTTGGTGGGCATCTGATCTGTTCCAGGAATGTGAAGAGGCCTCTTTGCTAACCAGGTTGAAAGTTTTGGTCAGGTTTATGAAGGCAGCATATATACAACAGCCACCTCTGTTCCTGGCTTCTCTCTTGAAGCTGCCTGGGTGAGAAGATTGTGTTCATGTTAAATCTCTCTGAACTGAATCCACACTGGGACTTTTGATAGACATGATCTGTGTTTAGCGTTTATGTCTGCAGCCTCTTCAGAACCACTCGGGCACACACACACACACACACACACACACACACACACACACACACACACATGCATGCATGCTCACATGCACATGTATACGCACACACACATATGCACACACACACATGCAAACACACACATGCACACATACACACACACACTCACACGCATGCACACACACACACGCATGCACATACAGTGATACACACACTCAAGCATGCGTACAAACACATGTAGACAAGCCACTACAAGATTGGACCTAGAAAAGCCACAAGCATTTATTCATGCAGTTTTGTAGATATACTTTTGAAAGAGAGATGTTATGAAAGTGAGCAGACTGCTGCTTTGCCATCATTGTCAGCATCATCATCGATATAGGCCTACCATTTATTGTCAGGTTAATGACTGCTTGTCTTTAATGTGCTGAATGGGAGATTTGTTTCTGCAAGTAGGAAAAGAGAATTGAGGTGCAAACAAGAAAGAAGGTCCTTAAGACCTGATAGCTTTAGATGGTTTGTAGGGTAGAAGGTCTGACATCTACATTAGCATTGTATTTGAACTTAGACACTGAAAGCAGAATGTGGCAATTTTATACTCAATTTGCGCTTTGATTAGATGCCAGTGTAGTTTTTGCAAGATATTTTTGCACTGCACTGTTTGCTTTCTCCTTAAAGTGGATGAGACTTGACTCTTTGGACCCAGTTTTCCCAGAAAAGCCATAGTATGCTCATCTCTGTGTAGTTGTTGGTCAGGGCTAAAAAAAGAAATAGCACACAGTGTGTCTGTGTATATATGTGTGTGTGTGTGTGTGTGTGTGTGTGTGTATGTGTGTGTGTGTGTGTGTGTGGTTTCTTTTGAGTGATGGGGTTTACACCCCCAACCTCTAAGTCAGTAGTTTGTTGCAGTAACCACTGACCATCCAGAAACAGCTGAGAAAATCTTGCTAACACACACCTCTCTCTGGTTTATGTAGAAGTGTGTTCCTTTTTATAAAGGTTGACCAGTGTAAAACAGTGTCTCTTTAATAAAAACAAAATTTTAAAAAAAGGTGCTACACTAGTATTAAAAAGAAGAAAAAGCTTACATATTAACCTCAAGGCTTTGCCAACATTACAGTTTACACTTAGGCTTTTGTCCTGTGGTGTGCAATGGTTGATTTGGATCCTTTCATTACATATAGTGCAGCAACATGATTTTGAGAAAACTACAACTGAAATTCCCCAAGTTACCCTGGCCTAAGACATAGCTTCAACTTTCAGTTCATTTTGTTTTCAGTTTCAACAGTCTGAATACAGAATTACTGTGCTTAAAAAAAAAAATAAAAAAAAGAAATCCATATGTGCTAATTTTATTTATGATATGTGATGTAAACGAATCCAAACAATTATGAGAATTGTAAAAGTCTGTACATTAATTCCTTATGTTGACAAGTTTGTTGGAGGAGGCCTCACAAGTATCCAGATCGTATCTGCGTCACATGTTGATGATCTACTGTCTCTACTGCTTTGACTTGCATCATTCTATTCAAAAGGGTTATATTTTTGGCTGATAGGTTTTGTTCATTGTTGAACTTTAAATCGATTGCGTTGTTCAGATTAAAGATTTTGTCTGTAGTTGTACTTTTGGTCTGTAGTTGTAATAATAATAATAATTAATAATAATAATAATTACAATATTTATATAGCGCAAAATCTTGATAAAATCAAATCTAAGCGCTGAAACAGACACACACACACACACACACGCACGCACACGCACACATGCACACACACGCACTCACGCACACACACACACACACACGCGCGCGCGCGTGCACACACACACACACACACACACACACGGCTATAAATGGGGAGAAAGAATAAAAGCAATGGAAAATTATAGAGAGCATATTATATACAATTATATATTGCAATGTGATTCCGTTCCGAGTGGAGACAGGCTGCAGAGGGGATTGAGTGAGGTCAGGATTTTATGCAGAGGAGAAAAGGTGAGTTTTGAGAGCGGACTTGAAGGAGACAAAAGTAGGTTGCTGACGGACTGAGAGAGGAAGTTTGTTCCAGGAGAGCGGACCAGAAACAGAGAAGGCTCGTGGACCATAGGTATTGAGCTTAGTGCGTGGAAAGCGAAAAGTCAGAGGATCGGAGGCAGAGCGGAGGGTACGTGAGGGAACATAGATCTCAAGTAGACTTGACAGGTAATCGGGGGCTGCGTTATTGAGGCTTTTGTAGCACATGTTGTTCAAATTGGTTATTATTGTTGGTAAATGGGTAGCCACATATGCAACTGACACACACATGCACACACACACACACACACACACACACACACACACACACACACACACCCTCTCTCTCTCTCTCTCACTCACACACATACACATGGTCGTAGTTACGCAGAACACTGACAAAAATGAAAGGGAAAGATGTCTCGGATGCTTAGTTATTGTTCATCAGTATTATTATCGACATGAACATCGTTTTTTGACATTGCTATTGAAAACTGAAGAAATCTTTTACCTTCAAGGTCTGGTGATTAATGTCATAACATAGTTTTCGCAGTCTGGTGAGGCTTTTTTGGCTCCATCTGAAGAAAATCTTGCGAGGACAGTAGGAGCCTGAAATTTATAGGCAGTATCGACCAACAGACCTTGAAGATAGAGATTTCTTCACTGTTCTCTGCTAATTTTGCAGGCAGTAATTGAACCAGTACTGTGTTCCCATTTCAGAAGCCATAGATCAAAAACTTCTCAAACTGTGGATCATATCTTCACAGGCTGAGCCAAAAGATGACGAAAACAATTCATGATCTGCCCCCAGAGCTTATTCTCTACATCATTAGCAAGTTGGATGGACGTAGTCTGGCCAGAGCATCCTGTGTATGCAAGCGCTGGCAAAACGTTGTCTTTAATCTTGGCCGAGGTCGAGGCTTCAACATCTGGTACAGACACTGCCTGAAAGAGCTTGGCTTGGACCTGATCATTGCTCAGACAGGACACATCGCCCTAGCAACGGAAAATGGTCGCACCAGGGAGCAATTCCTATCTGAGAGGTGGGAGTTTTGGAAAGATTTGTATGCAGCGAACCAGAGATGCAAGTGTGTGGGAAGCAGGGGATGGAAGGAGGAGATTCTTACGGTGAAACAAGATGGAAAAGGAATGAAGGACATGTCAGTGATGGCTGCTACTGTTCACCCCTGTGCTCGTTTGAGTAAGTATGAATTGAACTGGTACCTGAAAATCATGAGACTGACAGACTGACACAAATGTGAATGAGGTCTAAATGAAAGGTACATCACTGAACATGAAATAGTACGAGGCTGATAGAAACTGACCAGACTTGATTGTAAAATTGACCAGAAACTGACTCCAGATATGATCCATTGTTTGAGAAGTTTCAAAATTTACATTAAAATTTGGGCTGGTAGAAATGCATTTTGACCAGAATTTTTAAATGATCGATATGAGATGTATGTGTGCCCTTAGATTGATTTATTTAGTTATTTATGTTTATTTATTTATTTGTTGTTGTTGTTTTCAATTTCAGAGATTTTGCGTTAGTGATTGCCAGTGTAGCATGTACATGTGTGTTCTTAATTGTTTCAGGTTTATTTGTATATATATGATCAAAAAGTGTTTCAGAAGTAGGTGTTAAGTAACTGTTGTTCTAGTTGATATTGATACGAATTGGGAAAGCAGACAAATTTAAAGACCGAAACACCAGGAATTTTGTGGTTCCAGTAGGTTTGTATTGAAGCCACCAAAAAGAATATCAGTGTTTTGTTTGTATTTGTTAACGTGGTCTAACATTGTAACAAAGGAGTTATATCATATATTTTGTACGAATGGATTCCTGTATAGGTAACAGATAAAGATAGAGGGAGTGTGAGGTCTTGGTTTAGTTTTGACCAAATGCATTCATGTGAGATGTTCTCTAATAATAGTAATATTGTATCACTGAAGGGTGTTTTCAAAACTGACTGGGGTCTTGGTTTAAGTTTTGACCAAATGCATTTCACTGGAATGTTCTCTGATGTTTTGTCATTGAGTGATGTTTTCAAAACTTTATCGATACACAGCAATGCCACTTAGACCTGGGGCCTGGGGATGTCTTCTTATTATGCTGTATTATGTGTACAAAAACATTAGAAATGTTATTTAGTTGTAACTCAGTAATATCAGATAGTGGTACACCGAGGTTGTATTATGAAGAAAGTAAGCTATATCCACCGCTTTGTAGTGTATTCATTCTCAAGGAACTCCCACCCACCCCCCTCTTGTGGGGATGCCGGAGGCTCTTTCAGTATAGATAGTATCCCCACCTTCTGGAAATTCTGTGCTAGAAATTGCCTCTTTTCCGTCACTCTCTTTGTTTCTGCCTTGTTCCTTTGCTTTCTGTCATTTCTACCTATCATTTTCTGCCTTGCTGGTCCATTCATCTGTATGTATTCGATAAAGTCTTACGTACTTTTTCTTGGGATTGATAATTGGGCACGGTGCACAATCAGAGACACTTTACTTGGCTCTGCCCTGCCGGCTATTACTGCCGGCTATTAATAGCACGCATGGCGCGCTACAGAGATAAGACTTTGGTTGACCCTGTCTGGCTGAAAATAGCACTCGCAGTTGGCCGATGCCGGCTCACAACTAAAGGGTGTCAGAATGGCTGAAGTTTTGTATGTTTTGAAGCGGTTATAGCCCTGATATGACTGTATGCAGTGGCCTGGGCTTTAAACAACAATAACTATAACAATTCTCAAGGAAACAACAATGAAAATGAAAAGAGTGTATACCAATAGAAGGAGCATGTACATGATTTCTTAACATAGAATTAATAAAAGGTAAGTAATGTGTTCAAGATACTTTGCTATCTAGAGGAGAGAGTTGCATTTGGAAGTGTGGAAAGCCACAAGAAATGGTGGAACATGCAGCTGTTGTCCAACACAGGAAGGAATTTGATGATTCAAGTGTAAAGAAAGCAGGAAGCTGGTGGATAAGGTGAGGGAATCAAAAGGTTGAATTTTTGTAGTTGATGGATAGGGTGCAGTAGTCAAAGGGATAAGACTGGCTGGGTGTGGAGATGATGAAGAAACAACTGGGGAAACAGTAAGAAAGTTAATGGCTCCTGGTCTTGTTTTATGTGTGTTGTGTTTGTTACATTATCATACTGTCAATAATGGTGCAAGAAAGTCATGTCGCTTCAGAAAACAGGGGTGGGAATTCTCCTTGGATTCAAGGTTTTGTGCAGCAATTAGAATTTCCACAGATTACGTGGGTCCGTTTCCTGGAAAAATCCACATCCATCTTAGGCACCCTAAATCTTATTTGATACCTGAAAATGCGCCAGACTGCTTACATTTAAAGCCCTAAAAAATTTTCATGGGCATTTACGGGGACTCTCCTTTTTTAAAAAAAAATCTTTTTAGCAGTTCCCTCCCTTGAAAAAGTGTTTTGCAACCAGAGAAAAACTGAAGCTGTGTGTGTGTGTGTGTGTGTGTGTGTGTGTGTGTGTGTGTGTGTGTGTGTGTGTGTGTGTGTGTGTGGTTTGTATGAAGTGTGTAGTTTGTTAGGAGGTGGGGGTGGGTTGTGAGGTGTATGTGAAAAAGTTTGTAGTTTGTTCATTGCACTCAGGCAGATCCATATGCATTCCACCCAAATCTGCCAGGAATTATCTGGCAGACTCCAGAGCCTTGGCAAGACATTGTGTGTAAACCCCTGTGTATAATTCTTTCCATGTTTATTCTCTCAGCTACAGAAAATGCATATTACAGTCCATATTTTCATCCAATTTGTATGTTTATTTTTTAAATAATTAGAGATTTATTTTCTGTAGATCTTGTATAACCGCCACCACCCCAAATTCTTTTAGTGATTTTGTGTCAAGGCTTTTCACTGTCTTTAGTCATTTGTACAAAGAAAAAGGAAATATATTTACAAGAGAGCTCAGAAAAAGCATTTTGAACATCAGATGAATTGGACGAAGTGGTCACTGCCAGCTGCGTGTCCTTAGATTATGTGCGTGAATGCATTGATATGTGTACTTAATTTATTTTTGTCTCTTTTTTTCCTGTTGAAGTTTTGTATGTTTTGAAGCAGCTATAGCGCTGTTATGGCTCTACGCAGTCAGCTTGGCTTAAAACAACAATAACAATGAGAGGAAGTTTTTGTAACCATTTTACTCCTGCATTTCTATCCACCAGCTGCAAAAACTTCGCTTCCTCACTTTTTCCACTAGCTTCCGTAAGAAGTTGGTGGAAAGGGTGAGGGGGCGAAAGGTTTTCAGTTTTTGTTTTGCTATCATGGCTGACAATACAGGAAGCTGATGGATAGGGTGAGGAAGTCAAAGTGTTGATATTTGTATGGTTTACATGTACAGGAGGTGGTGGCAGAATGTACGTGGGATTCAGGGAAGGCTTTGTTTGCTACATAAACCTTGATGAAGCCATTGAAAGAACGGGCAGTTCAGACCATTTGAGAAGCAGCAGATCAGAGCGTTCACCTTGTCCCATCCGCGTAAGGAGTTCCACTAAACCTGTTAATTCCATCAGCATTGTGTCTGTGGGTAAGTTGCAGCTTGCGCATCTTTCTGTACTTAAGTGTTAGATTATGATTTTAGTTTCAGTTTCAAGATGACGTCTCCACACTGGGAACGAATTCCATATGCACGAACATCAGATATTATAATTTTCATAAAGGCATTGTATTTGTACCTTTATGGTAGAGGCCTCGACTTTTCTTCTCAGTTTGACCAGAAAATCGAACGGAATGTCTAGTCCTTCGGAAGGGGATGAAAAATGGGTCAGACCCGTGTGCCTTCTGGCTGCGCATGCTAAAGATCCCAAGGCAACTGAAAATCGCAAAGAGCATGGCATTGCCCGGCTGCGTTTGTATGAAACATTGAGAGGTAGGTTGATTTTCCAGGTCTCACCCCTTGAAGACCAATTAGCCTTCTTGCCTTTCTGAAGTGTTGGTAAAAAATGTGAATGTGAATATGAATTTGAAGCGAGGGAGAGGGGATGGCTCTGCCCTCATAATGCTGCCCCTGGGAAAAGTCACTTCACTCCCCTACTACCTCAGGGTTATGGAACTATCTAGGTAGGACCTGGCCAGCTCTTGGGTTTATGTGCAGGCTTAAGCCTAAGGCATGTGCCATGATCATTCTGGATCTTCTTCATCACATGGCACCTGTGACAATATTGCATATGGAATTCATTCCAAGCATGGAGACGTCATCTTGAGAAATTGAAACTGAAACTGAAACTGAAACTTTATAGCTTACATGTATATCCCTTCTCAGACATTTCACCGACTGCCAGTTACCCAGGTAAAACGCTTAGCACAGTTGAATAATGATTGTGAAGTTGCTGGTTAAAATTCCGTTAGTCATGTCAGTATCATTTGTTGTATTTTTTAGCCCCAGCTGACTCATTCCCTGAGTTGAGCATGCAGCGAGTACACTGGTTTCAGTTTCACTTTCAGTTTACCCCGTTTGGTTCCGGGGGCTCTTTCAGTATAAATAGTATCCCCACCTTCTGGAAATTCTGTGCTAGAAATTTTCTCTTTTCTGTCACTCTCTTTGTTTCTGCCTTGTTGCCTTGCTTTCTGTCATTTCTACTTGTCATTTTCTGCCTTAATGGTCCATTCACCTGTATTTTTTGGATAAAGTCTTACATACTTTTTCTTCGGATTGATAATTGGGTACATGTATTAAGTGCATTTTTGGCTCTAAGGAGGTGAGATATGCGGGAGCAATTTTGGGTAATTTATGCCTGTTTTTATGTATGTTTTGGTGTCTTTATGTATGCTTACATTTGTATTCAGGTGTGTTTTTTAAATCTCCCCTGTGCGATAAATCGGACGGAATGGTCCTACACCAGGGGCTTGTCCTTGGATTATGTGCGCGAATGTATTGATATGTGTACTTAATTTTCTTTTCCTTTTTTTATTTTCTTGTTGAAGTTTTGTGTGTTTTGTAGCGGTTATAGCCCTGATATGGCTCTGCGCAGTCGCTGGGCTTTAAACAACAATGAAAGATAGAAAGCATAAAGTTTCAGTTTCTGAAGATGACCTCTCCACGCTCAGAACAATTTCCATATGCACTATACTAACATCATAGGTGCCATGTGTATGGTGATTGTGGCACAAGCCTTAAGCCTGCACATGAACCCATGAGCTGTCCAGGTCCTGAGCCCTAACTAGACTATGTTTTACCTAGTCTGTATTTTTTTATACTGGTAAAAGTGGTATTTTCTCAGCCTGTCATTTTTGGATCTAGGGAATTAAGATATGCAGAAGCAATTTTAGGTAATTTAGGCCCCTTTTTATATATATTTTGGTGCCCTTAGCTGTGATTAAATTTGTTTTCAGGTGTTTTTTTAAATCCCCTGTGTGGTAAATTGTGTGTGAATTTAATGTCAATGACTGCATTTGTAAACAAATAAGGCAGGTCATGTACATTCTGATTTCAGCACAGAAACAAAATGTGAACTTAATCTTTACAGCATTTCCAACACTATTCTATAATTGATTATGATAATATAATTATTCATTTATTGATGTAGGCCTATTTTTACTATTGATTGTTTTCAAAGACATGTCAGAATTTCACTGCCTTCTAGTCTGAATGGTTTCAGTATAAAGTTGTCAGTATTTCACAGAGAATCAGAGGTGTTCACGTGGGATATCTGACGTGATGTTCCATGCCCACTTTGATCAATTGTCACATGTCACAGTGATGGGGTGAGGCAGTCTTGTGTCATTGTGTGACATTTTCAAACCTGACTAGGGTCTTGGTTTAAGTTTAACCAAATGCATTTTGCTGAGATGTTCTCTGATCATGTGTAATTGAGTCTCACCTGTCAGCATTGCCGGGTTCGGTGTTGGCCGCTGCATTCTTTGACACCACCATCTCCCTCCAGACCACCTGTCTGGACTTTTGGGGACAACTTCTTGAATATTTAGGCCACTGATGTTGGTTACGTTATCGATGTATGGGATTGGAGGTCTGCCTTTCTTCCTTTTTGCCATTGTTTTTCTTTGAAAAATGGGTGTCATGAGGTCCATTTCTTGCTGTGTGACACATGGCCAATGTATTTTAGTTTTCTCTTGTTGATGTCTGCTAGTAGTTTTCTGGTGGTATCAAGTTCTTCTAGGACACTTTCATTAGTTCTTCTATCTGTCCATTTGACACATAGTAGTCTCCAGTAAAACCACATCTCTGCTGCCTCAGTTCTTTTGCAATAAGTTTTTCTCAGAGTCCAGGCTTTGCAGCCATAAATCATGACTGGCCAGATCAAACAGTGTAGAAGTCTAATTTTGAGGCCATTTGGTATGCCTCTGTCTTTCCAGATGTTGTTGAGTTGGACATTTTTCGCTTTGCCATTCCGATTCTTATTTTGATATCTTTGGAGCAGGTTCCATCATCTGTTTTTACAGAGCCAAGATATTTGAAATCCTTAACATTTTCTGAAGGAATTTTGTTAATTAAGATGTCATGATTGTTTTCAGTGTCTTTGCTTTTTGACGTGTAGTGGCGCTTTTGTTTTCTTGGCGCTCAAGTTTAGACCAGCCATTTTGCCTGCTGCATCATACTGGTAATGTCGTCTGCTAATAGCGCAATATAATCGGCATAGCGCACATTGGTAAGTTTTTTCCTCCCATCTTTATGTCCGTGCTTTCTATATCAGCATCTCTCATGACTTGTTCTGTGTAGATGTTAAAGAGACATCGTGGGAGGATACAACCTTGTCTGACTCCCTTGTGGATTTTGAAGAATTCGCATTTCTGATCGTTCCATCTAACTGTAGCCTTTTGGTCTTTATATAATGAGACAATTAATGAAATGAAATGATCAATAATAATGTAAAAAAAAAAAAAAAAGGAGAAGAAGAAGAAAAAAAAGTGATGAACAAATAAAAAAAAAAGAGGAAATTACTTTTATGACAACATCTCTTTTCTGTTGCAATTCCAGATGAACTTCCTGGCTATAGTCCTGGGAACTTCGAGGACGATATCATCATTACCCAGGATGGAGAGCATTCACAAGTAATGTGTGGCACAAGCACCTTGAAGAATAACAGCCACAGTGCTACATGTTGCGGGCAAATAAATTGGATGAGAGTTGCGTGTATGAGGTAATATTGATTGATGATAATGATCTGTATATGTAGAATGAGACCTGACTCTGACATACAGTGACATACACCCATAATGAACCTGCCTACAAAGAATTTCCGGCAATAATATAATGTGTTGTTTTCTCTGCCCATTTCCTTCTCTTCCCCTCTTGTAACCCTTTGACTCCCACACCCTGTCCACCAGCATCCTGCAGCATCAACCATGTGAGCTAAACAAAAACTTAACCCTTTGACTCGCTCACCCTATCCACCAGCTTCCCGCTGTGGGAAGCTGGTGGATACGGTGAGGGAGTCAAAGGGTTCAGTTTTCGCAGTTGGTGGATAGGTGCGAGAGTCATAGGGTTAAGTTTTTGCTGCAGTGAACAAAATCTGCTGCCGTGCAAAACGAATTTCTCTTTGTACAAAGTTCTTTCCCAAAGGCCAAGCTTGCTGTGTATACTGATGCTGTACAGCAAACAGGCATTCAAGAATGGGACAATTGAAATATCATTAACCATGTGTATAGCACAGAAGTGATATGTGTGTGTGCATGTGCGTGCGTGTGTGTGTGTGTGTGTGTGTGTGTGTGTGTGTGTGTGTGTGTGTGTGTGGTGGGTGGGTGGGTGGGTGGGTGGGTTCTTCAGTGACAGGGTCATAAAACTGGCTGATAAATGTCAGATGATGACGTACATAATAGTAAATGTGAATAATGACTAAACTCCGTCAGCAAGGCAACAAACAGCCAGCGGTGTGCTGAGGTCACCGATTTTCTTTCTTGTAACTACGCTTATACTACAAGCGACTACCATAACACATAACAAACACATTTATGTCAGTCTTGAATTTTGATTTAGGTGAACTCTACTGTATTTCATGAAATGACATGTTCCTTCCCACTGTCAGTTGCTCATTACCCCCAGGAAGATGCCAGGAGCTCCTTTAGTATGAATAGTATCCCCATCTTTGGGAAATTCTGTGCTAGAAATTTCCTCTCTTCTGTCACTTTCTGTGTTTGTTCCTTCCTCCTTTGCTTTCTGTCACTTCTTCCTATCATTTTCTGCCTTGCTGGTCCATTCACCTGTACGTGTTTGATAAAGTCTTACATACTTTCTCTTAGGATTGATCATTGGGTATATGTATGAGCGCATATTTGGGTCTAGGGAAATAGATATGCGAAAGCAATTTTGGGTAATTTAGGCTTATTTAGGCTTATCCGACTGTCAGGCAGGCTATAGGAAAAACAGGGGAACAATAGATATGCTGTTTGTACTCCAGATATTGATAGAAAAGATTAGAAACACAGACCAAGAGATGTTCATCGTTTTCATTGACTACAGCAAAGCATTTGATAGCGTGATTCACCAAAGTCTTTTCCACTTCATGATCAAAATGGGTTTTCCAAGACATCTGGTTTCCCTCATAGCTTCATTATATAATGATCAAAAAGCAACAATCAGATGGAATAATCAAAACTGCAAATTTTTTAACATCACTAAAGGGGTAAGGCAAGGTTGCATCCTGTCTCCACATCTCTTCAGCATATACACTGAACATATCATGAGAGAAGCAGACATAGAAGACATGGGAGTAAATATTGGTGGTAGAAACCTGTCAAATTTACGCTACGCAGATGACACAGGATTACTGGCAGACAACATTACAGGCTCTAGGAGGATCCTGTACAGGGTAGACCGGGTTGGAAAGGCAGCTGGGCTGGACTTAAATTCAAAGAAGACAAAGGTTATGCATGTTGCAGGCAAATATAACACTAGACAGGACCAGATCATGCTAAACCAAGTCCCTCTAGAAAATGTCAAGGACTTTAGATATTTAGGTTCAGTCAAGACACACGATGGAACATGCTCAAAAGACATAAAGATGAGAATTGGAATGGCCAAGAACAGTATGGTTCAATTGAACAATATTTGGAAAGACCACAGCATAACAGCAGACCTTAAGATAAAACTCTTAAAATGTCTTGTCTGGCCAGTGATGTTATACGGCTGCGAGGCATGGACAATGAAGAAAGAGGATGAAAGACGAGTGGAAGCAGCAGAGCTGTGGTTTTACCGAAGACTGCTGAGGGTCAAATGGACGGATAGGCGCTCAAATGAAAGCATACTGAATGAGTTGGGTACTACACGCAAGCTTCTAGTACTCATACAACGGAGGAAACTGAAATATGTTGGACACGCAATCCGTAATGAGAGAACAGACTTGATGTCCACAGTCCTCCAAGGTAAAGTGGAAGGAAAGAGAAACAGAGGACGGCCACCTGCATCACTTGCTAGAAACATCACAAACATCAGTGGCAAGAAACTCCAGGAGGTGGTCAGACTTAGCCAAGATCGAGAGTGCTGGAGGCAACTTGTGAGGACATCATGTGCAGCGGCCAACACTGTTCCCGGTGACGCCGACAGGTGAGACAGGTGAGAGGCTTATTTTTATATGTATGTTTTTGTGTCCTTTGTTATGTTTAAATTTGTATTCGTGTATGTTTTTTGAATCCCTTGTATGATAAATTGGATGGAGTGGTCAACGTCAGGGGCATCTCCTTAGATTATGCGCATGAAATCATTAATGTATGTTTTTTAATTTTGTTTTCTGTCTTTTCCTGTTGAAGTATTGTGCATATTTTAAAACGGTTATTACCCTGATATGGCTGTATGTAGTCGGCTGGTCTTTAAACAAAATAGTTAGTAACAGTAACAGTTGCTCATTAAGTTGTCTGTGTTTCAACATCTGTGTGGTCTGTTGTCTGTGTTTCAACATCTGTGTGGTCTGTTGTCTGTGTTTCAACATCTGTGTGGTCTGTTGTCTGTGTTTCAACATCTGTTGTCTGTGTTTCAACATCTGTTGTCTGTGTTTCAACATCTGTGTGGTCTGTTGTCTGTGTTTCAACATCTGTGTGATCTGTTGTCTGTGTTTCAACATCTGTGTGGTCTGTTGTCTGTGTTTCAACATCTGTATGGTCTGTTGTCTGTGTTTCAACATCTGTGTGGTCTGTTGTCTGTGTTTCAACGTCTGTATGGTCTGTTGTCTGTGTTTCAACGTCTGTTGTCTGTGTTTCAACATCTGTGTGGTCTGTTGTCTGTGTTTCAACTTCTGTGTGGTCTGTTGTCTGTGTTTCAACATCTGTATGGTCTGTTGTCTGTGTTTCAACATCTGTATGGTCTGTTGTCTGTGTTTCAACGTCTGTGTGGTCTGTTGTCTGTGTTTCAACTTCTGTGTGGTCTGTTGTCTGTGTTTCAACGTCTGTGTGGTCTGTTGTCTGTGTTTCAACTTCTGTGTGGTCTGTTGTCTGTGTTTCAACGTCTGTGTGGTCTGTTGTCTGTGTTTCAACTTCTGTGTGGTCTGTTGTCTGTGTTTCAACTTCTGTGTGGTCTGTTGTCTGTGTTTCAACTTCTGTGTGGTCTGTTGTCTGTGTTTCAACTTCTGTGTGGTCTGTTGTCTGTGTTTCAACATCTGTGTGGTCTGTGTTTCAACATCTGTGTGGTCTGTTGTCTGTGTTTCAACTTCTGTGTGGTCTGTGTTTCAACTTCTGTGTGGTCTGTTGTCTGTGTTTCAACATCTGTGTGGTCTGTTGTCTGTGTTTCAATCGTCTGTATGGTCTGTTGTCTGTGTTTCAACATCTGTGTGGTCTGTTGTCTGTGTTTCAACTTCTGTGTGGTCTGTTGTCTGTGTTTCAACTTCTGTGTGGTCTGTTGTCTGTGTTTCAACTTCTGTGTGGTCTGTTGTCTGTGTTTCAACTTCTGTGTGGTCTGTTGTCTGTGTTTCAACATCTGTGTGGTCTGTGTTTCAACATCTGTGTGGTCTGTTGTCTGTGTTTCAACTTCTGTGTGGTCTGTGTTTCAACTTCTGTGTGGTCTGTTGTCTGTGTTTCAACATCTGTGTGGTCTGTGTTTCAACATCTGTGTGGTCTGTTGTCTGTGTTTCAACATCTGTGTGGTCTGTGTTTCAACTTCTGTGTGGTCTGTTGTCTGTGTTTCAACTTCTGTGTGGTCTGTTGTCTGTGTTTCAACATCTGTGTGGTCTTGTGGTTTCAACATCTGTGTGGTCTGTTGTCTGTATTTCAACTTCTGTGTTGTCTGTGTTTCAACATCTGTGATGGTCTGTTGTCTGTGTTTCACCATCTGTGTGGTCTGTTGTCTGTGTTTCAACATCTGTGTGGTCTGTTGTCTGTGTTTCAACTTCTGTGTGGTCTGTTGTCTGTGTTTCAACTTCTGTGTGGTCTGTTGTCTGTGTTTCAACGTCTGTGTGGTCTGTTGTCTGTGTTTCAACTTCTGTGTGGTCTGTTGTCTGTGTTTCAACGTCTGTGTGGTCTGTTGTCTGTGTTTCAACTTCTGTGTGGTCCTTGTGGTCTGTGTTTCAACTTCTGTGTGGTCTGTTGTCTGTGTTTCAACTTCTGTGTGGTCTGTTGTCTGTGTTTCAACTTCTGTGTGGTCTGTGGTTTTGTCTGTTTGTGTTTCAACATCTGTGTGGTCTGTGTTTCAACATCTGTGTGGTCTGTTGTCTGTGTTTCAACTTCTGTGTGGTCTGTGTTTCAACTTCTGTGTGGTCTGTTGTCTGTGTTTCAACATCTGTATGGTCTGTTGTCTGTGTTTCAACATCTGTGTGGTCTGTTGTCTGTGTTTCAAACGTCTGTATGGTCTGTTGTCTGTGTTTCAACATCTGTGTGGTCTGTTGTCTGTGTTTCAACTTCTGTGTGGTCTGTTGTCTGTGTTTAACTTCTGTGTGGTCTGTTGTCTGTGTTTCAACTTCTGTGTGGTCTGTTGTCTGTGTTTCAACTTCTGTGTGGTCTGTTGTCTGTGTTTCAACATCTGTGTGGTCTGTGTTTCAACATCTGTGTGGTCTGTTGTCTGTGTTTCAACTTCTGTGTGGTCTGTGTTTCAACTTCTGTGTGGTCTGTTGTCTGTGTTTCAACATCTGTGTGGTCTGTGTTTTCAACATCTGTGTGGTCTGTTGTCTGTGTTTCAACATCTGTGTGGTCTGTGTTTCAACTTCTGTGTGGTCTGTTGTCTGTGTTTCAACTTCTGTGTGGTCTGTTGTCTGTGTTTCAACTTCTGTGTGGTCTGTGTTTCAACATCTGTGTGGTCTGTTGTCTGTATTTCAACTTCTGTGTTGTCTGTGTTTCAACATCTGTATGGTCTGTTGTCTGTGTTTCACCATCTGTGTGGTCTGTTGTCTGTGTTTCAACATCTGTGTGGTTGTTGTCTGTGTTTTCAACTTCTGTATGGTCTGTTGTCTGTGTTTCAACATCTGTTGTCTGTGTTTCAACATCTGTGTGGTCTGTTGTCTGTGTTTCAACATCTGTATGGTCTGTTGTCTGTGTTTCAACATCTGTATGGTCTGTTGTCTGTGTTTCAACATCTGTATGGTCTGTTGTCTGTGTTTCAACATCTGTTGTCTGTGTTTCAACATCTGTATGGTCTGTTGTCTGTGTTTCAACATCTGTGTGGTCTGTTGTCTGTGTTTCAACATCTGTTGTCTGTGTTTCAACATCTGTGTGGTCTGTTGTCTGTGTTTCAACATCTGTATGGTCTGTTGTCTTGTTTCAACTTCTGTGTGGTCTGTTGTCTGTGTTTCAACATCTGTATGGTCTGTTGTCTGTGTTTCAACATATGTTGTCTGTGTTTCAACATCTGTATGGTCTGTTGTCTGTGTTTCAACATCTGTATGGTCTGTTGTCTGTGTTTCAACATCTGTATGGTCTGTTGTCTGTGTGTTTCAACATCTGTTGTCTGTGTTTCAATGTCTGTGTGGTCTGTTGTCTGTGTTTCAACTTCTGTGGTCTGTTGTCTGTGTTTCAACACCTGTGTGGTCTGTTGTCTGTGTTTCAACATCTGTGTGGTCTGTTGTCTGTGTTTCAACTTCTGTGTGGTCTGTTGTCTGTGTTTCAACACCTGTGTGGTCTGTTGTCTGTGTTTCAACATCTGTGTGGTCTGTTGTCTGTGTTTCAACTTCTGTGTGGTCTGTGGTCTGTGTTTCAACTTCTGTGTGGTCTGTTGTCTGTGTTTCAACTTCTGTGTGGTCTGTTGTCTGTGTTTCAAATTCTGTGTGGTCTGTTGTCTGTGTTTCAACATCTGTATGGTCTGTTGTCTGTGTTTCAACTTCTGTATGGTCTGTTGTCTGTGTTTCAACATCTGTATGGTCTGTTGTCTGTGTTTCAACATCTGTATGGTCTGTTGTCTGTGTTTCAACATCTGTATGGTCTGTTGTCTGTGTTTCAACTTCTGTGTGGTCTGTTGTCTGTGTTTCAACATCTGTGTGGTCTGTTGTCTGTGTTTCAACACCTCGTTGTTTTCCGTCTGCCGTATCGCTTATGTGGGTGCAGACGTTAAACTCCAAATAAACAAACAACACACACACACACACACACACTGTATTTCTGCACAACTAGAAAATAAACAGGCAAAATTTGGGTGTGCATGCATGTGCGCACGTGTGTGTGTGTGTGTGTGTGTGTGTGTGTGTGTGTGTGTGTTTTCAGTTCTCTGGGTTCATACATTGTAGTTGGAGATGACCATGGCTTACAAAGGGGTATTCTTGTGTACCGGGTATTTAAATTAAAGGGTGAGCCACGATTTCATCTTGTGCTTCGACTACGTGGACAAAGGCATTCGAAAACATCGGCTGTAGCACTTGCTCACAACCAGGTAAGCCAAATAGTTTTAAAAGTAACATTTTTCTGCTTCTTTTTGTCTGTTGAGTCCAAAAGCAGTCTGGAGTATCCATTCACCTTGTCACAACCCGATCATCTGGATTACTAAGATAATAAATGAATAGATAAGATCCAGTATGGTAAGGCAATGTTGCAGACTGGCGAGACAGGGAAGGAAGATTTTTTATTTTCACATGAGGAGCATTCGGTGTTAGGGCAGTTTTTTGTGTAAAAGACAGTTTTCATGTGGAGTGCGGTTTTCAATGTTTTGGGCTGCAGAGCTTGTGTTTTGCTGAAGTTTGTGTGTGAACAGTGTTCAGAAAAAATACTGTAGTGTTATCCGTATGCTGAAGTTTGTGTGTGAACAGTGTTCAGAAAAAATACTGTAGTGTTATCCGTATGCTGAAGTTTGTGTGTAAACAGTGTTCAGAAAAAATACTGTAGTGTTATCCGTATGCTGAAGTTTGTGTCACTTCGGTTTCAGCTCTCCTAGGAGAATGAGTTAGGGGAAGTGTACAGGAAGTCATTTGTGTCTCAGACAGAAGACTGTCAGTGACTACCAATGGAGCTGTAGAGATTGTCACAATCTTAGCATGAAGACTGTCGGTGACCACCCACCAATGGAGCTGTAGAGATTGTCACGTCATAGTCTTGGCCGGAAGACTGTCAGTGACCACCCACCAATGGAGCTGTAGAGACTGTCACAATCTTGGCCAGAAGACTGTCAGTGACCACCCACCAATGGAGCTGTAGAGATTGTCACAATCTTGGCCAGAAGACTGTCAGTGACCACCCACCAATGGAGCTGTAGAGATTGTCACAATCTTAGCCTGAAGACTGTCAGTGACCACCCACCAATGGAGCTGTAGAGATTGTCACAATCTTAGCCAGAAGACTGTCAGTGATCACCCACCAATGGAGCTGTAGAGACTGTCACAATCTTAGTCTGAAGACTGTCAGTGACCACCCACCCATGGAGCTGTAGAGATTGTCACAATCTTAGCATGAAGACTGTCGGTGACCACCCACCACATGGAGCTGTAGAGATTGTCACAATCTTGGCCAGAAGACTGTCAGTGACCACCCACCAATGGAGCTGTAGAGATTGTCACAATCTTGTCTGAAGACTTGTCAGTAACCACCCACCAATGGAGCTGTAGAGATTGTCACAATCTTGGCCAGAAGACTGTCAGTGACCACCCACCAATGGAGCTGTAGAGACTGTCACAATCTTGTCTGAAGACTGTCAGTGACCACCCACCCATGGAGCTGTAGAGATTGTCACAATCTTAACATGAAGACTGTCGGTGACCACCCACCAATGGAGCTGTAGAGATTGTCACAATCTTAGCATGAAGACTGTCAGTGACCACCCACCAATAAAGCTGTAGAGATTGTCACAATCTTAGCATGAAGACAGTTAGTGACCACCCACCAATGGAGCTGTAGAGATTGTCACAATCTTGGCCAGAAGACTGTCAGTGATTACCTACCAATGGAGCTGTAGAGATTGTCACAATCTTAGCATGAAGACTGTCAGTGACCACCCACCAATAAAGCTGTAGAGATTGTCACAATCTTAGCCTGAAGACTGTCAGTGACCACCCACCAATGGAGCTGTAGAGATTGTCACAATCTTGGCCAGAAGACTGTCAGTGATTACCTACCAATGGAGCTGTAGAGATTGTCACAATCTTGGCCGGAAGACTGTCAGTGACCACCCACCAATGGAACCATAGGGTAACACGTCATTTCAGCGCCATCATTTTAGCGCCACCAATTTAGCGCCACCATTTCAGCGCGGAACATTTCAACGTCGTACATTTTAGCGCCGTACATTTCAGCGGGGGGGGGGGGGGGGGCATTTGTTTTACGTGGTTTAAGTGATGTGAGTGATCATCTGGCACAGAACGTCTGGCGTCACATTCAAGACAATGGACTCTCAAATGACTACAAAAACGACGAAAATTTCGTGAAATTGATGAGAATGCTGCCGGGTTTGGCATATCTGCCTCCTGGAGACGTCGAGCATGCCTTCGAAACTGTCTTTGATCCTACATCGCCTTTTTATGACGTACGTGGCCAACCAGTATTTGACTACTTCGAGGACACATACATCGGCAGACCTCGTCGTCGTGGCCCCCCGTCACTCACCACTTTTCGAAATGGGAATGTGGAATGTGCATGACCGAGTCCTTTCGGATGCAGCGAAGTCCAACAACAGTGTGGAAGGATTTCACAACGCTTTCCAGAACCACGTAGGGGCGTACTCACCAACTTTGTGGAAGCTCATTGCAGTCCTCAAAAAAGAGCAAGCGATGGTTCAAGCTGACGTTACGCGTCTTATTGGAGGTCAGGCTCCTGCCCCGAAGCGGCGACAGTACAAAGACTTACAAAAGCGTGTGAGAACCATAATCCTGCAGTACAATGCAGGAGATCGTTCTCTCATGGACACGATGGAGGGACTTGCATTTGCATTCATGTTTTAGGCCAACTAGGCATGTTTTACAATGGAGAGACACCAAGTGATTTTAGTGATTTTAATGGACACCATGGGTTTTAGATGATTTATCATTAAAGTTCAACTTGTTCAAAAAAAAAGTGATTAGCTAGTTTATGTGTTTAGCTAGTTCTCTCTCTCTCTCTCTCTCTCTCTTTCTCTCTCTCTCTCTCTCTCTCTCTCTCTCTCTCTCTCTCTCTCTCTCTCTCTCTCTCTCTCTCTATCTCTCTATCTCGTTTGGCCGTTTGGCGCTGAAATGTACGGCGCTGAAATGTACGGCGCTGAAAACTCGCCACGCTGAAATGGTGGCGCTGAAATGGTGGCGCTGAAATGGTGGCGCTGAAGTGTCATGGAACCGAACCATAGAGATTGTCACAATCTTAGCTTGAAGACTGTCAGTGACCACCCACCAATGGAGCTGTAGAGATTGTCACAATCTTAGCTTGAAGACTGTCAGTGACCACCGACCAATGGAGCTGTAGAGATTGTCACAATCTTGTCTGAAGACTGTCAGTGACCACCCACCGATGGCACTGTAGAAATTGTCACAATCTTAGCCTGAAGACTGTCAATTCAGTTCGGTTCAGTTCAATATCACTTTATTTATCCACATGGAAATTTATTTGTTCAGTCAAAGGCTCATAATAAACACAGCAATAGACTTAACAGATACACATCAATAAGGGATTAAAATTGTTCAAATAAAAATTCACCCATAGTATCCGTGGACCCACGCAAACCATAAAACATCAGTGTTCCATATACATTCTATTGTAGATAAGACAAAACACCGTTTATGGTTATAAACAGTGACAAGAACAACCATTACATGAGGCGTACACAGAAACCACTCAAAGCATAAATCCAACATACCCCAGTCAAAGCATAAATCCAACATACCCCAGTCAAAGCATAAATCCAACATACCCCAGTCAAAACATAAATCCAACATACCCCAGATATCACTGCTATAAAAACTCCCATAAAATTAAGCATTTTCAGCGCACAATAGGAAGTGAAAAGAAAGGTACATCTGACACTGTGAAATCACCATCAAACGCTAAATAAATAAAACATAACACATGCGCACACACACCACACTTCCCTCACTGCTTGTCCTCCCTTCTCCTCCACCTTACATAAAACTTCACGTGGAAGGCGTGTACCTACATGCTCATATGGTGAGGTACAGTGTCACAGTGTTATCAGTAAGAGTGTTGCGCTTTGTTGAACGCACAAATGGCTGTGGGAACGAATGAATTTATGTAACAAGATGTACATGAAACTGTAAACCCAAAATTTCTATCCTACTGTCTGCTGCTAATGTTTTTGGTAATAGTCATGTTTCATCTGTCAAAATTCTGTTGAGTCTGTCTGCAATTTTTCTCTTGCACATGTCGCTAAAAGTATCTTGTCTTATTATACCCACCACATCTTCTGCTTTCCTACTGATTTTTTTTTCAAACCTGTCTTTGTCATGTTTTGTCAAGTTTCTGCCCCAACACACTGTGTCAAAGGTTTAAACACAACAGATGTATAAAACATATGGAGCATCCGTTTGATCACATTAAATTAAAAGACTTCAGTTTCCTTAGAGCCCAGAGCTATTCCATCATGTGTTGAGCAACTCTTGCATTGTATTCAGAGGCAGACAGAGAGAGACGGAGTTTTTGACCAGTCACTGTGGCAGAATTATAAGTAATGGACAGGGGGGTTGGTTTTCAGATTCCTATCACTCCAAAAATTCTTCCTTATTTTTGAGATTTTTCAGTCCTGACCAGTTCCTGCCCTCAGACCCCTACCCTTGCAGTTGTCATTATATTAGTGCTAGTAATGTATTGTTGTTATTACCACTGTGTTGTTGTTATTATGATAATAGTACAATACATTGAAAAGTCTGGTCCATTCACCTGTATGTGTTTGATAAAGTCTTACATACTTCTTCTTATGAGTGATAATTGGGTACATGTATTAAGTGAACTTTTGGCTCTAGGGAGGTGAGATCTGTGGAAGCAATTTTAGATAATTTATTCCCATTTTTGATTTCTGCTGAAATTTGTATTCAAGAGTGTTCTTTTAAATCCCAGTGCGATAAATTGGACAGAGTGGTCAACGCCAGGGGCATGTCCTTAGATTATGTGCTCGAATGCATTAATATGTGTACTTAATTTTTTTTTTCCTGTTGAAGATTTATGTTTTGAAGTGGTTATAGCCCTGATACAGCTGTACACAGTCGGCTGGGCTTTAAACAACAATAACAAGATCTGGTTGTCATGGAGGTAGACTGCTTCCCTTCCAATCTGGCTTTGTAAGTTTGCATGAGTGTGAACTTGGCTTAGGTAAAGCAGTGTGTGTGGTGTGTCCCACAGCTGCGAATGGGTACCTGACTTTCTTCAGAGTTACAGAAGGTAAAGCAGTAGGGGTGAGGAGATTGTATCTGTCCTCATAACATTGGTGAGAAAAGTTGTGGTCTGTCTACCACGTCACTCTGTTATGATCCCAGGGTTATGGAACAACCTTTACAATGCAATATACTTTTATGTTATAAACATCATTATTATGTTTCAGGTCGTAACGAGTGACTGGACAGGCAACCTGTACAGCTGGTGTTTTTCTCCCCTGTCCAGATTTGACAGTTTCAGAAATTTGGTCAGACATCCCAACTGCCATCATGATCACGACGACCAGGAGATAGAAACGATCTGTGAGCCCACCCACCACATCAAGTTGCCATATGGTGTTGCACAAATAATCATCCACCATCACCAGCTTTTTGTTCTCACCAATCCTGGTTAGCATTTTTTCCTGTTGATTTCTTTGTACCCTGTGTGCTCTGCATACAAACATGACGTGTGTGAATTGAAGTTCAAACTGTAAATGTTCTTTGGCTTCAATTGGAAAATGGGGGATCAGTATTAACAGATACAAGGCATGCTCAAATTTTTTAACAAAAGAGAAACTGTCAGTCCTTTGGCTTCAATTAGAGAAACAGAGGATCAGTATTAACAAATATAAGGCATGCTCAAAATACTTGCAAAAGAGAAACTGTCCAAAAATTTTTGTTAAAAGTCAATGAAGCAACCACGGGAGTTGTGCCCTGTTATATCAAAAACAGATTTTACAATTTTCTCTAAACATCAAAGAAGTTTGTTAAAGAGAGAGGGTCTGCAGAAAGATTCAACCTGATAGCAGGAATATAAAGAATGGCTGGAAGTGGGAATGGCTGGACAACACTAACCCTTTGACTCCTGCACCTTAGGCACCAACTGCAAAAACTTAACCTTTGACCCCCTCACTGTATTCACCAGCTTCCTGTAGGAAGCTGGTGGATAGGGTGAGGGAGTCAAAGGGTCAAGTTATTGTTTTGCTAGCATGGTTATGGTGACAATGCAGGATGCTGGTGGACAGGGTGCGGGAGTCAGAGGGTTAGATGGTTCATGAGTTGGGAGTGTGACGAAGGCTAATTGGCTGTGCCTCATGCAGGAAAAAATTGCATTGAAACATTTAAACAGATCACAGATTGTATTACCCTTTAGGTGGCAAACCAAAAACTTTTGACTCCCTCACCCTTTCCCCCAGCTTCTTGCAGGAAGTAAAGGGGAATTGAAGGGTTCAACTCTCTCGCTATGAGCGTCAGGATTTCCCGACCCATGTCTCAACAGCGCTTGTGTGTGAGTGTCGGAGAAATCCAATTGGGTTTTGAAAATTCGCAGGGCTTTCAGTATTTCCGTTAACCAAAACTAATGGCCAGAAATAGATTCTTTGGTCATTCTTAGCCTTGTTTCGGGCCATTAGGTCACTGTAGTCTGCAGCTGATGTGCAGACAGTACAAATTCACAACCCACTAGGTCTGCCAGAAGCAGACGGCGGAAAAGCGCTCTTCAAGACGATCTCTTCCTTGAGTGCACTTGGAGTGTGTGCAAGTTGGATTTTATGAAATTTCATTCAAAATGTGCTGTAGGAACTGATGTATTGATCTCACTGTGTATTTTGTGCGACATTTTTCACCTGAAGATTTCTCTAATTTTACGTGCACCATTACTCAGCAACCCTTAGGGTTAGACAGTTGAAATTTCAGCATGTTGTACACCAATCTTTTAATATATGACCTGCCAAATTTCAAAGCTCTTTGTTTTCGTTTGTGTGTATGAGAATTTTTCTCATGACCTATACAAATGGTGCATATCAGGGGAAAGGCAAGGGGCATAATTGTACGTAGCGAGTTAAGTTTGTCCTGAAGACATACCTGTCTTTCAACAGTGATTTATTTCTCTATAAGCCACCCCTTTGTCCCACTCCACTCCTGCCCTCCCCTCCCCTTCCCAATACATGTGCATTATTATTCTATTTGTGACCTCCCACCACCAAATCAGTCAAACAGCACTAGGAGCTGAAAAAGTGACTGAGAGTCTGTCTTGGGTGTTTTGACTTTTTATCAAAATTGATTTCTGTAGACTATAATCTATCCCCCGCAGAAATTTTTTTCTGAAAAAATATTATCATTCAATTTAAAATGGTATTTTAATGCACTGATCGCGACAGAAAGAATGCAATTTCCTACCAAAAGTAGGCTACCTATTTTTGTCTCTTATTATCAGCTGTAGCCTGTACAGTACCCCCATATGTAATGTGCTGACAGAAAGCTCTTTGGTGCACCTTTCAGACAATGACAGCTAAAATTAGAAACAAACCGGTCAAAGCCACCAGATAAAGAAATCTAAGGAAAATGTTTAGGAGAGTACATAAAAACTTTAGAGGCCGTTTTCTCAAAATGGCCGTCATACAACTTAATGACTTTAAACATACATAACTTCTACATTTTTTTAGTACAAGCTTTATTCAAGTACCAAAACAATCAGCAGAACGTACACTTTTCAGTGATATGTATATCTCAAAATACTCAAAGTGCTAGTTAAGACTGATTTTGTGCTGGCAGTTCACATTTGGTTTTTATCATTGTGAGTGAGTGTTTTTAGTGAATGATGAGCATGCATGCTTTGATTTTATTTGTATGTCAAGTTTAGTGCCTTATAAATACCACAATTACTATCATTATAATTATCATTATTGCTACTATTACTATTGTTGTTGTTGTTATTGTTTTGGTAATAGTAGTAGTAGTAGTATATGAAGATTTTTTTTCATTCTTTTGTTTTGTTTTTAAAGGAGGGTGCAGATTGTATAAATATGTTTTATAATCCACAAATTAAAGTGAATAAAAACTTTTCCAACTTTTCCAATTATTTGATTAAAGAAAACTGTTCGATTTTAATACTTTTTGTCTGTGACTCTTTGGTTTACTTTTATTTTGAATGTCGCTGTAATGTGTTGCTTTAAGTTCTTTGCTTCACCCATGTAGTGCCTGATGAGTACAGAATACACTTTGTTTGTCTTTTGTATTTGAGCATGGTTTTGCCTCCAGTGGTCAGTCTGGTGATTCGATTGAAAGATATGTTCATCAAGTGCTCTTTATTGACCCAAAGCTGTTTTCCCAGGGTTACTCTGCTGGGCCACTGTTCGATGAGAATAAAGGGACATTTTTGTGTTTTATGCTGTGTGCTACCAACAGGGGATGCCAGCATACATGTGATCAACACAGAAGACTGGAGCAAGATGTGGTTCATCAGTGGTGTCATGCTTAGGGAACTGGACGTCGGCTGCTGTTCTGAAGTTCAGCTTCTGGCCGCCTGTGGTCCTCTTCTGGCTGTCGGCTACCGCACAGGTACTGTCTATCTGGCTGGCTGGCTGTGTCTGTGTGTGTCTTGTCTGTCTGTGTGTGTCTTGTCTGTCTGCCTGTGCCTACCTGCCCACCTGCCTGCCTATCTGTCTTAGCTGGATGTTAGCTGCTGCTCAAACATTTAGAATCTGTCCATTTATGGTCCACTCGAGTGGTAAAGACACTGGTTTTCCAGGTGGAATGCCTGGGTTGGAACCTGCTTGGGTCTCTCATGGTGGGTAAAGTGTAGGGTTTTTTTTTTTCTTCAGTGTTCCAGGTCCACATAAGTCCAGACCTGCTAGCGCCTGAACCGCCTGTTGCGTGTGTAGACACATTCAGAACATAGAATACACACGCAGAAGATGTTATAAGCCATGTCACTATTCACACGCTTGTGGAGACACAAAAACACAGAATACACACGCTGAAGATGTTGTAAGCCATGTCACTATTCACACGCTTGTGGAGACACACAAACACAGAATACACACACAGAAGATGTTGTAAGCCATGTCACTATTCACACGCTTGTGGAGACACAAAAACACAGAATACACACCTCTGAAAATGGAACAATGATGATGGACTCTCCTGTCGGTGTGACTGATGAGTACATATTGGTTCTTTATCACTTGGTATGGGATACGAGACTGATCCTTGATATACTGATCCTTGATATACCTGTTCTTACGCAGGTGCTGCATTTTGAGAGTCTTGCAGCCTTGGGTTTTGCTTCTGTCTGTCCCTCTTTTGTTGAATGACAGCTTTTTGTATGCAGACATCCCCGTGTGTGGAATAGAAACCCCAAACACTTAGCATGCAGACATCCTCAAAATGGAGGTTAAAAAAAAACCAGCCACATTAGTCCACACGTTATTTGAGTTCATGTGGGATTTGCAGTCCAAAAAGAAAAATAAATGGCCACTTGAATGTTTGTCTGTCTGTAGTTGTGTCTTTGCTTGTATCTGTGTGTCTGTTTGTGTTTGTATAGATATCTGTGTCTGTGTGTCTATCTGTGTATCTGGGCATGTGTGTCCGCCTGTGTCTGTTTCTGTGTCTTTTCTATATCTGTGTGTCTGTTAGTATCTGTGTGTGTGTGTGTGTGTGTGTGTATGTGAGAGAGGAGAGGACAGAGAGAGAGAGAAATGAGGGAAGGTGTCTGAGATATTTGTGTGTGTATTTGTGTTTATGTGTGACAGGTGCATGTGTGAGGTGCATGTATGTGTATGAGCATGCGTGTCTGCTTGCATGTATTATTGAGTGCATGACCTTCTATGTCTAACCATTCATGGCGCATTCTGCAGAATGCTTGTGGATAGGATGAGGGAATGAAAAGGTACAACATCATTTTTTTGTGTCACTGGTACTCTACTCTAGCCATTTGACTTCCTCACCCTATCCACCAGCTTCCTGCAGGACGCTGATGGCCAGGGTGCAGGAGTCAAAGGGATAATGGGTGATTCTCCGCTATGGCCATGCATTGCTGCTCTCAAGATGGAAAATCTGTTCTGTTGAAATATATTGATATTGAAATGCAAACATAAATCAGTAAATGAAACAATTTTCATTTTGCTTTTCAGGGGAGGTGATGGTCTTCAACGTTTCATCCCAGGACTGGATGAAAAATTTGTCTGCATCCATAGTGTCTCTGATCCGCTTCCCCATTCAGTCCCTAGTGGCGTTGAACTTCGTCCATGAGCCTGAGGGCCCAGCATTGATAGCTAGCGGTGATTAACATACCTCTGTCGATGGCGGAAGTGTCAGGAAGAAATTAACAATGGAAGTGCGGAGGGTGTGGAATCCCTACAGAAAATGAAGACTGATACTTTGGAAATTGCTGTTCCTTTGCACATATGAAATGAAATGGATGGTGCTCTTGACTGGGAGACATTGTTGTCTGTAAGATGTTGCTGTTTGATTGAAAGTTATTATTGACCATTTGAAAGTCAGTATTGATTGACTGTTTGGAAATTTGCTGTCATCATGGTTATGTGTATGTGACTTCGCGTTGCTGTTTGTTTGAAAAACATTATTGACTGAAAGTCAGTATTGATTGACTTTTTGGAAATTTACCGTCTTCATGGTTGCGTGTGTGTGTGTGTGACTTCAGCATTCTGAGAGCAGGAAAAATGTTTGGTTGTATGTGTGGGTTTTGTTGTTATGTATTACTGTCAATGGGATGATTTATTTTTCTTAAGGATTGTGGTGGGAGGATGACTCAATAAAAGGAATACAGGGTCATGATGTAGAACATAAAATTTCCCAGTTTGCTGATGATACCCAGTTAATAAATGTAGGAGATAAAACCTCCTTTCAAAGATCTGTTCATTTACTTGATACATATAGCACAGTTTCAGGCCTGTTTATGAACTTTGAAAAAACACAAGTAATATGGCTTGAGAGTGAGAGAAAATTACAAATAATGTACTATTCCCATTTAAAAATGATAAGGAACCCATTTAAGTTTAAAATACTAGGCATTTGGTTCACTCAAGATAGAAGAAACTGCGAATCATCAATTGTAACAACAAATTTTCAGAAGTAAAAACGTTATTCAAAATTTGGTCACAAAAAAACATCCTGACTGGTAAAATCGCGGTTGTAAAGTCTCTGGTATTATCTCAACTTATACACTTATGGACGTTATTACCGGATCCACCAGATCATTTTACACAACACCTACAGAAATTATGTTTTCAGTTTGTATGGAATGGAAAACAGGATAAAATCAGCGGAAAGACTGCCACTAAAAGCATAAAGCAAGGAAGATTGAATTATGAGCATATATATATATATATATATTAAATATACGCTCTCAAAGTTTCATGGATGAGAAAATTTAAAACTTCAAACCATAAATGGAAAAGTTTTGCAGCTGAAATGTATTCACTTCTTAACAACATTAAATACTATGGACCAGAGCGGTTGTTTCATATTTCATGAAGAACAATATGTTTTGGGCTGATACAATTAAGGCCTATGTGACATTTTGTAATCATATTACACCTAAGAATTCAAGTGAATTGTTAGCTGAACCTGTCTTCCATAATGAAACAATGACGGTGGATAACATAATAATCAAGGACAATAAACTGATACAGAAAGGAATGTACTCCATCAAACATTTTCATACAGAAAATGGCTACTTTTTGACCTACCAAGAAATCACAATTAACACTGACTGCAGTGTTAATTTCACTTATAATGGATGGATATCTTCAAACAATATTCGAAAACAACCAGAATTGAAATGAATAGCGACAGGAGTAGCATCTTGAATGTGCCAAGTGCAATAAGACTGATAATGAGTGACAGAGAACCTAGTGTTGTTCAGTGTTGATCAAAATGTAAAAACAGATAGAATATTTGGTCTTATAATAATGCTCGCAAAATCATTTATCTGTAAATGCAAAGTTGACAAAGGTGTTCCGAATGTACGTACTTTCCAAAGAATGATAAATAGGAGATTCAAAATTGAACAATATAATGCCAAAATAAACTTTCACCTGTCCATTTTCAATGCTCAGTGGAACAACTATATGCCAGTGTTCTCACTGTAGAAAACGTTTTTTTTTCTTCGTGACATGTTCGTAAATCTTGATATACACAAAAAAAACTTTCATTGTTTACAATTTTGTCATATATGTTGTGTAATTTATAGGTTGTTTGTATGTAAACAATACTTGTTTTGTGTGTTTAAATTAATGTCTTTTATGTTACCACATTGGTGGTTGTTTGATTGTCATACAGCAAAAAGATACAGTATGAGGAAAAAATTCATAAAAGAATGCTGACATATGCTTAGATCACAATGTTCATTTTTGAACCTCCAGTGTATAAAATGTCAATATGTGTCTCTGTATGCTGTATGGAGTTTGTATGTCAGCGATGTCTTTTCATATGTATATGATTTTTTTATCATTTTTCAGTGCCGTATTGTATGTTCAGTGTCCGTTTAATGTGCAGTAAAAAGTGAATAAAAACAGTTTATTTAGGGAAAAAAAAGACAATATGAAATTCTCACTTTCAGGGTTGAAATAGTGTTTGAGCAACCACGTGCTGTCAGCTTCGTTTGTGGGGCTTTCATGTTGCGTTGGAGCAAGCTTTCAGTGCATTGGACCAGCCACAAGCTTTCAGCCTCTTTGTGTGGTCTTTATGTCAACATTCCATTGGAGGAACTTCCAAGCTTACAACCTCCTCGTGAGGCCTTGTCATCAAAATTTGCAGTGGGTCAGTCACAAACTTTCAGCCACCTTGTGAGGCTCATATCATCAGCTGAAAGCTTGTGGCTGCACTAAGACATTTTCGTAGGTAATATTTTCCCTGTTTTAACCTCTTCCCTGCTTATGCCATGCCTACTACGGGGCCGTTTTGATATTCCGTACGGCTGTAACCATGTCTGCCAAGGGGGGTTTTCGTCATTGAAATTTTTGAAGAGAAAAATAGGAGAGAACACTAGAAACTTGGCCAACCTCTTGTGGAGATGTCAAAGTGCAGTTTTTCCCTTCGACCATTGAGAAAATTGAATATTAATTAGTCTAATTAGCATTGGAAAATAATGAATTCGATAATACGATTCAAGATGGTGGAACAACCGCCAATTCTGTCTCTTCCTCCACTGTGCTACATCCGAGAACTTATTGACTGTTGCATAGAAAAACATTCACAGAGAGCAATAATAGTAAGAACACTTTTTCTAAGAAAACTTTTTCATTGATGTTTATTATATACAAACACCAAATATTGCTCTGTTTTGTGTGGTTTTATGTGCTACTGTGTGTGTTTGTATGTTCCAAAAGCTTTTTTTTACTTTTTAGAAAAAGGCTCATTATATCAGCTGTAATCATACTGTTTTTCAACCAAATCAAACAACTATGATATTAAACCATAGCCAAGGGTATAAGGAAAAACCATGCCAAAAACTGAAAAGATATCTTACGAAATGAATAAGCAGTGAACAAATTAGTGAACATACCCAAAAAAAGCCAGATTTTGTCACGGCAGACAGCAATGCAAAAGGCCACAAATACTGTGGCAGTGAAGGGGTTAATAATTTAGTGTCCTGTTTTGTCTTATTTGAGGCAGAGTATTGCTGTAGATGACTATGCATGCAGTGATAACTTAAGTGCCTGCTCACAGGGACTCATGGCAGACCTCATAGTTTGATTAAACAAATGTAGGTGTACTGTTTTTTTTCTCAGGCAAAGTTGATGAACAAATAGGCCTTCATTTGTAGCAGATTTCAATCTGGAGATGGTCTTTTGACCAAGTTTTGTTTCTGCTGTTTTATACCTTAATTTTTCTAAGGAAGAAATCATTAGTTTATTCCAGGTTTAGGTATTCTGTTGTTGTGTTGGTCGTTTTGATTTGCTTTTATGGCAAGACCATGATCACATATTGTTATTATGATAGGAAAATGTATAGTTTGAGTTTAAAGGACATTATTTTGAATTAGTATAAGTTTGAAATGGTAGGATAACTGTTTGAGTTTAAAGGACATGATTTGGAATTTGGATGACATAATTTTGAATATGAATGACATGAGAATTTTAAGTTGTTGAATGCACAGTGTGAGTCAGAATTTAAAGGAGACTTTTTTTCTCTTCAAGGCAGCTCAGTATGAGTTTGAATTTAACCCTTTGACTCCCGCACTCTATCTACCAACTGCAAAAAAATGTAACTCTTTGATTCCTTCACCCATCCACCAGTTTCATGCAGGAAGCTGGTGGATAGGGTGAGGGAATCAAAGAGTTAAATTTTTGCTTTGGTAGCATGGTTGGCAAAGCAGGATGCTGGTGGACGGGAGTCAAAGGGTTAAAAGACATTTTTTTTCTCTTTCATCTTCAAGGCAGCTCCCTTGGTTTGTGTTCCATTCTAAGTGATCCAATTTGACAGTTTGTTGCTTTGCCTGTTTCTGTGTCAAGTTGGCCATTTCTGATGCATTTGATTTGGTGTTTTGATGTCAGTGGGGCCTGTTCTACATGTCAGTGGGGCCTGTTTTACATGTCAGTGGGGTATGTTCTACATGTCAGTGGGGTGTGTTCTACATGTCAGTGGGGCCTGTTTTACATGTCAGTGGGGTATGTTCTACATGTCAGTGGGGTGTGTTCTACATGTCAGTGGGGTATGTTCTACATGTCAGTGGGGCCTGTTTTACATGTCAGTGGGGTGTGTTCTACATGTCAGTGGGGTGTGTTCTACATGTCAGTGGGGTATGTTCTACATGTCAGTGGGGTGTGTTCTACATGTCAGTGGGGTATGTTCTACATGTCAGTGGGGTATGTTCTACATGTCAGTGGGGTGTGTTCTACATGTCAGTGGGGTGTGTTCTACATGTCAGTGGGGTGTGTTCTACATGTCAGTGGGGTATGTTCTACATGTCAGTGGGGTATGTTCTACATGTCAGTGGGGTATGTTCTACATGTCAGTGGGGTGTGTTCTACATGTCAGTGGGGTGTGTTCTACATGTCAGTGGGGTATGTTCTACATGTCAGTGGGGTGTGTTCTACATGTCAGTGGGGTGTGTTCTACATGTCAGTGGGGTATGTTCTACATGTCAGTGGGGTGTGTTCTACATGTCAGTGGGGTATGTTCTACATGTCAGTGGGGTATGTTCTACATGTCAGTGGGGTGTGTTCTACATGTCAGTGGGGCCTGTTCTACATGTCAGTGGGGTATGTTCTACATGTCAGTGGGGCCTGTTCTACATGTCAGTGGGGTATGTTCTACATGTCAGTGGGGTATGTTCTACATGTCAGTGGGGCCTGTTCTACATGTCAGTGTGGTATGTTCTATATGTCAGTGGGGCAATGTAGAATGGGGTATGTTCTACATGTCAGTGGGGTATGTTCTACATGTCAGTGGGGTATGTTCTACATGTCAGTGGGGCATGTTCTACATGTCAGTGGGGCATGTTCTACATGTCAGTGGGGCATGTTCTACATGTCAGTGGGGGCATGTTCTACATGTCAGTGGGGGCCTGTTCTACATGTCAGTGGGGCATGTTCTACATGTCAGTGGGGGCGTGTTCTACATGTCAGTGGGGCATGTTCTACATGTCAGTGGGGTATGTTCTACATGTCAGTGGGGGCATGTTCTACATGTCAGTGGGGTATGTTCTACATGTCAGTGGGGCATGTTCTACATGTCAGTGGGGGCATGTTCTACATGTCAGTGGGGTGTGTTCTATATGTCAGTGGGGTATGTTCTACATGTCAGTGGGTGTGTTCTACATGTCAGTGGGGTATGTTCTACATGTCAGTGGGGTATGTTCTACATGTCAGTGGGGCATGTTCTACATGTCAGTGGGGGCATGTTCTACATGTCAGTGGGGCATGTTCTACATGTCAGTGGGGTATGTTCTACATGTCAGTGGGGTGTGTTCTATATGTCAGTGGGGGCATGTTCTACATGTCAGTGGGGTGTGTTCTACATGTCAGTGGGGTATGTTCTACATGTCAGTGGGGTGTGTTCTATATGTCAGTGGGGCATGTTCTACATGTCAGTGGGGTATGTTCTACATGTCAGTGGGGCATGTTCTACATGTCAGTGGGGTGTGTTCTACATGTCAGTGGGGGCATGTTCTACATGTCAGTGGGGTATGTTCTACATGTCAGTGGGGGCATGTTCTACATGTCAGTGGGGTATGTTCTACATGTCAGTGGGGCATGTTCTACATGTCAGTGGGGCATGTTCTACATGTCAGTGGGGTATGTTCTACATGTCAGTGGGGTATGTTCTACATGTCAGTGGGGGCATGTTCTACATGTCAGTGGGGGCGTGTTCTACATGTCAGTGGGGGCGTGTTCTACATGTCAGTGGGGTATGTTCTACATGTCAGTGGGGTATGTTCTACATGTCAGTGGGGTATGTTCTACATGTCAGTGGGGTATGTTCTACATGTCAGTGGGGTATGTTCTACATGTCAGTGGGGTATGTTCTACATGTCAGTGGGGTATGTTCTACATGTCAGTGGGGTATGTTCTACATGTCAGTGGGGTATGTTCTACATGTCAGTGGGGTATGTTCTACATGTCAGTGGGGTATGTTCTACATGTCAGTGGGGTATGTTCTACATGTCAGTGGGGTGTGTTCTACATGTCAGTGGGGTATGTTCTACATGTCAGTGGGGTATGTTCTACATTGCATCAGGATTTCATGTGTTCTGGTTGTTCAATGTTCATCAATATATGCTGGTTAGCTGTGTGTAATTACGAAAGTCAGTTCTGTTTGAAACTCAGGAATTGTCAAGTTCAGTGTTGAATAGTTCTCAGGAATTGATAATGATGTGTTTCAGAAAATTGATTCAGTATGAAACTTAGAATTGCTTTCTGCCTGTTTTGTTTTGTAGGAAGCTTTGGAGTTATCAGTGCCATCTATCCAAGAAAATCAGTGTGGATCAGGGCTGGGTGCAAAATTTGCCTGTCGTAGATCTTGGGTAACTTGTTGCACGTGCAGACACTTGCTTATGTTTCTTCCATGGGGTGCCAGGAGCTCTTTCAGTATAAATACTATCCCCACCTTCTGGAAATTCTGTGCTAGAAATTTCCTCTTTTCTGTTACTCTCTTTGTTTCAGCCTTGTTCCTTTGCTTTCTGTCATTTCTTCCCATCATTTTCTGCCTTGCTGGTCCATTCACCTGTATGTGTTCAGTAAAGTCTTATGCACATGTATTAACTGCATTTTTGGCTCTAGGGAGGTGAGATATGCAGAATCAATTTAGGTAATTTTTGCCCATTTTTTTATATGTTTTGGTGTCATTAGGTATGCTTAAATTTGTATTCAGGTGTGTTTTTTTTAAATCCCTAATGCGATAAATTGGACAGAATGGTCAACGCCAGGGGCATGTCCTTAGATTATGTGCATGAATGCATTGATTTGTGTACTTAATTTTCTTTTCTTTTTCTTTTTTTTTTTTTCTCGTGTTGAAGTTTTTTATGTTTCGAGGTGGTTATAGACCTGATATGGCTCTGTGCAATTGGCTGGGTTTTAAAAACAACAATAACAACTTGCTGATGAGGTATAAGGACGGAGAGGAGGTGGGAGGTGGTATTTAGATCAGACTGTCACAGTAAGAAGAGAGAAGTTCCCAGCCCTTTGAAAATAGAAAATCGTTTCAGCATGAATTTAGTTTGGAGTTGTTTGTCCTAAAGAGATTGTTTGCAGGAAGCTGGTGGATAGGGTGAGGGAGCCAAAGGGTTGTTTTTACTTTGCTAGCATGGTTGACAATGCAGAATGCTGGTGGACAGGGTGTGGGTGTCAAAGGTTTAATGTTTCAGGCTTGGATTGAACTCAAGACATCAGATCTCGAATCCATGGCTTCATCAAAAGTACCATCCAGCAGTCCGCTGTAATTGTGTTTTTGTATCTGTGTTTGAGAGAGTTGATTTGGTATGAAACTTTAGAATTGTGTAATTGGTTTGTTGTGATTTGTTACATTTGTTTGTCTTCTAGCTAAAGAATGAATCAGCAAGATAGTGCTCAATAGGGCCTATCTACAGTTACCCGCATTGGACATGTTATTCGCACCCAAGCAGAAATACATAAATATGTGATCTTGACACAGATTTCCCATGATTTTTTCAAGATGTTTCAATTTTTCACATACGCATGTATACGTTGTTTTGCGCGCTCTGTACAGGCAAGATGTTGCTGCACAGTCTGCGTACTGCCTTTGTTGGGCCAGCGTTTCCATAAGTCATTGGACACTGACATGACTGACAGGATCTTTAACGTTCATATTTGACGTTTTGTATGCCTTTAAACATGAAAAGATTTTAGGCACTAGTGTGTCTACTTACATGTTGATTAGAAAAATCTCCACCTTTTCCCACCAGGCAGGAGGTACACAGGCAGCATCGAACCTGGACCTTCCAATGGGAAATCTGAAGTCTTACACGCTTGACCATTATGCCCATTGAATCCCTAGTTTGAAATGGGGTATGATCCATAATATGCATTTTCTAGTGACTTTTCATTTGTACATGTAATCTAGCAATGTTCAGCATTTGTATATTTGATGAACACAGTGATGTTGGTGTCAACAGTAATGATTATGTATTGGATGTCAACAATAATACCATGATCTCTAACATGGGCTTCTCAGTTACATTAAATTGATAACTCTTCCAGAAAGCCAGTGGAATCTGGCGGATAAGGTGAGGGAGTAAAGGGATTAATCTCTTGTGTGTTGGATCAAAAACAGGGAGTGAAAGGGTTAATCATTTGTGTGCTGGATCAAAAACGGGCAGGGAAGAGTTAACCATTTGTGTGTTGGGTGAAAATCAGGGAGGTAAGGGTTAATCTTTTGTGTGTGTGAAAATGTGTGTGTGTGTGTGTGTGTGTGTTCAAAAACAGGGTAGGAAGGGTTAATCTGTTGTGTGTTGGATCAAAAACAGGAAAGAAAGGGTTAACCTTTTGTATGTTGGCTCAAAAACAAAGCTGCATTATCCATGATAGTCTTTTGAAGTTTTAAGTTCTGTAAACAAAAATAAATGACATTTATGATGAAAATGTAATGCGTATTATGGTGGTGGTGGTAGTGGTTTGTTTTTCTTAGTTATGTGAATACTGATAATTGGAAAAAAAATATGGACATTTATGATAAAAATGTTACAGCACATTACAGTCGTTTTTATTGCTGTTGTTTGTTTTTCTTCGCGTTCCATTCTTTCTTGGATTTATGTATGCACACTGTTTTACACACACTACACATACACAATGTTGCTGCACAATCTGCATAGTCTGTTTTTGGTGGGCCTGCTTGCTTGTTTGAAGTTTTTATGTTTCCGTAAACCACCAGACACTGACATAACTTACAAGATCTTTAAGTTCAGTGTGCATATTCGAAATTCCATGTGTGTTTGCACATGAAGAGGGTCTAAGCACCAACAGGTACCCCCATGGGGATGCCGGGGGGCTCTTTCAGTACATAAAGTATCCCCACATTCTAGAAATGTCCTCTTTTCTGTCACTCTCTTTTTTCTTTCTTCCTTCTTTGCTTTCTGTCATCTCTTTCTATCATTTTCTGCCTTCCTGGTCAATTCATCTGTATGCGTTCTGTACCGTCTTTTGCACTGTCTCTTAGGATTGATAATTGGGTACATGTATTAAGTGCATTTTTGGCTGTAGGAAATGAGATATGCTGAAGCAATTTAAGGTAACTTAGGCTTGTTCTTTTATATGTTTTAGTGTCCTTAGTTATGTTTAAATTTGTATTCAGGTATGTTTTTTAATCCCCTGTGCGATAAATTGGACGGAATGGTCAGTGCCAGGGGCATGTCCTTAGATTACGTGCGCGAATGCATTGATATGTGTACTTAATTTTCTTTTCCTTTTTTTTCCCCTGTTGAAGTATTATGTATGTTTTGAAACATATATAGCCCTAATATAGCTCTATGCTGTCGACTGGGCTTTAAACAAAAATAACAGTGCCCACTAGTGGGAAGTACTGAAGCAGGATTGAACTCAGCCTCTCTGATAAGAGATCAGACATCTTATCCACTTGACCACGGATCGTGTCATTTGTTCTGATTTTATTTTTACAGAGTAGCATACAGCATGGTCTATTTCAGATTCAGAACATTCATACAACATTCAACAATATTCATACATCACTCTTTTATGCTTTACTTAATCAGACATAACATTTTTTTTCAAACATTACATTTTCTGTATTCAAACATTACATTTTCATTATTTGTGCTTTTCACTTTCACCAATCATACTAATTCTGCCTTTTCATTATCTCCAAAACATGGCATTTGAAAGAGATATTGCACACTTTTTTTTAAAACAATATGGCAAGGAATTTACATCCATCCCCAATCAAATAACATGCACACTCATAGTCATACCATGTTTTAGATCAGTTCACCAACATATTTTGATTAATGAGACAAAACAATATGCAGAGCCTTAAATATCTACATCCTTAAATGTAAACCTCTTTTCTTCTTCTTCTTCTTCTTCTTTTTCTTCTTTCATTTTTTCTTTCGTTCTTCTTCTTCTTCTTCTTTTTCTCCTCCTCCTCCTTCTCCTCCTCCTCCTCCTCCTCCTCCTTCTCCTCCTCCTTCTTCTTCTTCTTCTACTCCTCCTCCTCCTCCTCCTTAATTCCCTGAAGAACCAAGCAACTAAAGAGCCATTCACCAGATTCCCCAGCTCTGTCAGTTGTGTGCCACAGCCTAGGTGTCTGCATTGAGTTTCTTTGTCCATCCTTCAATGTTGTCAGTCCATCATTTTCTTCTGTCTTCCGCTTCATCTCCCTCCCTCCACAGTTCCCTGGAGGACTGATTTGGCATGGCTACTGGATCCTGTTACCTGGGGCCATACCAACATAGTTTTCTTTCCTTAACTGATGTTGCCAGATCTTCATATGGTGTAGTCAGGTCAGAGGTTGCCCCTCTGCTACTGGTAACCCTGTAATCCAGTAGGGCCTACTACCTGACACTTGTGGGGAGTGAATCCAACAAAAAGAAATCTAATCTGAAGAGTGATGGGCTCCGGCCAGCTTTGATTTACCCAAGGCATGCTGTATAAAAGACAAGTAAATGTAAATACCACACTTCCATCACACAGACCACTCCACTTGCATGTAAGACAATACCTGGATTTTAAATGCATGAAATATTGGTCAAGAAATACTAACAGCAATAAACTGTTGAATTATAATGGGGGGGGATTTCAATTCAAATGCCCTTTTACCAAACATACTTCCCATACCTTACAAGTGCAACTCTTACCGGGCTCATTTCTACAGCCCCTGGGCATACAGCCACCTGCAGGGTCAGTTTCACCCATCAGACCCTGACCAAGCTTCAGGGTCCTCAGTCCCCCATGAAGCACCACACTTCTAAGCACTCTGTGCCCTCATAGCCACCTAGTCCCAGGATCCAGCGCTCACACTCCTGAGCAGACCATGTCAGCCAGACCTACAACTGACTCTCCGTCTTCTGTCCATCAGGACTTTCATAACCCCTCCCTCGATTTGGGGGGGGGGGGGGGGAAGGAGGGGACATTTCAGATGTGGAGGAAGTCTTCACAACGTCCACCCTCACATCCGAACCCTCGGACGTTCAGGACTGAGCAGCTCCCCACTCAACCATGGAGAAGGCCATTCAGCTGTACGGTCTGTTTTACCCAACTGTGTGCTGCTGGACTCTCTCAACTCCTACAATTCGGCCCAACAACATGATTCTCTTTACAGCACCCGCATTACCACCAGATTGGCCATCTCCGAGTCACCCATGGTCAGCAGTGAACTCAGGGAGGTCATGCCCAGATGCAGGACAAAACCCAAGGGACTTCATTTTCCCTGGACCCAAAGCCGTACGACTCCATCCAGGCCAAGGCGTGGACTGTGGGATCATTCATCACCATTCTGCGGACCCACACCTACTGCAGGACGCCTCTAGGTGCATTCCTCCATCATTCCTGATGCCATCTTGCTGGTCAGCGACCTCAACTTCTTTCTGGATAGCTTTGAAGCTGATCCAGGAGTAGTAAGATCTTGACAATCCCACCCCCAAGACAGTCATGTAACCCCTTTACCAATTCTCTTTTATTTTCGTTTGTACTTTTTTCGCAGAAATGAACAGTTATGATTTTTCCCAACTTGGTATATAAGCACTGACCATGACAAATGCCTGTACACGATGTCTGTTCTGTCGAGCTCTCCCCAAATCAAAAACTAAGGAATGTTCTGAAGGAACCTAAATTTCAGTTGTATGGCATGTTTAAAAAAAACTATGCTTTTTGCTTATGCTTACACAAACACATGGGACACACACACAAACACATAAACAAAACTGCATATCAAAGAAACGTGATTGTTCATACATACCAAATCTCACCTTTTCTCTCCCTCTGGGTCATACTCATAATAACAGTAGCAAGAAACTTTGCAGACAGCTGGGCAGTAGAAGGTCTGCAGAGGAGAAACACCCTCAGACAAGTGTTTTAACCTTAACCCTTTGATTCACACCCTATCCACCACCAGCAAAACTTTAACCCGTTGACTCCCTCAGCCTATCTACCAGATTCCTGTAAGAATCTGGTGAATAGGATGAGAAAGTCAAAGGGTTAAAGTTTTGCTTTGCTGTCATGTTTAACAATTCATGATGCTAGTGGATAGGCTGAGGGAGCCAAAGGGTTACAATCTCCACTTGGGACTCTAAGGGGACTGGGCTGCATTTAGAACGCCCCTCTTCTATCACAATTTCTTCTATAAAACAAATTAATCCTCCACCTCAGTTTGAACCTGTATAGTCAGGGTGTTCAAGTATCTCAAGGCCAAGTCACCCTTGTAACCGATGACTTCATCCTTAAACAATGCCTGTTATGCTGAGATTCCCCAAAATCAAGGACTACTGAATGTTCTGGAGGAACCTAGATTTCATGTATACACAAAATCAGTGCTTGTGCATTTACTCACAAGTGAACACATGTATACACATACACAAATCTGCATATCAAACAAAAGCCTGATCATACATAATCAGTTTTCACTCTTTCTTGCTCTCTGGCTCATACTCAGTACATAAGCACACAGGCACATCATGACAAATACACATGCACACACTGACATTATGGTAGTTTCATGACACATGAACTGACAAGAAGATATTAGCCATTCCTTTGTGCATTAATCCACAGACGCTTGCACTCTGTCCACCAGCATCCTGCAGTATCAACCATACTAACAAAGCAAAAACTCCATCACCCTATCCATCAGCTTCCTGCAGGATTCTGGTGGATAGGGTGAGGGAATCAAAGGGTTAGCAGGCAGCTGGTGGACAGGGTGAGGAAGTCGAAAGGTTAAGTTTACAGAAAGCTGGTGGATAGGGTGAGGGAGTCAAAGGGTTGGAGTCGAAAGGTTAAGCTCACAGAAAGCTGGTGGACAGGATGAGGGAGCCAAAGGATTAAGTTTTTATATTTGGTGGATAGGGTGTGGGAGTCCAAGGGTTAACAGTTATGTCATGATCACTTTGAATCTTCTCCATGAAATGGTGTCAGTGCATATGAAATTTATTCCAAGCACGGAGATGCTATCTTAACAAACTGAAACATGTCATCAGTCACGGCACATGAACTACAACAAATGACTCATTTTGGAGAGGACACAACTGTTAAAAGATCTGTAACCATCGCACCATCAGCACTTTGAGCAGTCAGCATCTGTACATATTTTTGCCCAAAATGTGGCCTCTACACACAAATCTGCTGGCCAGTGTGCACGTAATCAGTTATCATGTATAGCACATGACACCAATGACCGTCACAAATGTCACCACACACAAGATGATGGATCCTTTGGGAGAACAACTGCTGTACCAGCTTCAAGTGTTGGTACAAACTTTACGATCACTTTCACAGACATCATCACTGAATATTTTCTAAAACAGTTTGCTGGCCATTGTTATTTTCTGTTACTATTTTGTAAAACAGTTTGCTGGCCATTGTTATTTTCTGTTACTATTTTGTAAAACAGTTTGCTGGCCATTGTTATTTTCTGTTACTATTTTCTAAAACAGTTTGCTGGCCATTGTTATTTTCTGTTACTATTTTCTAAAACAATTTGCCGGCCATTGTTATTTTCTGTTACTATTTTCTGTTACTATTTTCTAAAACAGTTTGCTGGCCATTGTTATTTTCTGTTACTATTTTCTAAAACAATTTGCCGGCCATTGTTATTTTCTGTTACTATTTTCTGTTACTATTTTCTAAAACAATTTGCTGGCCATTGTTATTTTCTGTTACTATTTTCTGTTACTATTTTCTAAAACAATTTGCTGGCCATTGTTATTTTCTGTTACTATTTTCTAAAACAATTTGCCGGCCATTGTTATTTTCTGTTACTATTTTCTAAAACAGTTTGCTGGCCATTGTTATTTTCTGTTACTATTTTCTAAAACAATTTGCCGGCCATTGTTATTTTCTGTTACTATTTTCTAAAACAATTTGCCGGCCATTGTTATTTTCTGTTACTATTTTCTGTTACTATTTTCTAAAACAGTTTGCTGGCCATTGTTATTTTCTGTTACTATTTTCTGTTACTATTTTCTAAAACAATTTGCCGGCCATTGTTATTTTCTGTTACTATTTTTTGTTACTATTTTCTAAAACAGTTTGCTGGCCATTGTTATTTTCTGTTACTATTTTCTGTTACTATTTTCTAAAACAATTTGCCGGCCATTGTTATTTTCTGTTACTATTTTCTAAAACAGTTTGCTGGCCATTGTTATTTTCTGTTACTATTTTCTAAAACAGTTTGCTGGCCATTGTTATTTTCTGTTACTATTTTCTGTTACTATTTTCTGTTACTATTTTCTGTTACTATTTTCTGTTACTATTTTCTAAAACAGTTTGCCGGCCATTGTTATTTTCTGTTACTATTTTTCTGTTACTATTTTCTGTTACTATTTTCTGTTACTATTTTCTGTTACTATTTTCTGTTACTATTTTCTAAAACAGTTTGCCGGCCATTGTTATTTTCTGTTACTATTTTCTGTTACTATTTTCTGTTACTATTTTCTGTTACTATTTTCTGTTACTATTTTCTAAAACAGTTTGCCGGCCATTGTTATTTTCTGTTACTATTTTCTGTTACTATTTTCTGTTACTATTTTCTGTTACTATTTTCTGTTACTATTTTCTAAAACAGTTTGCTGGCCATTGTTATTTTCTGTTACTATTTTCTAAAACAGTTTGCCAGCCACTGCTATTTTCTATTACTAAGTATTTTCTTGTCAGCCATTGCTAGTTTCATCAGGGAGTTTTTCTGCGACATTAGCAAGCATGTCAACTTTGGGACATCAGTGCCTACGTGTGTATGACACATATCATCAAAACATTTTCTGAACATTGGTACAGGCATACAATGCACAAACATGGGTAGAAATACCCCAGCATGAAGGTCAATATCCCACTTTGCCATTCAAAATGATGAAACTTTCACACCAACAAGATCCACGTAGTTTGCCAGCTTCTAATAAGCTGCTGACACTCTTCAGGATCAGGTCAAATAAATCAGGAAGGAAGAAGATTGTTATTGTTAATGTTTTAAGCCCAGTCAACTGCATACATCCATATCAGGGCTATAACCATTTCAAAACACAAAACTTCAACAGGGAAAAAAAAAAAGAAAATTAAGTACATATATCAATGCATTCACGCAATAATCTAAGGACATGCCCCCGGTGTTGACCACTCCATCCAATTTATCGCACAAGGGATTTAAAAAACACACCTGAAATTTAAGCATACCTAAGGACACCAAACATATAAAAATGGGCATAAATTACCTAAAATTGCTTACGCATATCTCACCTCCCTAGAGCCAAAAAATGCACTTAATACATGTACCTATTTATCAATCCTAAGAAAAAGCACAAAAGATTTTATTGAACACATACAGGTGAATGGACCAGCAAGGCAGAAAACAATGGGAAGAAATGACAGAAAGCAAAAGAACAAAGCAGAAACAAAGACAGTGAGAGAAAAGAGGAAATTTCTAGCACATAATTTTCAGAAGGTGGGGATACAATTTATACTGAAAGAGCCGCCAGCATCCCCACGCGGGGAAATGAACACTGTCCTCATAATACTGGCCCAAGAAACGGTGAACTATCACCTTGCTCCCTTGTGACCTCAAAGTTATGGAACAGCTTTACATTTTTGTTTTTTTCACCGAGCACCACTTGCATCTTGTAAGACAGGACGCAGGTCATACTTCCTGCTGATGTAGAGATCACTCATCATTCTTTTCTGTTCATGAAGGCCTGCAGATGAGGCTGAAAACTTGTGATTGGCAAACTATTTCACTTTATGTAATTACCTTGTTCCCTTTCTGAAAACTGTTGGATGCCAATGTTTTGGTCTTTTGATGAGATCTTTCTCAGGTCAAATGATTTCACTATGTAGCTACCTCAGCATCCACCAACACATCACCCCTCCAACAACACATCACCCCTCCAACAACACATCACATCCAACAACACCTTACATCCACAAACACATCACATCAACAAACACATCACATCCACAAACATCACATCCACAAACACATCACATCCACAAACACATCACATCCAACAACACTCACATCCACCAACACCTTACATCCACCAACCCTCCA
>CM060310.1:92407881-92422881 GCA_030674185.1 Monoplex corrugatus | reverse complement strand
TGTCTCTGTACTCCCTCTGTCAACTTGTCAAATGACAGGCATGGTAGTCAGGTGGGTAAACATTGAACATCCAGTCAAAAGGCCCAGGGTCAATCCTGCCTGGGTATCTCCTACCTGGTTGGTAAAGGGTGGAGAGTTTTTCAATCTTCTGGGTTGACATGTGTGCAGACCTGCCAGTGCCTAAACTCCCCTCATGTGTATACACACACACAACACAAAAATGCACGTTAAAGATCCTGTGAGTCATGCTACTGTGCAATGACTTGTAGAAACATGACAACATCCATCACTCACACCCACCAAAGACAAAGTATGCAGACTATGGAGCAACATACAGCCTGCACAGTATGGACAAAACAAGGCAACACAAAGACAAAAGACCTGTCAGTACTTACGTGCATACATGGTGAGGAACCAGGGAATGGCATACAGCTGTAACACAAAGCACAACACTTATAGTTGACTCTTTCGCCACCAAGTGTCTAACTGCAAAACACTCTTTGGTGCCAAGAATTTTTCAGTCAATGCTTAGCTAAGCAAGTCATTCAGTCCATGTCAAAACAACACAGTTTGGTTATACCACCCTAAACTCTGTCAAGGGATGAAGGATTGTATGTCAGCAATCACATGAGAAAGTCAGCTGTTGGAGCTAACATTGTTACTATGTGAAAAAATGGACAAACATTGTTACTATGTGAAAAACTGGACAAACATTGTTACTATGTGAAAAAATGGACAAACATTGTTACTATGTGAAAAATTGGACATTGTTACTATGTGAAAAACTGGACAAACATTGTTACTATGTGAAAAAATGGACAAACATTGTTACTATGTGAAAAAATGGACAAACATTGTTACTATGTGAAAAACTGGACAAACATTTTTACTATGTGAAAAACTGGACAAACATTGTTACTATGTGAAAAACTGGACAAACATTTTTACTATGTGAAAAACTGGACAAACATTGTTACTGTGTGAAAAACTGGACAAACACTGTTACTGTGTGAAAAACTGGACAAACATTGTTACTGTGTGAAAAACTGGACAAACATTGTTACTATGTGAAAAACTGGACAAACATTGTTACTGTGTGAAAAACTGGACAAACATTGTTACTATGTGAAAAACTGGACAAACATTGTTACTGTGTGAAAAACTGGACAAACATTGTTACTATGTGAAAAACTGGACAAACATTTTTACTATGTGAAAAACTGGACAAACATTGTTACTATGTGAAAAACTGGACAAACATTTTTACTATGTGAAAAACTGGACAAACATTGTTACTGTGTGAAAAACTGGACAAACATTGTTACTGTGTGAAAAACTGGACAAACATTGTTACTGTGTGAAAAATTGGACAAACATTGTTACTATGAGGAAAACTTTTTTTTAACACAACCCTCACTTTTGCTAAAAATCACCCATGGCGGTGAACAGTATTGGCAACCTAAATCACCTACGGTGGCGAAAGAGTTAACCTGGCAGATAATTTTCTTATGTTTTGCTGTACCACATACACCATTGTTTTTCTTTCATTCTTCTTTTCCTTCTTTTCTTACTAAAATAGTTTGTTGTTTTAATGTTTTATTCTGACAAGGAGATCAATGAGTAATATCTAAAGCTTTGCACATACCACGTCTTTATGATTACGAGCAATAATAGTAATAATTATTTCACTCGTAGAGCACACAAAGTCCATGCAAAAGTATGTTCGTTGCACTTTTAAATAGAAAAATTAAATATGAAAAATTAAGAGGGTGGGGCATGTCCATACACTATTGCAGTACAAACACAGATGTATACACTGATGCAGTATAAACGTAGTCAGTTCATCAAAGAGAAATTAATAAAGTGAAATCAAAAATAGGTAGTTCTAACACATGTCTACAGAAATCACTACGGAATAAAAATGTATAAATCATTTGATCAATAGTCTCACACACACACACACACACACACACACACACACAGAATATAGACACACACATGCACAGAGAACACACACACACACACACACACACACACACACAGAATATAGACACACACATGCACAGAGAAAACACAAACACACGCACATGCACAAATACATACACACACACACACACACACACACACACACACACACACACACACACACACACACACACACACACACACACAGAATATAGACACACACATGCACAGAGAAAACACAAACACACACACACACACAGAATATAGACACACACATGCACAGAGAAAACACAAACACACACACACACACACAGAATATAGACACACACATGCACAGAGAAAACACAAACACACACACACACACAGAATATAGACACACACATGCACAGAGAAAACACAAACACACACACACACACAGAATATAGACACACACATGCACAGAGAAAACACAAACACACACACACACACACAGAATATAGACACACACATGCACAGAGAAAACACAAACACACACACACACACATGCACAGAGAAAACACAAACACACACACACACACATGCACAGAGAAAACATAAACACACACACACACACATGCACAGAGAAAACACAAACACACACACACACACATGCACAGAGAAAACACAAACACACACACACACACAGAATATAGACACACACATGCACAAAGAAAACACAAACACACACACACACACAGAATATAGACACACACATGCACAGAGAAAACACAAAACACACACACACACACAGAATATAGACACACACATGCACAAAGAAAACACAAACACACACACACACACACAGAATATAGACACACACATGCACAAATACATACACACACACACACACACACACACACACACAGAATATAGACACACACATGCACAGAGAAAACACACACACACACACACACACACACACACACACACACACACACACACACACACACACACACACACACACACACACACACACACCACACACACACATGAAAACACATGAAAAACACACGCGCCTACATACATACATGCACCTACACACATGCGCGCGCGCACGCACACACACACACACACACATACCACTCTCTCTCTCTCTCTCATCCACCCCCCGACCTCACCTCCTTTTTTTCCTTCAGAAACAGGAAATCAAATAAATAAATATACATAAAACCACTCACGTCAGGTATAAATCCAATACCATCCAGGTGGTTGCTGAGTTCAGGATCGTGAAAAGCGATGAGGTGTGCAAACACAGCCAGGTACTCTATCAGACAACACAGCTGTACAGGTAAAGACAACCATCATGGTCTGTGTGTACTTAAGCATGTATGTGTTTTTGTGTGTTTCAATATAAACGAGTGTTTCTCTGTTCATGTATGTCTATATTCTCTGTGTGTGTGTGTGTGTGTGTGTGTGTGTGTGTGTGTGTGTGTGTGTGTGTGCGTGGTGCGTGCGTGCGTGCGTGCGTGCGTGCGTGCGTGCGTGGTGTGTGTGTGTCTGTGTGTGTGTGTGTGTGTGTTCTGTGTGTTCGTGTGGGAGGGGGGGGGGAGATATCAAGAGATATACCTACAAGGAAACTGATAAATTACACACAGAGGAGCAGACACACTGAAAGATGAAAACAATAATCAATAATAATTCATTTGTATAGCCTAAAAAGTCCATACCAAAAGTATGTTTGTTACACTCTATAGCAACAACAACAATAACAAAAATTGGGAGGAGGTTTGTAACATCAGTCCATTAATGCAGTATAAACAGACCAATACAGTATAAACATGAACAATAAATACAGATCATAACTTGAAATCAGGAATAGGCAGTAGTGACAATAATACTACCTCTAATACAAAGAGTACATAAAGAAAAGAAATTTTTACACACTCTTAACCTCTTCTGTGTTCCGTTGACATGCAACACACATCATAATTTCATAACTGTTAATGTACACCATATGTAAGAAAGAGTAGTGTTTATGTCTCACTCAGCATTTCAGACACATTGACTGCTATGTTAAAAGGTTTAACTCCCCTGAAAGCTCTTTCCTGACAATCTCAGATAATTCTATCACTACCAATAGTGTTCGAGACAGTTAACCCTTTCCCATTTGCAGATTCTGCTCAGAAACTCTTCCTACTATTCAGAGATTTCCAAAAGCGTGTGAATGAAAAGGTCAGATGCTGACCGATATCTTGTAAATGAGGCGATGTGTGGTACCAAATTCAGTATCATTCTCTCATTGGTTTATCCTGACTTTCGCGGGAAACTTCATTCATGAGGTGTGTGTAACCCCTAGTGCTTAGAGCGTGAAGGAAATTCCCCACCAGGCCTAAGTGACATGCGGCGGGCTGCGGCGGGCATAAATAAAAAGCAGGGTTTTCCGGTCAGCGGGCTGCGGTGGGATAAAATGGGAAAGGGTTAAAGAAGTTTAAGAGAACTCTACCACTGGCGCTAAACAGTACAACTGAGAACTGTTCGACACAAGTGACAAAGCGAAAAACAAATGTAGTGGAAAAGTGCTTCATGACGATGCTGACAGTGGTGATGAAGATTTTGGCCTTGACAAAGTCAAACACCAAAAAGTCGATGTAAATGACCAGGATTCTGATCTGGAAGAAGCAGAGATGGATGATGGATGACTGATGATGATTATCGCTATGAGCCTCTGCTAGTATATGCCTGTGTGAAGACCATGGCCAAAATTCTCCAATTACATCATTACAAATTATCATTTCTATCATCTGATGTATACTTTTATGGTGCTATCTGCGATAGTTTTACAGATGTGAGTGAACAGGACTCTCTGGTGTCATCTTTCAGTTTTCCTGGGCATTTTCTCATCATTCATTATAATAAAAAGCATAAGCAGTGAAAGGGTTAATAAATATGCCAATCACTAATCCTGATCCTTGACCACATTCAGTTCAAACGAATATTTAAACAATAAGATCATTAGTCAGACCATTAGTCAATCAACCAATCAATAAATCAGTCGATTGATCAATCGACCAACCAACCAACCAACCAACCAACCAACCAACCAACCAACTAACCACTCACCCACTTACTCACTCACTCAATCATTCAATCAGTTAATTAAAATCAATAAATAAATTACGGAAAAAAATGTTCAATTCCCTGAGTCAACTTGTGTGAATCTGTTCTTTACAGCTAAGCCAGGAAGAATGAAGATCAATGGCTGGTTGAGGCAGATCACATGCAGATCACATGAGTGCCATGGACAAATAAACGAATTTTGGCTGATGACAGAGAGCTACACTGGTCAGATTAGCTACCACTTTTGTTTTGGTGTTACAAAGTTAAGAATTTAGTTGACAACTCTACAGAGTTCTGGCCCTGAAGCCACAGTCCACAAACACAGAAACAGAAGGGTCTCACCTTGTATGATGGGAGAGTTGTCTCTGAGGAAGAACTTGTTGAGGTACTTGGGGATGAAGTGTGACAGACAGGCGTAGGCCAGAGCTGCAACATTAACGAGGTCACTCCTAGTCAGTTATTGTTTATATCTGAGGTGTGTTTAGAACCAAAAATATATGAATATGAACACAGAGTATGAAACTTCAACATGTCTACATTCACACTTAAGCTCAAGTGTGCACACATACACAAACACACAAACAAACACACACACACATATGTATATATATCTTTATGCCCACACACACACAAACCCTCATTTATCAATAAATATGCATGTGTCGCTCTGTAACACACAAACATGCACACATGCAACAGCGCACACACACACACACACACACACACACACACACACACACACACACACACACACACACACACACACGCATGCAACAGCACACACACACACACACACACACAAGCATGCAACAGCACACACACACACACACCACACACACACACACACACACACGCATGCAACAGCACACACACACACACACACACACACACACACACACACACACACACACACACACACACATACACACACACACACACACACACACACACACACACACACACACACGCACACAGCACACACACACACACACACACACACACACACACACACACACACACACACACACACTCAGACCTCATGATAAAGCTGAGCACCAAGAAAGGAGCGCAGACAGAATCAAGACTGTGCCAGCAGCCAGCACACACACTGGAGATGACTCAAAAAAATAACACTCCTTCTCTCCCCCCTTCCCACTACAGACTTTCAAGGTCAAGACTGACAAACAAAAAAGCACAGGCACCCTACGCACAATCACTACACACACTCCTCAATGAATCTTCTCCACCCACCTTCCCAAACATACACTGATCTCACCCTAATCTTCCAACCCTTTCCTCCAGCTCCTCTTGTTTCAACACTCCCTATTCCCACCCCCAGCCCGCACCCCCATTACCTTCATGGTTAAAGTTGAGGGCCAAGAAAGGAGCGCAGAGCGAGTCCAGACCCTGCCAGTACACGTACTGAGGATGACTCACAACCCACGCCTTCAGCACTCGTTTGAACTTGGCATGCGCTGTTGGTGAGGACAGGAGCTCGTGGTACTGGTGACAACGAGGTATGTCCACCTCAATCTGGTCACACACAGCAATCAGTTAGTGAAAAGTGATGGCAATGCCAAATATTATGGTGTTTGTTATAAAACGTACTACTGAGTGTTGGATTGCACTTAGTTTCATCATCATCATCATCAGGTGCCTTCCACATGGCATTGGCGATCATGGCCTTCCATCCGTTTCTATCCCTTGTTGCCACTAGCACATCTTCCACCCTCTCTGTCTTCAGCCACTCTGCAATTCCGTCCAATATTTTTTCCCTGGGTCTACCTGGTGCTCTCTTTCCCTCCATCTTTCCTGTTGTGACCAGGTGCTCCACTTGCCCTTTCCTCATAAAATGGCTTATAAATGTTGCCTGTCTTTTCATAATCTTCCTTATCAATGATCTTCTTGTGTCTGCCTCCATCAAGATTGTCTCTTTGTTTTCTTTGCAGTCCATGGAACTCTCAACATTCTTCTTAGAAACCACATCTCGGCTGCCTCAATCTTGTTCTGGCTTTGCTTGTTGACTGTCCACGCCTCACACCTATATAACATTATCAGTTCTATATAACATTCAAGAACTCTCTTCCTGATGTTAATTGATAGGAATTTGTTGGTAAGCACTTAGTTTGTCATATCAACATTTTTTGTGTAAAATGTGGTTGTTTTCCCTGCCATTATGAGGGGTGTGGGGGGAGGCGGAAGGAGAGAGAGGGGGAAGGGGGATGCATACTGGATATTCTGACCTGGGAAATATTTCCAAATTTCCAAACTTCCATGTCAAAATACCCAGTATGCATCCCTCCCCCCAACCGACTCCTCAGTCCTGAAAAACTAATATGACTGCCTACATGGTGGAATAATCCACTGAAGATTGAGACTGTGCAGCAACATAATGGCTGCACAGTGAGGGGTGATCTAAACAAACACATGCATCTGAGAAAACATAGCTTGGAACAACAACAACAACAACAACAACAACAAATCTTTTGCTGACCTGTCTGTCGGTGGGGATGGGGGTTTCCTTATCAATGCTGTTGTAGACTTCTTCAATGTCTCCCTGCACACACACACACACACACACATACATACACACACATACATCACACACACACATATCACACACATCACACACACATCACACATCACACACACACACACACACACACACACACACACACACACACACACACACACACACACACCACAGTTTATCATCCACAATATAGCCAACAAGAGCTAGAATATAAAAAAACATTTGACATTTTCAGATAATTTTTATCACACAAACACCATCAACAATAACAACAAGTCAAACACTTAAGTTTATCATTTCAACATTTCAGAAAATTTATTTCTAAAAAACAAACAATAAAACAAACTTTTCAGAAACAACAAAATTACAGTAAAATAATGAAACAGCAAAGAATGAATTATAACTTATATAAAGACAAAGGCAACTCAGTTCCATCTATCTCAATTATACCTAGTAAAGAGAACGTTCTTATCGTTTGACATTTTTGTCTGAGTAAACATGTACAAAGGAGGTGTTATCACAAGATGCTAAAAACCGGATACACCAATGAACAAAATGCGCCAAAGCACCACGCAGCATTTTCAGGCAACTGTTGTGGAGTAAGATGGAGGGATAACAAAAAACAGAAATGATATGCTGACAACACTAGAATGAAAATAAAAACATTCACAAAGACCAAGGCTTTCCTATACAACTGCCAGAACTGGAGGAATTAGGTGAAGAGACAGTTGTGAACAGTATGGTGTTGTTGCTTCAACATGGACTGGAACCAGGTATTGGGAAAGAGGTGGGCTCACCAGTTGCACCTGTGGTGGGTGTTTTTTGCCAAGTTCTCCACACCTGGTTGCGTATTTTACAGTTAGTATGGTGTTTTGCATTAGCTGAGCTTATGCACTTGTAAGGCATGGTTAAGTTATGTGCATTAAAAGAAGTTCTTTAATGGGGCACCCAGCCTCCTAAAACAGTTTAGTGAGAAGAAGAGAGGAGGACATGTACGACATGTACCACATTAAGTCCAACTACAGTGTCTTATTATCAAAACTTGAATGTAACACTAACAAAACACAAGCACAACAAATTCTAAAGACCTAACTCCAACCATAAATGACAGAAACACCACACTGACAAAAGCTATCTTCTGCATACCTCCACTTCCAACAAGGCAGCCCATACATGGGCTCGAACCAAGGGAGGAATGTCGACACGCGCCTCCTTCCAGATGTGTGGCCGCTTGTATGGGTACGCTTTTAGCAGGCGCTCGTACAGAATAATGCGATGAAACTGGAGACAGGATGAAAGAAACAAAATAATCAGATGAAAGAGTAAAACAGATTACAACAGCAAAGACAATTTAAACAAAAATCTGTGTTCGTTCAGTTTGCATGCAGTGCCATGTGTGAGTGAGAGCAATGAATTCTTATGCGCAAGTTCAATGAATTTTATGTGCAAGAATCAATGAATCTATGCGTGAGATCAATGAATTTTTATGACGATATCACTGAAATCTGGTAACCTTCTGTTCTCCCTTTCCCCTCTCTCTTTCCTATATCGATTCTAAAGCATTCACAATCACACACACACACACTCCCTTTCTCTCACATCATTTGTCAAACTCAGTTGATTAGAGTGCCAAGCTGTTTTGTTGTTGTTGCTGTCTTGTTTTGTTCTTGTTTTGTTTTTTATGAGCTGGCTGGACACAAAATGTCATGTCTGAAATTCGTTCCATCCAGTCCCCCAAGACAAACTGACCACACCAACGCTTTGCACAACCACGTCACAGACATCCATCCATGAACAACATGACACACAGCATCTATCTGCCCATCAACACAACAAGAGTGATTGGGCCATCAGACATATGAGATGGTGAGTCAGCAGGCATTCAGATCCCTTGTCACGTCAATCAATCATTTTCAGCAGGGAGTTCCTGACTGCAAATCCAATTCCATGTTCTCTGTGTTCCTCAGCACTCTTTCCTTGCCAGAAGAAGGTGTAGGTGTTCTCCCTGAGCGTGCCTGAGTCAGCTAGGCGTGTTTCTTGCAAGGCGGCTGCCTACCTGGTCTCAGAAGTTCATTGTTGATGACAGCTATCTTTCTTGCATCGCTGATGTCTTGGAGGTTCTCTGATAGCCCTATTGTCATTGTACAGACGTTCCAATATCCCAGTTTGACAGCTGGCCTCTTTGTTTTATCTTTGGCTTTCTTTCTTTTTTGCCTTGTGCAGGTCCTGTAGTCTGCTTCCTGGTGTTTTCTTAATCCCCAAGCACACATGGAAGGCTTGAGGAGGACAGACTTGGATGGTAGCTGCCAGCTTAAGTGGGCAGTAGCTGTCCAGTGAAATCCAAGAATCTCTCCCACCATCAGAAGCAGTACCTGGCACTACACTCTAAGCTAACTGAGCTAAAGCTTATAACCAGTAGACTCTTGCTTCCTGTGTTGTTTCGACACCATGAGGCGAAGCTGGAGTGACTTCCCCAGTGCGCAAGCCAGGGCGGGGTGATATGGAGGACAAGCTGTTGCCCATGCAGCAAGTCCCCCCTCTCCACACCTCTGATTGGACCAAAGGAACCGTGAAGACCAGTACAGTTTGGCACCAACAATGTTGCAGGAGTTGCCGGAACGTTGCTGAAAACAGCAGCAGACTGCTTTAGGAACTCCAGTTCCAGGTTTTTCCTTGGGGTTTACTCCCGAAGCCTTTCCTGTGACCGGATATACTGTAAGGCAACAGAGGTTTGAGATCTGAGTTTTCCTTCTCCTAGATAATCTGCCATACAAGGCTACGAGCCCCATCTACCCAATGTGGTAGGTTGTACTGGGTTACATTTTACCAGTAGCAGGGAAACCCTGACCTGACCATCAGTTGTGATATATATATGGCCTTTTTCGTCAATGGTGATAGTCAGCAGCGGAAAATTAGTTATCTTAACACACAGTGATGCTCATGCTAAAACAACCAATGCACGACAACGACTACAGTAGTAGAATACTGTGGAGTAATCCACCGTGGGACATTTGCGTCTTTGTCTAGCCTCTATAGCGCGCTCGACTCTATCCTCTTCATAGCTCTTTGCTCTCGCGAAAACAGCAGCTCTCCACCCCACTCATCCTGGGGAACCGTATCCCAGTTCGCAACATTGATAGAAAATTCCATCATGGACGTTTTACACTGGTCCTTGAAGCGAAGCTTGGGTCATCCAACGTTACGCATGCCCTCAGACAGTTCCCCATACAGTATCTGCTCGGGGATCCTGGAGTTATCCATGCGCAGGAGACCGCAGGATGGGATATAGTGACTGAATGCCAGCTCTTTTGAGCACTTCTGTCAGTTGTGATACTGGACATTATATTACATGCAGCATTTTCTCTATGTATGATATTTCGCTTCTGTTGACAGTGAAGCACCATCCAGATTTATTACTGGTGACTAAGCCATCCCTATATATAAAATACCTGGATCTGCAGTTTATGTGCTCAATAAATTGATTTCTGCATCATCTTTACCTTCTGGTCATTCACGACAATATCTCCCACGATAGGAAAGAGTCTTGTGCGGAAAGAAGAAATGACAGGAAAGAGGAAACCCTGACTACCTAAAAGCAAACAAGACAGCTCTAGTGGTTCCAGAACATGAAGGGACTTTATGGTGGTTGTAGGCATACCTGGTATTCAATGTCCCGCTCCCTGATGATGAGGGGCAGGCTCTGTGTCTGGGTCAGGTCACAGGAGCTGGGGGATGTCGGTAACTGGGGTGCATCCACACTTCTGTGTACAGAAAACACACACACACACACACACACACACACACACACACACACACACACACACACACACACACACACACACATATATATGTATACCAGAACACATCAGAATTACACAAAACAATCTACAAAACCATTTGGCAGAAAATTTGTGTCTGTACGTTTCATTCATTCAGTCATTTTCTTTTGGTGTTTCTACTTTTTAACAAAAATGTCTATTTCACTCTAAAGACAGATTTTTTTTTTTAATTCTTTTTTACTCTGAAGTCAGCTTTTTCAAAAAAAATGTCTTTTTACTCTGAAGTCAACTTTTTCTCCTCTAAACATTCTGAGATAATGAAATACAATGACACTGTGATGGGCACAATATAGTCAAGTGGGTTATACATCAGACTTCCGATCATAAGGTCTGGGTTTGATCCTGCCAAGGTAGGCAAAGGGTGGAGATGTTTCAGATCTCCCAGGTCAATATGTGTGTGCAGACCTGCTAGTGCCTACAACACTTTTGTGTATACATGCACACAGAACATCAAATACATATACACATAACACCTATCAGTCATGTGAGTGTCTAGTGGTTTGTGGAAACATGAAAACACCCAGCATGCATGTCCATCAAAGATGAAGTATGTAAACTGTGCAGCAACTTACTGACTCCATAGTATATGAGTAAAACAATATGCATATATGCAATCCCAGAAAACTGTCCACTAAAAAAGTAAACAAACAAACAAATAAAAAAAATGCCACTGTGAAAACTTCCTCACAGTCTGATCCTTTACAACTGCCAGAAAAATATCTCATCATGAACAACTATCACTATCCAACTTACTCATCTTCCAGCAGGGGATAGTAGGCTGTTTCCTTGATGTCCTTTAACCTCTGCAACACACACATACACACATATACACACACATACAATACACATACACACACACACATACAACACACACACACAAACATATCCAACATACACATATACACACAACACATGAACACACACACACATACACACACACACAAGCACACACACATATACCCAACACACACATATACACACAACACACACACACACACACACACACACACATGCACACACACACACACGCACGCACACACACACACACACACACACATACACACATATACACACAACATATACCCACACACATATACCCAACACACACACAAACACGCATTCAAAAAGACATACAGAATTGTCTTACTTCACGATGTTGATTCCTTTATACCAAATCTCTTTCTTTCTCATACACATTTCCTTCTACATGATGTTCTGTTACCCTCTTCTATCCACTCCATACTCTCCACCACCCTTACCTACACCATACACCTCTGTCTCCCTTCTTTCTCTCTCTCTCTCTATTTCTTACTCTGCCTGTTTCTCTGTCTATCTGTCTGTCTCTCTGTTACTCTTTGGTTTCCTTCTGTTTTACGTACTAAATTATCGACTTATTAATTTATTGCATTTTCGGTAATCTCAGTTTTAAGCAGATATATAAATCGACAACAACAAATTTGAAAAGCAGCTTTTAGCTAATAACTTATAGCACTGGAATTCGGGAGATGGGGTGAGTGGGGGTGAGATAGAATCTAAGAAACACTAAGCTGACACTACCAGAATGATGGAAACATTAAGACGGGCAGCAAACAGGCCAGTTTTTAACGTTGCCGGCTGGACTTGAACTCGAGACATCAGATCTTCAGTCCACAGCTCTAGCAAAAGAACCAACCAGACCACTGGAAAATGATGTGTCATTGTTTTGACTCTATATGTACGACCACTCCCACTCCATACATTATTGTTTCCACACAGTATGTATAGTAGCTTATTTGGAACTCAAATGCATCGGCTCTGTTTGCCATCTTCTCACCAATTCTGCAGCTAAAATTCTCGTAATATCTTGTGTATTTTCTTCTCTAGATTACTGTAACAGTCTTCTTATTGGTCCTCCCGTTTCTGTTATTCCACCTCTACAAAAAGTTCAAAATTTTGCTGCAAGACTCGTCCTTAAAGCTTCCTGCTATGAGAGTTCAACACCCCTGCTTTGTATGCTCCATTGGTTTCCTATTCAACAGGGTATTAGATACAAGGCTGCTTATATATGTGTTACTGATACTGCTCCTGCTTATATCTCTGAATAGCTCCACGCCTATTCTCCTTCTGGTACTCTTCACTCTTCTGATTCTCAGCTGTTCAAAATTCCTTGATGCAGATGCAAGGTTCATGCTGTCCAATCTTTTGCCCATTTTGGACCTTTTCTTTGGAATAATCTGCCTTTTCACTTGTTTCAAGAACTTTCCTTGAAGTTGCTCAGGGCTGAGACTCTGTGGGTTTTGATATAAAAATATTCTCCTTCTTAGATAAACTGCCTTGATACAGACAATGAGCTCTATCTTTCAGTAGGCTTAGCGCCAACTAGGTGCCGTATCTGATATACATTTTTGTGATAAAACAAGCAGACAGACACACACACACACACACACACACACACACACACTCTCACACATACACACACAGACAAAGACACACACACACACACACACACACACACACACACACACACACACACACACACACACACACATCACACACACCCAAACACACACACACACACACACACACACACACACACACACACACACACACACACACACACACACAACACACACACACACACACACACACACACACACACACACACACACACACACACACACACACACAAGGAGAAACAGACAGAGAGGCAGAAAAGTGTGTCTCACATTTCGCAGTTGTTCTTGTGACACGACTATAACAGTACGGTCCAACAGTTCAGCCTGGTCCCTCTCCTGGCCAAACACGTCTCCATCAGGAATGCCACAGCTGTACACATGAAAGTTTGTTGTTGTTTTTTTTCAATTTTTTTTTATTCAAGTTTAGGGAAAAAAATTCATACAATATAAACATAAACTTCATTTTTGTAGAACACACACTTAAATGGATATTATATATGACAATCCAAATATACAAAATGTGTGTGTATACTCATTTATGATCAAAAACACATACACACATACATGCACGAGCGCATCTGATCACGCACGCGCGTGCATACACACACACACACACACATACACGCACACACATACACACACACACGCACACGCACGCACGCACGCACGCACGCACGCACGCACGCACGCACCACGCACGCACGCACGCACGCACACACACACACACACACACACACACACACACACACGTGTATACATATTGCATAAAGTCATACAATCATATGTACACTCACTCTCAAGCTGACATTTGAATATTTTGATGAAGACACGAACAATAAAGTAAAGCAAAAAGACGTGAGTGTATCAAACCTGTCTTAAGAAAAGAACCGCACACACTCCTCAGAGAAAATAATTATAATAATAATGTTAATAATAGTAATAATTATAATATTTATAATAATGATGAAAACATCAACAACAGCACAATTAACCCATTGTTTGTTTGAGGTATTATTATATTTATATAACGTATTATTTATTTAACTAACTAATACTGCGGTATGTTAAGTCATAGTCTGCAGAATCTGGCTGGTACACATGAAAGTTATCAATCACCAACATGAAGTGAAAAACACACACAAAGTATACACAA
>CM060310.1:92390381-92402881 GCA_030674185.1 Monoplex corrugatus | reverse complement strand
AGTAAGCATACTTCTGACAAGAAGTATATTTGCACTGTATACAGGAAACTATTATTATCATGAATATCATTATTGTTGTTGTTGTTGTTAATATTATCATCATTATCATTATCATCATCATTATTATTACCATCATAAGCATCATTATCATTATCATCATCATTATCATTATTATTGACTGCACACATAGTTGACACACAAAAGCATAGCAGAGGTGGTGACCATGTGAAATAAGAGGTACCTAGCTACAAGTACAAGTTTAGTTGCCAGCTTCTGAGAAAAGGTACAGGCCGTCTCATAAAAGTAAGGGGGTAGCTACATCACTGTTCTTCAGCCAACTATTATAAGGATGGTGTCCACTTTCTCTTCCTTACTACCTTATACCATTTTCAGAATTTCAACAGGATCAGGTGCCCACTTACTGCTGGGTAGACTGGTAATCACATGCGCAAAACTCTTCTCAAATGAGATTCACAATTGAACAAATCTGTGCAGTCATACTGGAAGGTGCAAGCTCTATCGCCCTTCCAACTAGACCTCGTCTATCTATTCATATCAGTGAAAACTGAATATTTGACAGGCATGATAATGAAGTGGTAAAACAGACTTCCAATAGAAAGGTCTGGCTTCAATCCTACCTGGGTACCTCCCGCATGGTGGGTAAAGGGTGCAGAGTTTTCAAATCCCTCTGTTACTACTGTTACTGTTATTTTTGTTAAAAGCCCAGCCGACTGCATAGAGCCATATCAGGGCTATAACCAGTTCAAAACATACACAATTCTTCAACAGGGAAAAAAAAGGAAACAAAAATTCGTACACATATCAATGTACATGCACACATAATCCAAGAAGATGCCCCATCCAATTTATCACACAGGGGATTTAAAAAACAAACCTGAATACAAATCTAAACATAACTAAGGATAGTAAAGCATCTATATATAAAAACAAACCTAAATATAACATAAAAATATTACCTGAAACTGCTTCTGCATATCTCATTTCCCTAGAGCCAAAAATGTATTTATTACATGTACCCATTATCAATCCTAAGAGAAAGTATGTAAGACTTTACCGAACACATACAGACTAATGGACCAGCAAGGCAGAAAATGATAGGAAGAAATGACAGAAAGCACAGGACGAAGAAGGAAACAAAGACAGTGACAGAAAAAAGAAAATTTCTGGCACAGAATATCCAGAATGTGAGGATACTATTTATACTGAAAGAGCTCCCAGTAGCCCCACGGGGGAATTCCCATCCCTCAGGTCAACATGTGTGCAAACCTGTTAGTGCAAAAAACCACTTCATGTGTATATGTACACAGAACATCAAATATGCAAGTTAAAGATCCTGTAAGTCACGTAAGTGCTCAGCAGTTGATGAAAACATGAAAATATCCACATGCACACCCATTGAAAATGGAGTATGCAGACTGTGCAGCAATATAACCACCTGCACAGTATAGGCAAAAACATGTACATACACATATAGATAAAATCAGAACACAAACTTTTTTTCCTAAAATGAACACAAAGGTTTCACCTTCGAGATGGGGACACTGTCAGGCAAAGTCTTAGAAGATCCATCATGTCCTTGGATAATGTCTGGGGATGAAGTAAAAAACAGAGTGAGGATTAATATTTTCAAACAGACTGAATCAAGCAAGTACCGGCGAATAAAGACCAAAGCCCCTTCACCAAAACTTATCCTGCAAATAAAATATTGTCTGGTAAACTGCAAAGAATAGACTGGCTGTTATTCAGCAAATGATGATGTCTTACATTAAATAATTATTCAGCAAATGGTGCTATCATACATTAAATCATCCATAACTAAATCATGATATAATAATTTTCTTGGGCCTGAGGTTTTACATTATTTCATTGTTTTAGGGAGATTATTTTTTATTGCTTTTTTTTTTCTTTTTTTTTTTTTCTTCATTTTTAGTGATTACCCTAATGCTTTTATGCACACACTGGTTTACTTTCTCTTTTTTTCACCCTACCATTCTGTCTTTCTTACGTGCACACACACACAAACACACACACACGTACACACACACACACACACACACACACACACACACACACACAACATACACACACACAACACACAGACACAGACACAGACACACACAGACACACACAGACACACACACACACACACACACACACACACACACACACACACACACACACCACACACACATGCACACTCTGAGCAAATGACCACAACTTTAACTTTTCCATAAAGCCCCAAGCTTGTCATGCAAACACACACATACACAAACTCAAACACACCACACACACACACACACACATACATACACACAAACACATATGCACATTCACACACAAACATACACACACACACACATACACACACACACACCACAAAAAATGCATAAACACATCCACATACATGCACACACACACACACATATGGACATGCGCACACGCACACACACACAAGCACACACACACACACACACACACACAAGCACACAACACCCCACACACACACAACACACACACACACACACAACACACACACACACACACACAACACACACACACACAACACACACACACAAAGAGCAACTAAATCACCTTTAACTTTTCTGTAAAGCCCTGTGAATTGGCCATGCTATCAAGAGGAGACATTTCTGAAACACAACAACAATTTCAAGTATTTCATATTTTGTCTATACTATTAAACAACAAAACAAACAAACAAAAAATAAATAACTGGTATGTGATGACTGTGGTATGCATATAATTCACAGGTACTTAAGCTTGTACAGGTACTTAAGTTTGTAGAGGAGTGAGGTGGTTGAGACCTCAACTTTTCTTGGCATTAGCACCATAAGAGTAGTGCCCATCTTCTTTCTCTTGCTTGCTGCCCAACCATGCAAGAAATCTGCCCATTCACAAATAGGTGAACTGGAAGCTGCACATGAAGTCTTTCTTGAGCCATATCAAGCTACCAAATTTTTTGTTCTTCATTATCCTCTCTCAGTATGAAGTTGATACAATATTATTACAAGAGTAGTATTTTAAGCACAGCCAACTGTTCAGAGCCCTATCAGAGCTATACCCATCTCAAACAAAACGCAACCATATCTAAGACATACTGACAACCCTCAAAAAATGGAAACCTGGAACTGGAAGACAAAATTAGTGCACCTCATTGCATTCATGCAAATATATATGTCTCTGGCTTTGGCCATTCTGCCCAATGTATTACCAGGAGGATTAAAAAATAAAACAGAATGAACACATAAACATACTAAAAAACACAAAAACATACATCAAAACTGTCCTATAGTACCTATAAGTCCACTAAGCAGTTCACATTTCCTTCGAGCTAAAAATGCAGTTACTATATGTATTCACTTACCAATCCTAGTATGTAAGGCTTTATTGAAAAGATAAAGGTGAATGAACAAGCAAGGTAGAAAATGAAAAAGGAAGAGATGACAGAAAGCAAAGGAACAAGCCAGAAACAAAGAGAATGACAAAAGAGGAAATTTCCAGCACAGAATATTCAGAAGGTGAGGACACTATTTACTCTGAAAGAGCCCCTGGCATCCTCACAGGGCAAACTTGACACATGGACAACACATTTTCATGACCATTTCAGTCTTGCATCCTATACAGGAGTCTCTTCTCTACTTCAAGTTATGAAACTGTAAAATGTTATCATGTCAAAAATTGTGTCCCTAAAAACCTAATATCTCAAGGAAGAAAACTGCAAGTAAATCCGATCCAAAATAATGAATTCTGTGATGATTCTCCTTGTCTTTCTCATGCACACATACTCAGAGCCACCTATCCCTCCCCCCAACACACACACACCCACACGTAACAATTCTCACCTGTTGTAACAAAGCTCAGGACATTGTGGAGAATCTCTCTAAGTGACACACCTTCCCATAACCTCCTCCCCTGAAAATGAAACATACATGTTCAAACAATCAATCAACTTCATACCAAACAAACCAAAACGTCTTTAATGTATTAATCACACTTTTTTTAAACTCAATTAAACATCAATGTCAACCCAAAAACTACTGACCAAAACGAGTTCCAGCAAGATGACCCCCAGTGACCAGGTGTCCACTTTAGGTCCACTGACTGGCTGGACACAAACCTCTGACTCATCTTCTACCTCCACTGGTCCGCTACACAACTCCTCTGGTGCCATGTACTGAGGGGATCTGGCGGTCACAGAAAACATCAATATGAATTTCATATATGCTTATCAATACACTGGACATTTATTTTATTTAAACACACTTGTGATCAAGAAATGCAAGAAACACGTTTCTTACAAGTGCAGGATATGGGATATAACTTTTATACAGCCTACTGGACATGGTCATACAAATCTGAGAAAAGGAAACAGAAGTTTATGAAAAAAAAGGGTGAAAGATCCTGAAAAAAAATGGAAATCTGTATACAGTGTCAGTGAAGATTGAAAGGTAAAAAATGATCAAAACGGAAAAACACTGAGCGTTTGAGACTGAGAGCCAAAGGAAACACTGGGCATACAAGGAAGGCTGAGTGGAGCACAAAGAGTACGGAAATTATTGTTTCAACATACTGAGACAAAGACGACGAGCATCACTTGGGCTGGAACCAGGTATCATGATAGGGGTGGGCTTCACAGCGACACCTTTCAGTGGACGTCATTTCACTGATTTCTTGACCAGTTAGTATGGTGTCTTGCATTAGCTGAGCTTATACATTTGTAAGATATAGTTAAACAATGTGTTATTAAAAGCTTTTATGCAGCTGACTGGACATGATCATACAAGTGTTCTCCACCTAATATGTCTCAAGTGATACAGAAGACATCTTAAGCCTATGTATACATGATATCTTCTAGAAATAATCACTAGTATTTAATGTTGATTGTACAGAAAAAGCTGATTAAGTAATCCTGACAGAAAACCGACTATTGCACAGCACCTATGAGGCGATGTATTATTGTTGAAACCACTGTACCTACAGCAACGATAACCAAAGTCAAAATCAGAGACAATGGTTTAATGTTATAAACAAAACATCAATTATATCAAATGCGTAAAAATTTGCAAATGTTTTGTGAACCTACTTACTTTTAATTTCTTGTGTTCTATGTTCAGTTTTGCTATAAGCCCTATGAATCCTGTATCCTGTCGACCAGCATCCTGCATTGTCAAACATGCTAGCAAACTTAACTCTTTGACTCCCTCACCCTGTACACCAGCTTCCTGCAGGAAGCTGATGGATAAGGTGAGAGTCAAAGGGTCGAGTTTTGAAGCTGATAGATATGGTGCAGGAGTCAAAAGATTAACAGAATATAAACAATTTAACCAACACCTTAACTGTGATGCCAAGCAGAGTGGCTTAGTAGTTAGCACACACACTGAGGAAGTGCAAGATGCAAGGTTCGATTCCTAGATAAACAGGGATTTATCTTCCCCTCAACCAGACCTTGAATGGTAGTCTGCATGCCAGTCTTTCAGACAAGACAAAAAACTGATGTTCCATGTACAGCATGCCCCTGGCACATGTGAATGAACCCACGGCAACAAAAGAGTCTTACCTGGCAAAATGTTGTGCAAAAACATTCAATTTTAAAGATAAAGAAAAATACACATAACAAAACAAAAATAATTACAAAAGAATAGGCAACCTGGATACCATACAAAAGGAAAACCTTTGTAAAATAACTAACTAAAATTCTTTAGTGAAAATAACACAAGAAACAGGGGGGAAATCGCACAGAATCTTTGGACTTTGACTAGCACATAGGGAATAAGCGCAAGCTTAAAACATGCTATGTAAATTTCAATCCTTCATCACCTGACACTTATGGTGTTTGAGCATATAGCATTGTCAAAGCGCTGCAATGCTGCCTTGAGAAAACTGACACTAAAAATGTGATACCGTGTCTTGTACAGGCCTGGTAGAGAAAGTCTATTGTCACAACAAACTGTACAGGATATGCATATGAATATAAAACAATAAAAAATAAATGCCACTCGCTCTATAGTTACCTTGTTTACAAACCAAATGTCATCTCCCCACTTTACCATTTGGTTTGTAAACAAGGTAACTGATGACTGGATCCGAATGGGTCGATAGGTGTCGGGAGCTTGGGAGGTGAGTATCCCAAGAGCGGCGAGGCACTGGCGCTCTGGGTCCCATCCACACCCTCATGGGGTTTCTAGTTAACAATAAAAATATAAAAGACACTGGCTCTATAGACTCACCCAACAGGAAAGCTGACATCAGCGCCCCAATCAGTCATGTAGTACATGCCATACTCTGCCAGTTTGATGTCCGTCTGCACAGAGAATTTGATATCAAGTACATATGTTACATTATGTTCTTGTTCTGGGAGGATTCTGTGTGAGTGTGTGGTGTGTGTGTGTGTGTGTGTGTGTGTGTGTGTGTCTGTGCGCGCGCACATTTGTGTGTGTGTGTGTGTGTGTGTGTGTGTGTGGTGTGTGTGTGTGTGTGTGTGTGTGTGTGTGTGTGTGTGTGTGTGTGTGTGTGTGCATGTGTGTGCATGCGTGTGTGTATGTGTGTGTGTGCGTGCGTGCGTGGTGCGTGCGTGGCGTGCGTGCGTGTGTGTACATGCATGTGCACTCAGTGACAAAAAAGACAACAACATAGGACAGCAAAAAACAAAAAACACCACACACACACACACACACACACACACACACACACACACACACACACACACACACACACACACACACACACACACACACACACACACACAAACGCACACACACACAAACACATGCACACATACACATGCACACTTACATAAAAACCAGTCCACTGAATGTAGACTCACTGTCCAGGGTAGGGCATTAAGTTTTTGAATGCCCTGCCCAGATGCAAGTAGACAGAGTTTTAACCTGCCCCAAGGCAAAAATACCTGTCTTTCAACCAGCAACAATTTTACATAAATTTTAGTATCATGTAAGTCATCATCTCTTAGCATGGCAAAATAACAAGGCTTTACCGAAAAGTCAAAGATAAGTGCAGGTGGATGCTGTTGAGGTACAGGACCTAGCACTGCCCCACCCTGAAGGGAACTCAATGGGTTGGCACAATTCTTCATCTGATGTAGATGACCATGGAGGCATTTGCATTGTGTTGCATGGTACCATGGTTTGTTAGAAACGCCTGCATGTCTGGTGCCTCTGACTTCAACCCTTTAGGTTTACTGTAAGGGTTACCCGCTCTTAGCTCATGGCAAAAACATTTACCCTGTGAGTGCAGAGTGCTAGAGCTTTAGGCAGCCCTTATCCACCTGATGAATCCATCATAAACACATATGATGTTGGGTATTTTCTAGGTCAGGCCCAGCCAAGTATCACCCCACCCCATCTTGACAGAACTTATCACCCGTTGATTAGGACTGTTATTCGTCCAGGCAACAAGATGTTCAACAGTATGTTTCAAGGAAATAAAAACAACCAGTTAACTTATCAAAAGAAATGAAGGAAATGGATAACAGTGGAGTAAGTGAAAGGAAACCCTTACCTGAGTCTGAAGCAGAATGTTGTCTATGGACAGACTGCGATGAGTTACTCCTTTTTTGTGCAGAAAGGACAGCCCCTCCACAATCTGGTAGGCCAGGTGGATCACACTGCTTTCACTGAAAAATGTGTCACATATGGCTTGTCAGATGTAAGAATACTTACTTCAAAATTTCTCCTTTGCTCTTATGCATATATCACGCTATTTTCAGTTCATTTCTTTTTTCCTCTTTTTTGTTGTTGTCATAAGTTTACTATAAGAATGAAGTCTCCTCTCCTAATGGAGATATCACCACAGTGTAACACCAATCCTTAATTACTGTAGTTCTTGTTCCTGCTGATAAAATGATGTTTAAATCAAACCACACCATCAAACACTATCTATTTACATCTAATTTCACATTTTCATTCTCTTTTATTTTCTGTTCTTAAAAATGATGCTTACCAGCAGACCACCAAGCACACAATATCATCATTACAAAATTATTACTGTACCTTTAGAGCTTTTCTTCAAACTCATTTTGCACTCACTTCCATAACACATGATCAGAATTTTTAACTGAGCACAGAAAACTCAAGCTGTTAGACAAACTGACCATATTCCAATACGCTGTTGCATGGTTTCCATTTTTGGTTAAGTGTACATGATGGATTTTTCATGTTTCTATAAGCCAGCCACTGACATGACAATACCTTAGAGCAACAAGGTCTATCTAAAAAAATTTGCATTTTTCAATTTTTTGATACGTGGTAGATATTACTATAAAATTCATGATAACAAAGTGCCAAAGAAGCTGTTTATCAAAATTGAAAGTTATATTATAAAAACCATTGTTCCACAAAACGAGCTTATACTAGTTACAGGCTTTTCACAGGCAAGAATGGATCACTGTGAAATACCGCCTTCTTCCCCCCACACTTCAGTACCAACAGGAAGGAATAGTTTCTGCAACAACAGACTACTAGAACTGTAAACCAGTGTTGCCTGTGCACAGAGTAATTGCTTTTCACCACATTATCTTATAGATCTCACACAATATTTTTGTTTGAACAACAATTTATGTGTACGTAATTTTATTCATCATGTTACGGTACAATGGGCTACTGAATAGATGTAGGGATTTGCCTAAATTTGTGTCTGTATTCTTGGACTGACAGACTGATAGATATACAGATCAACAGATGAACAAGTGGATAGACAGATAGATAGACAGACAGATACATACATACATACACACACATACGCATACATACATACATACATACATACATACATACATACATACATACATACATACATACATACATACATATGTACATACATACATACATACATACATACATACACAGCGATCGCGCTAGATATTTTCCCAGCCGGTACTAGCTACGGCAATTATAACACATCAAAAATGCAACCGGTACAGACACACACAAAAATCAGTAGGCTTCTTCTATCAATTTTAATTGCCCTTCCTATAACAGCGCAGCAGTCCCAGGCTATGGTTTTTGTCACGCAGCAAGTGCCTTTTGATCCGCCTTTTGGTCCAACCTTCATGATTGGGAGCGGAGCGAACAAAAAAGTATGCGAAGTTTGGCGCAAATAGAAATATAGTGAGGCCGCAAGTCACGTTGGCAAAAACCGGCAACTGTCCACCGGAAATCACGTAGCCACAGAGATAAAGGGAAGGCCCTGAAAAAAAGATTGGGCGAGACCGACCAGATGCCGTTTCAGATTACTGCGAGAGGAAAGGGGACTAGGCCTACGGGAAGGAGGGAGGCTGGGGAAAGGGGGGAGGATGGGGATGGGATGGGCACTAGCTGCGCTAATAGAAAGGGAGAAGGAGGGGAACAAACTGGTAGACTACCGGAAACTGGTCGAGTGATTCATGTCACTATGTGGAACATGGGACTAGGCCGGAGAAAAAAGGTCAATGAAGCAACTGGTACAATGAATTTTTTTTCGGTTTTGTGTAAGGACAGGTTAAATCACAGTCGGTATTCAGTGTTTTGAATCGGTAAAATACGGACTGTAGTCGGTTACCGCGGTTGCTGCATACATATGTACAAACACAAACATACATACATACATACATACAAACATACATACATACATACAAACATACATACAAACACATACATACATACAGTATACATATACTCCTAATCATAATTTAAGGGCCACTTCTTCCTTCCTCTCTAATTTTAAGTTGAAATAATTGACAATGTTTAGAATTGATTCTATGTTTTATTTCATCATTTCCACACCTGTTTTGGAAAAAGAAATTAGCACAATGACCCATTAGTGAACAGCACATGCATTTAAAGGAACATCCCCCCCTTTTCAAAAAACAGAAAGTGTCAGATTTGGCCAATCTGTTTTCAATATCGCGTGTGTCCGCCCCGAGCCTGGATGCATGCTTCACAGCGCCGATGCATCGACCCCACAAGGGTACGGAGTGTGTCCTGAGGGATGGCCGCCCACTCGATCTGCAGGATGTCGACCAGCCTGGCCAGGGTGCCCGGTGGGGGGTGGTTGTCCCTGATGCGCCTCCCGAGCACATCCCAGAGGTGTTCAATTGGGTTCAGGTCAGGTGAGCACGCTGGCCAGGCCATACGGACGACTTCATGCTGCTCCAGGAAGTCGGTCACAAGGCGTGCTCGATGCGCAGGTGCATTGTCGTCCTGGAAGATGGCGCCTTGACCAAGGTCCACAAGCGCAGGCAGTGCCACGGCCGCCAGAACCTCGTCCCGGTACCGGACCCCGTTCAGGATGCCGTCAATGGGGAGCAGGGGGGTCCGGGTACCACGGCTCATGCCACCCCACACCATCACCGACCCGCCGCCGTACCGGTTATGCTCTTGGACAGTGGCGTCAGCGAACCTCTCCCCTTGACGTCGCCACACAACCCGAGCCCGGCCATCGTTAAAGGTCAGGGTGAACCTGGACTCATCCGAAAACAAGACCCGGGCCCACTGTTGCCTTGTCCAGGTCACGTGCTCCCTGGCCCAGGTCATGCGGTGCACTCTGTTGACCGGTGACAGCACGGGTCGGACGGCCGGTCTCCGTGACCTCAAGTTTGCCTCATGTAGCCGTCTTCTCACCGTGCTGCAGCTGATGTTAGCACCTGTTGCGTCCCTCAGCTGACCCCTCAAGGTCACCGCAGTGGATGCCCTTTCCCTCAGGATGGAGAGGGCAAGGTAGCGGTCTTGCTGTCTTGTCGTTACTCTGGGTCGACCCGTGTGACGCCTTTCCTGGACTGCTCCAGTCTCATTGAAGCGCTCCAGCAGTCTCTGGATTGTGGAATGCGACACTTCAAGTCGTCTAGCAACTTCCCGCTGCGCTAGGCCTTCATCAAGCAGAGCGAGGGCTCTCCCCCGCTGCTCATCCGTCATCCGTCGTCTTGCAAGCATGGTTAAAACGAACCAAGAACGGGTCCTTTTTATCCTCGTCTGCGGGCAACTTTGGCTGGAGTAGTGTTCAAAAAGGGCTTGCCTTGCACGTGCAAAGCGAATTTTGTCGCTACCTTGCCTGCGTCGTCAGAGAGACCCTGCTGAAGATTCGACAATTTCGTGTGGAAATTGTCTTCCTTGGGCCGCCCATTGCAAATCGGCAAATCCCCAAACACGTGCCAAAAGGAAACTGCAATGTTGTCTGAGCTCTTATCCATTCAGTTACGGCAACGAATTGGAGAAAAAAGTAAGAGAAAATAGGTTATTTCTCCTTTCAAAAATTGACTCAAAAACGTTCCTGGCCCTTCAATAATGACGTGTAGTATACATACAAACATACATACAAACATACATACATACAAACATATAAACATACATACAAACATACATACAAACATACATACATATATACATACATACAAACATACAAACATATAAACATACATACAAACATACATACAAACATACATACAACATACATATGTACATACATACAAACATATAAACATACATACAAACATACATACAAACATACATACATATATACATACATACAAACATACATACAAACATATAAACATACATACAAACATACATACAAACAACATACATATGTACATACATACAAACATACATACATACAAACATACGTACATACATACATATATAAACACATACATACATACAGTATACATACATACATACATACACATATAGTATACATACATACAAACATACATACATACAAACATACATACATACAAACATACATACATACAAACAAACATACATACATACAAGCATACACACATACATACATACATACAAGCATACATACATACATATGTACATACATACAAACATACATACATGAAAAAGACAGCTACATACCTGGAGTATTTTCCTGATGACAGCTGACTCAGTAGTGTTGTTTTGTAATACTCTGACACCACCAGCATACGCTCTGCCATAAAAACATGAAAACATTTAATATGCTGCCCCTCCCACAACCCTCTCCCCCTGAATCTGCATAACAGAGTTGTACCCGACAATTTCTTTTAAATTATATATCTTGACATCAACTAGGGCTGAAGGGTAAAGGCACCTACTGCGTTGGTCATAAAATTTGAGCGAAACCTGCAATTTAACGAATCTGTGAAGTGGATGAAGATTATGTGATGTCAGTCTACCTAACAAGCCCACAGTATGCTTTATTATTAAATAAAGCATACTGTGGGCTTGTTAGGTAGACTGCACCTTAACCCTTCTGTCACTGATCTCACATAAATCCAAGTGCATGACCACTGACCAGCGGTCAAATCTGTTAAAGTGCAAGGTCATTAGTGTACTGTAGCCTGTAATATGCATGACAGCACTCTTTTGTTTGTGAACCACAAGCATACACTGTGTCACATATTTCTATTCACAGCCTCCATTCTGATTCTAATTTGTGAGATCAGTATTCAGTTTTAAGCTTTGATTTTTCAATGATATAAA
>CM060310.1:92355381-92387881 GCA_030674185.1 Monoplex corrugatus | reverse complement strand
ACTGCAGTACAGCCCCTTTGCTGACAAGCATTTGACAGATGCAGTCAAAACATTAAGAAACACGCTAACAGAGATGATTTCACAGACTTCCATTGTGGATTAAAACTGCATGACAACACTGTATTCCACACTTCTTTCCACAATATGTCCTGGCTTCAACCAGACCCAAGAAAGACAAACAGATGAGATGTTGGTCAGGAACTTTGAGCAACATCCTCAATGACACATCCATGAAGTAATGGGACTGTTGTGAGGTCTCTTGTTTTCCCAATAAATCTACAACATGCTCAACTTGGGTAAGTGCCAGCTGAGGCTGAAAAATCCCACAATGATCTGTACCAAAGGGATTCCAATCCCCAATTTCCCAGTACTTAGTCATGGCTGCTGGTGAAAAATATAAAACTTAAAAGGTTTGTTTTCTTAGTTTTTTCTATGCGTATTACTATATAATGATTATCTTCTCAGAAATGGCTGTACTAATTAAACAGACAGCAGACATACAAAACAGTAGGCCTATAAAAACAAACAGTAGGCCTACGAATCATTCAGAATATCCTGACGGTAAAAAGTAAACATGATCCATGATCCTGAGGTCGAAGGGGTGTGAGATGAAGCGACTCGTTGGGGAGTAAGATGGAAGAGATAACTTTCTTAAGGCCAGCAATATGAGGTGATGCCAAAGACATTAGGCCTATAAAAATGTATACATCTATGTCTTTGGGTGATGCGTGTATCTTATCTGATTAGGGTTGGGTACACTGTCAGAGATCATCCCTGTTATCAAGGGTCACCCAACAAGCATACACTGCTGCATCACAGTGGCCACGTGCAAAAGTTTTCTCCAGTTTTGAACCCACGTAGTTTGAATGGAAGATAGGACTTCAGCTCTATGCAAACTAGGTTTCTTATCTTTATCATGGTATCACCATGATAATACTGACCAAATACCCTTGTTTTTCTCAGTAATGCAAGAGGATGGTCCGGTATCAAGACTACCCAAACACAAAATTAAGAAAACATACCCTACTGACCTATGCCTTCAAAATTGCAATTGGTGTCAATATAATATCGACATATTTTGAATTATATATATAGGCCTAGTATGATCGTATCAATCCTACTGCACTATTACTGGTATATTATTATTATAGATAATAATAGTATTACTATTAGCCTACAAATCAGTGTCAAATCACTAAAGAATTTCTTTTCTCTTGTTTACTAAACAAGAAAACAAACAGTATTTATCACACGGAATATCTTGGACAAAATGCAAACAAATAACTTCGTGTTTCAGTACTGTATGATCCGGTTCAAAAGCAAAACACACCGGTATCAACACACCCCCAGAAGCAGAAGACGATCTTCTACCGGAAGTAGGAAACCTCCTCCATAATAAATTTCAAAAGTAAAATCGGAAAGCAAAATTAGAATAGTACATATGCTAAGTAAACAACGACAATATCAGATATTGTATGAGTTTATACATATTTTAGATGTAATAAAATAATTTTCAACGTTTCTTAGAAGAAATTTGTTTTGAGAAAATTCCTGATGTTTACATTGGATACAGGAAGTCTAGACACAAGCCAAAACGTGTTTATCAAAGCTGATCAGCTTCAGGAAAGTTGTTTCAATGTTTGTGCTTTCCGTTTTCTTGAGTTGTATAATTTAATGTTTATGAATGTCAAACACACACACACACACACACAAGGGCACACACCACATTATGATCGTTACTGACATCACATTAGTCTAATTGATTAGCCGATTAGTGCAATGTGATGATTGAATCAAAATGTTCTTACTTCTACAAATCGGTGGATAACTGACCGAAATTCTATGTTTATGAATAAGTCACCTTTGTATTACAAGTTCGGAGATCATTTTATCAATTATGGTCAAATACGTTTTCATGAATTATCATCAAATATATTTTCTCTGTCAGTATGGTTTAATACATGATTGTTTCTTTGGAGTTTACTTTTTTCTCAGGAAGACTTCATTGCGCTGGGACAATTTCATATGAGCTCCAGCAAAATCACCCAGTATTTTGAAAGAATATATAGCCTAGTGTTCATGAATTGCATTTGCAGTTTGTTTATTTGTCTGTGGAAAGTGGTTTATATTAATATTTCTGAAAAATCTACATTTTCCAACAATGAAGATGCTGACCCATTGGGATAGTACTTGGACCATGATGATATAAGTTGTGCAATAGTTTTCTAATATACTATTTCATTAAAACATTGATGGGTGTGATAGTTGAGTGGTTAGGACACTGGTCTTTCAACTGAAAAGTGTCTGTTAAAACCTGCTTCGATACTACCTGTTGAGTAAAGAGTGGAGATTTTTCTGATCTCCCAGGTCAAGTGCAGACATGCTAATGCCTAAACCCCCATTGTGTGTGTGTGTGTGTGTGTGTGTGTGTGTGTGTGTGTGTGTGTGTGTGTGTGTGTGTGTGTGTGTACGCTGAACATCAAATATGCATATTAACCCTTTGACTCCCACACCCTATCTACCTACTGCAAAAACATAAGATGAAGGAGTCAAAGGGTTAAGTTTTTGCTTTGTTACCATGGTTGACAATGCAGGATGCTGGTGTGCTGGTGGGCAGGGTGCGGGAGTCAGGGTTAAAGATCCTGTAAGCCATGTCACTGTATGCTGGGTATGGAGAAATGAAAACTCCTAGCATGTACACCCCCAAAACAGAGTACAATTGCCTTAATATCAGGATAAAAAAAAAGACCATACATGTAAAAGCCCATATCACGGCTGTGCAAAACTGGCCAAATCGTTCTCTTTTGTTTGCCTGCGGACTGGCAGCTGTAGGCCTTCAAAGCCTGGCATTCCAAGAGGGGGGAAGGGGGTGTGATGCAGGTCGAGACGGGATCATGGCAGTAGCTGCGGATGAATCCCTTCTTTGTCTGTATTAAAACTTGATCATTTCACCCGGTCTTCTCCTGTCTGTAGACACGGAACCTAAGATATCTGGATGTTGATTTTTTGTAATTTACAAGTTTGTTCTAAATGCCTGCGTTACGACTATGAATTAGAATTTGTACCGTTGGCTGAAGTTTGTAATCTACAAACTTTTGCAGTCACTGTGTGTTCAGCTGCTGTGCTTTTTTGTTATAATGTGTATTCTTCACGTGTTGAAACTTCTTATTCCACTGATGCTGATTTTTTGTTTCCCCCCCCCCCCCCCCTTTTTTTTTTTTTTCCGTTTTCTCATCCTTTTGTTCTCGTTTTATTTCATCTATTTATTTTTTGTGTGTGTGTTGACTTGGAGACTGGTTTCCAAATATATATGTGATGCTGAAGTGTTGATGTGTATGGAGTTAAGTGAAAGTTTAAGGATAAGTTACTCACTATAATCTGCTTTGAACATCACATCATTCAGTCTTGTACCTAGAGCACTGTTGTGAGAGAACTGAACAGTTTTGTTGTTTCGATCGTAGTTCTTTCCTTACGTATTAGTGTTAAGTGTTGTGCGTAGAATTGAACAATGGCTGTTGTTTATGAACACACTGCATTTTTGCACAATGAGAGACTTCAGTCTTTGTGTCGAGCATGTGGTGGGCATTCCAGCAAAAAAGCAAAGCCCAGGGCTCCCATTCTCTGTCAGTATGTGCTCAAAATGCTATGCATGGCTGAGAAAACTGAAGATGTTGTCTGTTCCATCGAAAACAATATTGAAAACCAGTCTGTCTGATGTGGAGAAGGCGGCACCGATGTGGGTTAACTTTGATGCAGCCTTGTCTGTTCACCAGTGTTCCGTTTGCTCCGTGTTTGTCAGTCAAACAAAGGGAGGAAGGCCAGCCAAGAGAAAGAGAAGCTCACAACAAATTGACATGTGCAGTTGAGTGTACACTATTCCTTACTGTGTTAAAATTTCAACCTGCATTCAACACGCACCAACCTCTTGACCCCAATTCAGTGGAGTAATTAAAACGCGCGCCTCTCCTCCCAGGTTCAGGTCGAAATCTTTTAAGTAAGTGGAGGTGCACGCTGGCATGCTGTAGTTTGTGTGGCATGTTGTTCTGTGTGCATGAAAACTGTCAGGACTGCAATAACGGCAGTTTAAAACAGCAAAATTTTGTGAAATCGGAAATTAACCGTCTCCGTGCTTGTGATTGTGCATGTATTTGAACTAACACTGCAGTCTGCTTTGCCAGTCAAACATATTCGTGTTTGGTGTCATTTTAAAGCTCGTGGTTCTGGCCATCCAGCTATCTACAATACACTGTAGTTTGGCCAAAGCGCTTTAAAAAAAAATGTATCATTTAAAGTCATACCCATTTCCCCCAGTTAAACTCCAGATGTCAGCTAGGGCTGCTGACAGGCGAGAAAAAACAATCTGCCCAGGGAAGGCAGGCATCATGGTCGGGTCACGCATAGGTCAGTGCACTCGGCTCAGCAACTAAAGGGAAGGGTTGGAACAGCAGTGATATGTATATTTGAGTATACAAGAGAATTGCAGCCCACAAATGAAAAACAAAACCCAAAATTATCATTGTTTCCAGATATATTAGATCATCTTCTTCCAGTACATATTGCATTGTCCTGTTTCAGCAGTTATCAAACCACCATGGATTTTTCGGACTTTTCTGGTGCCAACATCAAAGCCATCTCTGATCTCCTGCAAACTGAGGAACCAGAGTCTGACAGTGATGAGGACATGAAGGTGAGTAAAGATTAATTTAATACAATATAATTAAGTTCATGCCCTTGCTCATTCTCTTCATTTACCCCCATCAAAAAAATGGATTAACTATAAATTTGCTCTGCTGTGCTTTAAATTCGAGAATGATCTGGTTTGTTTCTATCTTGCTGATCTTTTTTACCTCCACATTCCATTATGGCAGTTGTGCTCTTCATTTGATGCTCATTTCCTTCTCATCTCTCACTTTTGTACCATACCAATACCACTGGTCACCATTCATTCTTCTTCCAGGCACCATCTGCGTGGAACAAACTTCCTCTTTCACTCCACAGTTCTGATGATTTGTTAGTGTTCAAATCCTCTCTGAAAACTGCTCTTTTCACATCTTCATAAATGTTCCATTCGTTGTTCCTCTCCTGTTTCCCAGCTCTGGTGTGTGTGTGTGTGTGTGTGTGTGTGTGTGTGTGTGTGTGTGTGTGTGTGTGCACGCATGTTAATGTAATAATTGCATGAGTTGGTGAAATATGGTGTTGGTGCTGTTTGGCTTGTGCATTTTTGTTTTCTTTATTTTTATTTTTGTCGTTGTAAAATGTAAGCGCTTAGGGCTTTTTTGAGATTAAGCACCACAAATGTTCGTTATTGTTATTATCAGTAACAGTGAAGTTCTTGTAACCACATTTACTGATTCACTTCATAATATGTGCACGTCAACCTTTTTTAATCCTCTTTTATCAGCCGGACACAGTGGCAGCATTAGGTCCAGGTGATGTGGGTCCCCAAAAACAGGCTTCAGACCAACCACAGAGTAAAGGTATTATATATCTCTGTAGGATTATCTGTGGGGAAATGTGGATTAGTGTGTGTGTGTGTGTGTGTGTGTGTGTGTGTGTGTGTGTGTGTGTGCGTGTGTGTGTGTGTGTGTGTGTGTGTGTGTGTGTGTGTGTGTGTGTGTTGTGTGTGTGTGTGTGTGTGTGGTGTGTGTGTGTGTGTGTGTGTGTGTGTGTGTGTAAAGTTTTGGTTTGTCTAAATGTCTGTGTGGATTAGGAGTATGTCTGTATACACATACATGTATGCATGATCATGTGTGTATGTGTGCTTGTGTCTGTGTGCATGCATAAAATGTATTAGCAAGTTCTTCTCAGTCATTTAAAAATCAGCATGAATGTCAATAATGTCTCCCTAGAGGCACTAGCATCTTCATCATGTGGTCAGTGTGAGTGAGTGAGTATGTAGTGACCAGCACTGGTTTTAGGATGAGATAATGATGTTGACACTTGTGCTGCTGCTCTTGATGATGATGAGGAAAGAGGACAAAAAAAAGCAGCTGACAATGTCTGAAGGAGACAACTTTTATTGTTTGGGAGCACAGAGAGGAAAAGAAAATACACACAGAACACACACAAATACTGCCTGCGTGCACACACACACACTCACACACACACGCATGCATGCACACACACACATACACACACACACACACACTCACACACACACACACACACACACACACACACACACACACACACACACACACACACACACACACACACACACACACACACACACACACACACACACACCAACTGTCGCCAAATTTAACATCTCACTAATTTTACAGAAATTAGTCATATTCTACACATTCTTGTTAACTCTTTCATTCCTTGTTTTTTCCTACTGCATAGTATTTATAAATTATGATATGAAAATATTTCTTACAGTCCCTTGATATCAGTTGTTAAGATGAACTTAAAAGTGACCAAAACATGTTAGCTTTGTAATGCATATTGTGGTTTCAGTTACATATTACAACAGTCAAAACATGACTGACTGCCTCAGTTGTCAGAGCTGTTGGATCAAAATCCTATATCTTGAGTTCAATTCTGCATGCAACATAAAATCTGTTTGTACACTGCTCATTTTAATGCTGTGGATATTCTGGTGATGGTCATTTTAGTATTTCATAGGTTCCCCCCTCAACCCCTCCCCACTTCTTCTACTCGCTTTCATTTCAAGAACTTGGCAATGTGTAGGGGTTTGTGTAGGTCCAAGGAGACTGCCACATTATCACTGGCCTATGGCACTGGAGTGCATATGGAACTGTCCAAGTATGATGAAGACCTCTGGAATAAATTCAGATTCAAGTTAACTCTTTCATTTCTGCAGCCTGTCCATAAACTGCAAAAACTTAGTCCTTTCACTCCCTTATCCTGTCCACCAGCTTCCTGCAGGATAAGATAAGAAAGTAAAAGGATCAAGTTTTTGCTTTGCTGTCATAGCTGACAATGCAAGATGATGGCAGATAGGGTGAGGGAGTTAAAGGGTTAAGGTGAAAACAGTGTATCTCAAAGGCCTATGTAAGTTGTAAAAAAAAAAGTTTATAATTTTCGAAATTGCGCTGGTTGTCAGATGCTGAGAAGAAAAACAAGAAAGACATCTGGGATGCTGATGAAATTCCTGAAGGTGCAGAATTTGAAACTCTTGATGATCCTCGGCCTCAGCCAGAGTGAGTTCATATGTGTTGTGTGTGTGTATGCGTATGTGTGTGTGTGTGTGTATATATGCTATGTGTGTGTGTGTATGTGTGTGTGTGTGTGTGTGTGTGTGTGTGTGTGTTGTGTGTGTGTATGTGTGTGTGTGTGTGTGTGCACATTGTGAGTGGGTGTGTATTCATGTGTGTGTGTATATGTGTGTGTAAGAGAGACAGACAGACAGACAGACAGACAGAGGACTTTCAATCTGTTGTTTTGTTCATCTGTTTCTCTCTTGTGCATGTGCTTGGACATTAATCCTTGCATACACATGTGGGCAATGTCTATCAGTTGTGTGTTGTCAAAATTCATGTGTATGTATATACTTGTTTTTTAATATGTATGCATAGTACATGTTTGTGCATGAGCACATGTGCATATGCATGTGAGTGCATGCATGGTATTTGTGTGTATCAGGGCTTAAAACAGGAGGAAAAAAACCACTGAAACTAGGGGGGTCCAGGGGCCATAACTTGTGCGCCGTTGCTATGAACGCTTGCAAGCCAATCACGGATGCCTTGCTCCTTTCGTATTTTTGTTTTGTTTGTTTGTTTTTTTGACAAACCAAAATCATGGAATTCCGCCCAGACGCGGAACGTTTTAAGCCCTGGTGTATGTGTGTGTGTTTGTTTGAATGGCGTGCTTGTGTACATATGTGCATATGTGTACAGGTGTTTCAAAGCACATGTCAGTGAATTTAACCACATTGTCATTAAGTAGGACCCTGCCTGCTTCATCTGCTTACAATTCTTTGTCATGTCTGATAATTCTGGAATGTTCTGTTGCAGATATGATATTTTATACAAACAAGCAGTGACCAGTGAAGACATGTTTCTTCAAATGGGCAACAAAACTCCCCTGACTTCAAGTTGTGAAGATATGGTGGTAAGTTACCAATAAGAGGATGAAAATCTCTCCTAATCTTTCTTCTTTTTTTCTATAATTTACAAACTTTATCCAGTTTGCCTTGTTTTTAAGAGTCAATGATACATGCATTAGATGTCAGTGAAACATATATACAGTGTAGTGATGTTTTACATGTTTGCCACAAAGCTTTGTGTCTTTGTCTCACCATACAACCAGAACATGTGGTGTGAACTGAATTTGTTCTGAGACATTAAAGGCATCTCTGTGAGTGTGTGTGTGCAATTGTCTAAGGCTAGTTTATTGTTTAGTTATGGTTGGGGAAGAATTGTAACATCACAAGTGAAGACAGCTACACACCAGTAAAACTTGAGCAGGCCTGGAGACCATTCATTCAGATTAACTGTGTATGTTTTTGATTCCTTCTGTATTGTTTGCTCACTATTATCTACAGTGAAACAATCTGTGCTGCAGGAAGATGACAACATCTACCAACTCTTAACACTATTCACAAGGCTACATTAGGAAAACCTTTGCCTGTCAAATTAGAAAATGTTATTTGTTAATGCAAAGCATTCATTAGGCACCCACCCCCTTCCTTCCTCATTCCAATCCTTTACTCCCAATAACCCAATCCTTTCCTATAGCGCACTTTTTTCTGACGCTGTCATCACATCACCAGGCCTTAGTTCAGTCTGTTGAAGTCCAGTGCCATGGGAAATATTAGCACATTACTGTTGGTTTCATTTCTTTTCTTCTCTTTTATCTTTCTTTTGTTTTTTAAAATTTTAAAAACCTTTTTGTGAATATATATATTTTTGTGCTTTAATTTGAGTATACTTTGGCCAAAACTTACACCGTAAAGAAACTGATGTTGCACAACAACCAGGCCCATTTTCAAGTCATTTTGACCTTAAATGTATTTAATATTGAGGGGGGAAGAGAGAAGAGCATTTCAATAACTTATGTCAGACAATTCAGATCTTCCATTATTACAATGAGTTTTGTTTTCAGGTGAAAATTCATCTGCCTGACACCAAAATGGCTGATGTTGAGTTAGATGTCAAATCCAAGTTTTTGGACTGCAGAACACCTAAATAGTAAGTAGTGTGCATGGCTGTTTAGTTGGTGGAAAACATTTGAATGGAGATCATCATTTTAGTTGTGGTTAGTTGATTGGTTTGTTAATTCCTTGTTTGTCCACCTGGTTGGTTAATTAATTGCAAGATTTCTTTGTATATATGTGCAAGAGTAGTGTCAATCTATTATTAGTTTAAACATAATCTTAAGTCATTGTTGGATCCCATGGTCAAAAATATATCTATTCTGGTTTAGTAGATTGTCAACTGTCTGAGACTGTTTCTATCCAATTTAACACATCTTGCATGTTAGAAAGTACTGATATGGGATTTTTATCCTCTCACTTAATGGTGTGTGGTGTGTGTGTGGTGTGTGTGTGTGTGTGTGTGTGTTGTGTTGTGTGTGTGTGTGTGTGTGTTGTGTCTTGTAGTGTGTGTCTGTGTGTGTGTCTGTGTCTGTGTATGTGTGTGTGTGTATACATATATATGTGTGTTGTGTGATGTGTGTGTGCTTGATGTCTGTGTGTTGTGTGTGTGTGTTGTTGTCATGCATGCTTGCATGTACTGTGTGCATATGTGTGTCTGAATGTCTGTGTTTCATGTACAACTGGGTGCATCGCAGTCATTGTGACCACAAAAAGGAAAAGCACAGTGGAACGCCAAAACAGAGTCTTTACATGTCACCCTTCGCATGACAAGAGACCTACCTTGATGTTTTTAATTTTTAAGTTTTTGTTTTGAATGTGATGTTTTTTAATCTGAATCAAAGCCACTGCCACCATTCAGACAGACACAGACCAAAAGCTCTGGACAAGATAACAAGCACTTATTTGTCTGTCGGAAACAGGACAGGTGCTAGAGAGTGCAAAGTGCTAAGCATCTTATTTCATTAGTTGAAAATGTTTTCATATTATCTTTTCATGGCCATACTATTTTTATCGTCACCAAGCTCCATGGCAGTCAGCAGGAACTGGGGGAATTAATGGCCACATTCATCGCCTGATATGACCTGACCTTACAGATAATAATAACAGTAATGATATTTGTGAGGTACCAAATCTTGATTCAAGAATCAAACCAAGGTGCGCACTCCCATCATTCAGCAAAACAATGACCAACAATGACCAAATCTCCAGGGCACAAAGTGCATGCAAACTGGGAAGGGGAAGACAGGAGGGGAGTAGGGCATATGACCCTTGACTTAAGTCATCATCTTACTTCTCTCTCTCGACCCTGACTCAAGTCGTTATCTTCCTTCTCTCTGTCTCTCTCTCTCTGTCTGTCTCTCTCATAGACGCTTAACTAAAGTACACTCAAGCCTGTTCAATGAATGACCCTTGATCTGAGTTGTCATTTTCTCTGTCAACACACAAACTTACTCTTTCTACTTCTCTTACTCTTTCTCTCTGTCTCTGTCTGTCTGCCTGTCTGTCTGTTCTCCCCCTCATCTCTGGACAAGAGAAGGCTAATTGGGCCTCAAATGGGGGAGAGGGAGAACTGGAAATGAACCTATCTCTCCAATATATTGTTTTGGCGAGGGCAGCCAGGCAAATGAAAACGGAAAATCGTCTTTTCATGCATTTATGGATTATCTGTTTTGTTTGTTCATTTTCTGGCTTTGATTGTTTTGTTGAAGAATGAATGTGTTTTTAAATGAATTGACTGACTGACAATTTGATAGTCATGTGTACATATGTTTGATGGAGTAATTGCTACAATAAATTCATCAGTTGTTTTAATTTGAGTGTTTTTTGGTGCTGATTTGCAATATAGTATAATATATAATTATATATTATATTCTGAATATTATATATAATATATATGATGGATTTGAACACTTTTCATGTATATATATGGAAAAGTGTTCAAAAATCCACCATTTTTACATAGCAATTGCTGACATTGTCTCTCTGCCTGTCAATTTTTCAATCCTTGTATTAAAAAATGCTAATCCTCTTACACACACTGCATACATGCATGCACTCTCACAAACTCACACATGCTCACGCATGCATGCTTGCACTCAAATGTTCATTCATCATCGGCGAAAAGTTGCCAAAATGCATAGAAATTATAAAATCCAGCTATAACATCACCTACTTTTCTTGTGTACACACACACACACATGCACACACACACATGCATGCACACACACACACACACACACACACATAACACACACACATGATGTGCATGTATGAAACACACATGTCAGTGCAGTCAGATTGAAAGGCAGGAGCACTATTTGTAGGACAACCAGGGTCAGCAGTAAACAAGTACCTGACCCTGTTCAAAGTTGGGGAAGACAAAGCAGTGAGAGAGAGGAGATGGGCACCACCCACAGTTACATCAATGTAAAATGTTAAAACTGAGATCCACGAATAGACATATCATTACAATGTAACCAATATTATTCTGATGACAGACTGATACAAACATCAAATACAAATCCCATACACTACATAGAACCTCAGGACCTAGCCAGTTCATGGATTTATGTGCAGGCTTGTGCCATGATCATTTTAGATCTTCTCCATCACACAGCACCAGTAACATCAGTGCATATGGAATTTATACCAAGCATGGAGATGTCAGCTTCAGAAACTGAAACTTAGACTGACGAGCTACCTTGCTCCCCTATGACCTCAGTGTTATCTATCAGCCTTTACTTTTTTCTTTTCACATTGATTTCCACAACCAGGTTGTCAAGATACAAGATAAGTTTATTGTCCAAAATTAAATGAAATAATAAAAATTTGGCATATGGTTGTCAGTTTACATACACACACACATACACACACACATACACACAGAAACACATACATGCATGTACACAAGCGTGCGCGCACACACACACACACAACATAGAGAAACATACACAGAAAGAAACACACACACACACACACACAAAGAGAGAAACGCATACACATGCATGTAGACATGCACATACACATGAAGAAACCCTGCGAAACCCACATACACATAGAGAAACACATACACATGCACGCGCGCGCACACACACACACACACACATTCATGCAGTGAGATTAAAAAATCTTGGAAGCTCTTTCTCTTTTCCAACCATCTTGGTATGTATATGCTCACTCCAGTCCACCCGGCTATGAATGGGCAGCTGATCCTGTTCAATTTTGAGGAAGATAAAGCAGCAAAGAAAACGAAATGGGCACTACCACCATGTCCTTGAGAAAAGTTGAGGTTGAGTTGTACTACTTACTCCCATATGACTTCTTCATCTTCATCCGTTCAGTGTCCACAATCAACCAGTTGATTATTCTGACACTAATGGGAAGGGGGGGGGGGGGGGGGGGGGGGGAGGGCAGACGCAAAAAAAAAAAAATTATTGTAGGAGGCTGCAAATCTTGCCCTAAATAGGTCAAGAGTTTCTGATGACACAGCAGCCTCTGTCAAGATTTCATTCCACTCCTGGATGGTACGTGGCAGGAATGAGTTCTGTCGGTAATCCCGAACACATTGTAAGCGGTTGAGCTGTTGAGAATGCGATCTTCTGTCTCGTGATGTTGCAGCCCTAAGTTTTGGTTTTTCATCAGACCAACAGCCTTTCCAAAATCAACATACGCCAACCCATGCCGGATCTTACATAGCATGGCGAGCCATGCAATCTTCCTATGGCTCTGTAACAGTGTCCAACCTAGTTCCCTGATCATTTGTTGACACTTGCGTATTTGTTTCAGTCAGCATTCAGCAGCAAACTATCCTGCTCACCAGAAGAATTCAAAACTTGGACTGGCATGAGCCCAGAGCCTGAAGGACCCACATGTGACCACATCCACATCTCAGTAGCAGGAGTCAGAAAGCTGCTAAAAGGCCTAAACCCAAGCAAAGCCCCTGGACCAGACGGAATCACCCCCCGCCTCCTAAAGGAAATTGCGGAAGAAATTGCCCCAGCTTTGACGCTTCTCTTTCAGTCCTCCATCAATACAGGTATTGTCCCAAAAGGACTGGAAAACGGCAAACGTCTCTCCAGTGTTCAAGAAGGGTGAACAATACAGGCCTGAAAACTATCGCCCCATCTCCCTCACGAGTGTCCCATGCAAAATCCTAGAGCATATCGTAGTAAGCACAATCATGGGATTTGCAGAGGCAAACAACATCCTACGGGAGGAACAGCATGGTTTTCGGCGAGGCAGATCCTGCGAAAGTCAACTGTTGGGACTTGCGGATGAACTATCCTACAACATGGAGAAGGGGAAACAGTCAGACGTCCTAGTGATGGATTTTTCAAAAGCCTTCGACAAGGTCTGTCACTCCCTTTTAATCCACAGGCTCCGACATTACGGGATCACTGGCCAGGTCCACAAGTGGATCAAGAACTTCCTGGCAAACCGACAGCATGTGGTGGTTGTTGATGGAGCTTCTTCAAAGGCCGTTCCAGTAGAGTCAGGAGTCCCCCAGGGATCAGTCCTGGGCCCTGCCCTTTTTCTCCTCTACATGAACAACCTCCCTGAACAACTTCATCAACAGCATGGCTCTTTGCAGATGACACTCTCTGCCACAAAACCATAACTTCCCCCCAAGACCAAAGGAAGCTACAAGATGACCTGGACCACATGGCGGATTGGAAACTAAATGGAGGATGTCTTTCCACCCTGACAAGTGCCAAGCCCTCCATATCTCCAGGAAGAGAAACACACTGACTGGCACGTACCATCTCCACGGCCAAAACCTCAAAAGAGTAGAGGAGACAAAGTACCTGGGGGTCACCATCTCCCAAGACCTCAGCTGGGACACCCACATCTCCAACATGACAAACAGGGCAAACAAGACCTTAGGTTTTTTCAGGCGAAACTGAGAGTGGGGTTCCATCAACATCAAGGAAACAGCCTACAAAGCCCTGGTACGTCCCACTCTAGAATATGCCTCACCAGTCTGGGACCCCTACACTACTAAAAACATTGAAAACATCGAGAAGGCCCAACGCCGTGCAGCTCGATGGGTTGTGAACCGCCACCGTCACACTTCAAGTGTCGATTCCATGCTGACACATTTACAGTGGTCCACCCTAGCAGACAGAAGAAGAATAGCAAGGCTGACCACCTTCTTCAAATACCATCGAGAAGAGGTCAGCATCAACACCCCATTCAGGCCCACACCAAACACCCCAGCACGGTCGACAAGACAGTCACACAGGGAGACGTATCTCCTCCCTGCCTGTAAAACGAACTACAGGAAATATTCATTTTTCCCGAGGACTGTCAGGGACTGGAACAGTCTGCCCCCCGAGGTTATCTCTTCAGCCTCGGTGGAGTGTTTCAAGTCCCGAATCTGACCAGCCAGCCCCCCTTCCCCCATCCTCTACCACCACCCCACCCTCAAAGCCAGTTCTACATACCAGCGTCCTAGCCAGCGGAAATCCCCAGTTTCTATACGCATCAGATCCATCAAAATGATGATGGTGGATGTTTCAAGAAAGAAGAAGAAGAAGATGATACTTGCTGTTTACACAGCGGGCTGCCCTGTGTTGCACTGCCTTGATAGTGGTGACTTCTATCATCACATCATGATTATGCAAAAAAAAAATATATATGCATACTTTTACGCCTGCGCACACATGCACACACATTCATCTTGCACAGCCGAAAGCTTGCCCAAATACATGACTATGAAAAGGAAACAAGCTGAATAACAAGATACATTTTTCATGTGCCTATGTAAACGATTTTTTAAAATTATGCCATTGCGCTACCGCGGATACGTAATTGATTAATCAGGGGAAATCACTCTTGCTTTCTACTTGCAAGAACGAAATGATGCAAATAATCGACCATGTCACACCTCGACCACGTAGGCAGCAACGGTCTCCCGAAAGAAGTGGTGATCGGAAACAAGGTAATAAACAGAATCGGTTTTCCTTGTCAAACGTAACTGAACAGTGCTTTAGTGTCAAATCCTGTAGGTTTTGAGGCCTGATTATGCTTCGAATGCTTGATACTACAAAATCAAAGTATGAACTTCAACTTGCTTTGAGTGAATGTAATGACAGAGATGAGTGATGACGACCGAGCGGCAAGCCCATTCTCAGGCTGGGCAGTTTTGTCGTAATATTATTTACGCGTTTCATCATAGCCCTGAGGGGGGGAGGGGGTGGGTTTCGCAGGGTTTCTTCAGACAAGCGGATTTTTTTTCTTTTTTTCTTTTTGTTAAAAGAAACACTGCTTCCACAGGCACAGGACAGGTGCATGCTGTAGTTGTAGACTTGTATCATTAGCCTATAGTATTTAAGTGGATTACTACATATAATGGTTTCATTTATGTAGCGCAAATGTTCCTCGTCAGAAGCATGCTCATTACACTTTACATGAATGGAACATTAAATTTTCAATCAAGTAAAATCAGCTTTAACAAAACATGAAATGAAAGTAAGTATTAGGAACCATAGTAATATAAATATTGGGAAACATGGTAAACAAATGAGCAGTATAATATAAATAAGTACAAGCATTTGCAGACACACAAACACTAAGTATGTGCACAGATACACAGACACATACACAAACACAGATGCACACACAGGTACACACACATACACATGCACGCGTGCGCACACACACATGCGCGTGCACACACACACACACACCACATACAAACACATGTTTTCACACTTATATACATACACACACACACTATAGAATGAAAAGAAAGAATGACAAACACATGACACATATACACACACTAATGATCTGACCATCTATCAAAAAAAAAAAAAACCCCTAACACCCCCCACCCCCCATCATTAACCCTTTGACTCCCGCACACTGCCTAACAGCATCCTGCATTGCCAACCATGCTAGCAAAGCAAACACTTAACCATTTGACTCCCTCATCCTATCCATCAGCTTCCTGCAGGAAGCTGGTGGATAGGGTGATGGAGTCAAATGGTTAAGTTTTTGCAATTGGTGGACAGTGTGTGGGAGTCAAAGGGTTAAGCCAAATGTTTACAATGTTTGTGTTAATTTAGTTCTAGAATGTGTTGACATGCCTATGATAACAAAAAATTGACTGGATGTGATGGTCAAGTGGTAAAACATAATGTTGGACTTCCTGTTGGAAGATTCTGATTTGATGTGTGTAGACACCTCTGTCTAGAGGGTAAAGGGTGGAGATTTTTTTAATCTTCAAGGTCAACATGTGCGCAGATTTGCCAGTGCCTAAACCCTGTTTGTCAGTACGCACATGCAAAATATCAAACATGCACACTGCACATCCTGTAAAACACTTCAATTGCTGGCTCTTGGAAACATGAAAACACCCTGCATGCAGGTCCAGCAAAGATGCGGATTGTGCAACAATGCAGTGGAATGTGGTCAGCACACCTAAACGGCTTGTATTCTGCATGCTGGACTGAAAAGTCTGAGTATGTGTAAACTGTCATGCACATTGAGTCCAAATGAGTTCGGAGAGTAGCACTGTAAAAGAATGATTTGTTTTAAAATGACACTTATTTGTCAGTGTCCTTAGCCCATAAAATGTTAAAAGACACATTCTAGTTTCTTCTTTGCTGTATTTTTCTTTTTATGTGTATTAAATTGACATGGTAGATTGTATGATTGATATTATCAGCAAATTTTTTATCGTGTAATTGCAAGCTTTTATCAGGTGCTGTTCAAGCAATGACCATCAGATTGCGTTTCCCTCGCTACCCAAAAGATCACGATTCTGTGGAGGTATCAGATTTCTATACCAGAAAGTGAAATAGGCCATAGGCAGTGGTTATGGACATAGCCTTCCCTTGGAGATGCATTGCAGCTTTTGAATATATAAGTGCACAGTTTGTGTTAGTATTGCAGAATTGGTTTTGCTTTTAGACTGTGTAATGTATACATTTTTTTTAACAATACTGCAAATTTGCTTTTGCTTTTTAGTTTCATACTGTCTAATGTATGTATATTTCTGGAGATAAGGACAGCCTCTGGTTTAAATTGCACGGGCTGCAGATGGTTTACAAATGTTCTAGATTTAACACCAAATGTGATTTTGGGTACTGTTTGGTTGGTTGCCATACTGTTTAAGGACTCTGTGGTTAACAATATTCACCTTTAAGACAGAGTGGAAATTGGAAAAAAACACATGAAGAACAAACAAACAAGTGCAAACATGCATGCACATGTATACACAAAACCAGTTATAGGTCAGTTGTGTTAAGGAGGTTTTGTGTAATTCTTGGAAGATTTCTCCATTGAGTTTGCTTCAGACTGTGGTTGTCTTTTATGTGTGTTTTTATTTTTGTTTGTTTGTAATATTGTATCTTCTTCCCTTTTAAGCTGTCCCCTCTGCTCCTTTTATGTTGCCTATTGGGAGCACTATGGTGGTCTTCTTTTTTCTCCCTTTTCATTTACTGATTAGCACATGGATATTCATGCATTATCCTACTTTGAACATAAGACTAGTGAGTATGTATAGAACATGATGAACACTTTAGTGGACCCACAGGGACTGCTGCTGTCAGCTGTGAACTGATACAAGCTTGGGGGTTTGATCAACATCACACACTGTTACATGCACACTTCAGATTTATGCTAAATCAGTAAATGTACTATGGTGATAATATGAATTATGATGAATGCTGCCTTCATAATTTGCAAATAAGTAAAGAAATGTATGAGTATGTGAAAGATGTACAACAGCTTAGTGGAATATGGTCTGCTTACCTAGCAGCTTGCGTTCTATGTGCTCCTCTAAAAAGTTTGATTTTGTGTGATGCACAGTGAGTCTGATTCAGTGAATGAGTTTGAAGAATAGCTCTATACAAGAATGGTTTATAATAAATGACTAAGAAATATATACTAGTGTGATTGTGAAAAAATTCCAAGGTGTTTTTCATAGGAAAGGGACATAAAGAGTGCATGATTGTGAAATCCATCCGTAAAATGGTAGACAAATATGTTGAAGATGCTTAAGACGAGGAGGCATTTGTACAAAATGCAGGGTTCCAAGCAAAAATGAAATGGTAAGAATCCACAAATTGTGTAAGATTCCTTTTTTTAATTTTTTATGTAGTGTGTAGAGTTGCACTTGATGATAACAACAGTGGTGATGTGGATTAGCAAGTAAGTAGTGGGATACAAAATGATTACACCTGTTATTCTTCTTAATCTTGTTTTCATATGTTTGCTCTTCGCACTAATTACAATCAAGTTCACTGCCATTGGGATAATTTTTTTCCTCCACAATGACATTTTTTTCTGCATGAAATGCAGGGTGCTTTCCCAATGAAAAGCAGTCACCATAATATGGCACCTCTTATCATTTTCTTTTGTCCTGCATCAGTTCATGAATTTGTTTTATTTTCTTTTGAAAATGGATTTTTATACAGAATTTTGCCAGAGATATCACTTTTGTTGCTGCAGAATCTTTTAACTAATTGCATTAAAATGCATGCTACACACAGAACCTGAGTTTATTTTGTCTGAAAGACTGCAAATACACCACCATTCAAGGTCTGGTGGAGGGGGAAGAAAATCCCTGTCCAGCTGGGAATCAAACCAGGGACCTCCCACTTTCCACATAGGTGCTTAATCAACTGGGCCACTTCTCTATTTTATGTTCCTGCATACATGTACAACGTATACTCACAGTTATATGTACAGGTTTGAGCTTGCACGCATACACTTAATTTTATTGTTCACATCCATGGGCAATATTGCTTAATTAATGTCAAGAACATATTGGATTCTAAATAGCATAATCTAATCTGTTGTTTGCGTGAATGTCACTGGTTTTCTCTCTCTCTTTCTCTCTCTCTTTGTCTCTGTCTGTCTGTCTGTATGTCTGTCTGTCTGCCTCTCTCTCTCTCTGAGTCTCTCCCTCCCTCCCGTTCTATCCCTCTTTCTGTCTTTTATGTAATTGTTTTTCTGTAATTGTAGTTAAGAGTTTGTTCTGTTTGGGGGTTTGTTGTTGTTGCTGTTGTTGTTTTATGCTTGCTCTGAACACACACTTCATGGGAAAAGAACATGTACACACATACACACACGTGCACACACACATAAGCAGCGTACACACAGTTTTTAAAAGTTATTTTGCTGTTCACATAGGCAGCAACACTTTTTTTTATATTGCTGTCCCAACTTCTGCTCTCCCTCAGACAATTGATCCCAGGCTGATCGTTTTTATTACATGACACTCCACCAACCCCCACTTTATTCAGTCAAGATCCCAGGGTGACAAAGCCCATGACAACTACAGTATTAGTGTCGAGCCACCATTAGAGCCACCCACCAGAGAAGATCCTGCATTACCATTGGGTCACTTCAGTGTTCAGCGGTGCCTGTTCTGTTCCAACTTACTAAAAACACTGCCTGCCTAATCACCTACTAACAACAGTAATCGCTTTGTAGCAGAGCCCAACTGAATGACCCTCCAGGAAGAAGACCACTACCAAGGCTCTCCCACATCTGCACCCCTCCCCCCCCCCCCCCCCCCGAAAAAAAAAAAGCAGAACAAACATGCGCGCCGCCACACACACACACACACACACACACACACACACACACACACACACACACACACACCACTAACACTAACACTAACACTAACACCCAGGTCACAACATGAACTCCCTCAGACACAGAAGAAGTAGGCTGTAGAGGAAACTAGCACTGAGGTCACCATGAGGTTAGGGCATGAAGGATCACAGAATGTGGGATAATTTACATGATTAGTGTTGTCATGAGAATGGGGATGATGATGGAGTTCTGTATAGGATTCAGACTATGTGACAGGGCTGTACTCCATATTCACTGTCATAATATACTCTGGTGTCAACAAGGCCCAAGAGATGAAAGACATCCTAAGTGTTGGTCAAGAATTTTGAGCAACACCCACAGTGACACATCAGTAAAGGGGATGAGACTCAACTGTGTGGTCCCGGTGTTCCCAACAAGCACATTGTACACTGAACTCTTTTATAGAAGCTGGTCAGGGATGAAAAATTCCACTTTTTTTTTTCCTGTTTTGACTGAAGGGGGTTTGAACCCACGATTTCCTAATCAGTGGTCTTTTGTGTAACCCCTTTGCCATGTTGACGGGTTAGGCAGCTACATTAAATTGAGCCTATCAGCCTGTGCATTCTAGATGTGTTGGGAGTGTATGTTATTACATTATAGTTTATGGTATTATCTTAATTGTATTCTGTGTTATTGTAGTCTAATTGAAGTGCTTCTGTTGCAGACTATTGATTTGTCACAGCTGCCAGAAAGAGAAAGATGGAGGTTAGTTGTTTCATGTTGTTGTAAAAAATTAATATTTGTATTTTATTTTATGGCTTGTGGCTTACAGTGCAATGTGATGTGGTTTTGGATGTGTGAAAATAGATCATTGCTTATTGAATAAAGTGTGGGCTATTTTCAGATTGTGTGTGGATGTATGTGTGCGAATTTTTGAATAGTGTGTGTGGAGTGTTTGTTTTCCTTTTTTGTTTGTAATAGTGGCAATTTACTTTTTTCTTTTTCTTTCTTTCTTTTTTCTTTCTTTTCTTTATGTTGAAATTTAAGATGACCCTCAAACTATCACACTATCACACAGCAAAGGAAAATTCTTTGTTTTTCCAGCATCTCAAAATGTCCACAAAACTGAGTTGGTATAGTGTTGACTATGTTTAAATGAAATCTGTCTGATATCACCCATGACAATATTACTGGTTCTGATAGATATGATATCACCCATGACAGTATTGCTGATTGGGATAGATATATATCATCCATGACAATATTGCTGGTTCTGGTAGATATCACCTATCACCTATCACACCCACAGGTTGATGCTATTAGAATAGATTGTCATGAACCATTCATCACACACACACACACACAACACCACACACACACACACACACACACACACACACACACACACACACACACACACACACACACACACACACACACACACACACACACAGAGGTTGGTGCTATTAGAATAGATTGTCATGAACCATTCATTACACACACACACACGCACACATATATCACTCATAGTGAACAGATGTTAAATTAAAGAACGAACGAACACACACACACACACACACACACACACACACACACACACACACACCACACACACACACACACACACACACACAAGAGGTTGGTGCTATTAGAATAGATTGTCATGAACCATTCATCACACACACACACACAGACATGTGCACACTCGCATGTGTGCACGCATGCACATGCGCGCGCGCACACACACACACACACATTGATGCTATACTAATAGAAGAGATTGTTTTGAACTACCGGTAATCATGGTTTGCAAACAGACTGAAAATGATCAAGCTGCCTGAGCCCTGATTATAATAGGAGCCTGTAAGTCCACTGATAACGAAAATAATTGCTGCCTGGCAGAGACAGACTCTCTGAGCATCCCCCTCCTCCCCTAGAAAGAAAACCATCACCGCATCCTGTCTGTGTCTGCTTCCTCTTGACTGGAAGCACCCAAATCCCAGCATTAACCCTTTGACTTCCACACCCTCTCCACCAACTGCAAAAACTTAAACTTTTGACTCCTTCACCATATTTGCCAGCATTGTGCATTGTCAACCAGGGCAGTAAAGCAAAAATGTAACTTTTCAATGAAAGGGTTAAGTTCAAGAAGGTGGTGGACAGGGTGAAGGAGTGTCTTTTCCTCAAAATATTTCTGGAGTACTGTACATTTGTTTTCCTGCGATTTGTGGTCCCATCCTTTATACAGATTGCTGCAACTGTGATTGGAGTGTATCATTTGAGGTATGATTTTTGGAATGATTTTACTTGGGTCATTCTATCTTCATTATCATAGCATATACAGTGTGTTTGGTTAGCAGTGCTTGGCTTAGTTATTGGTGTAGTTCTCATTTGATCTGTCCCTTTATATCTGTATCTTCATCTGGATTAAATGATTCCAGATTGCATTTATTTTGCAGTGAGTACATGGTGTGAATTGCTATCACCAGTAGTGGTAGTGTCATCGATTAGAGTATCAGTTTGATGGTAAACAGTGTGTGTGTGAGAGAGAGAGAGAGTGAGAAAGAGAGCGTGTGGTGTGTGTGTGTGTGTAGATGCAGAAAAGCTGCTTGATCTTCATTGTTTGGGTAGTATCTATTAGTGAAAATCGGCATGAAGTTTTCAGTTTGAATCTTTGTGTAAAAAGCATTGTGACTTTTGCATTTGTGTGCCTGTATTAATGTGTGAAAAACAGCAGGTCCTTTTTAGGCTTTTTGTATAAGTGTATGAAAAGCGGCATGAAAATTGGAGTCGTTTATAAGTGGTGAATTAATGTTTAAATTTTTTTTTTGGTAAGATAGCATGACTGAATGTTTTCATGATTATGTGAAAAGCACCATAAACCTTTCAGTCTTTGTGTAAAAGTATGTAGAACAGCCAGGAGTTTTGGGTTTTGGAATAAATGAGTGAAAAATTGTAGCATTCTTTGTGTTTATGTGAATATTTTTAAAAAGCGATGACTTTTAGATCTGTGTATATGTGAAAACCAGTACAGAACAAGTTAATGTTTCAGAAAAGTGAGGAGGTAAAAACCTCAACTTTCTCAGTGCCAACATTATGAGGATAATGCCCATCTCCTTCATCGCTTTACCGTCCACAGTTGTGATCAGGATGAGGTATCCATCCACAGCTGGGTAGACTTGTTATTGCAAAGTTTTTGAGAACCAGACCCAAACCCATGCAGTTGGGAAGATGGAGTTCTGCCTCGTCATCAGCAGGTCTCTGTGTTTCATAAAAAGTGTGGTAAGCAGCATGAACATTTGAGTCTTTGTAGTAGTAATTTGACCCTCAAGATTGAAGAATGCCTCTGACAACTGTCTAGTGAGTGAGTGAAGAAACCTGTGTTTGGAATAGGTTAAAGTGTATAGCCACAAAATCACACAGCCTTGGCAGCTGAGCTTGCAATGGTACAGAATTTTGTCACAGAATCAGTAATCAGTGTGGTAGTAACCCTACCTGGTGGACCATGCCCCAACCACAGATGGTCTTCAGTAGGTAGCAATGGGTGCAATAAGTAATCAACAGCATCAGTAATCAGTGTGGTAGTAACTCTACCTGTTGGATCATGCCCCAACCACAGGTGGTCTTCAGTAGGTAGCAATGGGTGCAATAAGTAATCAGCAGCATCAGTAATCAGTGTGGTAGTAACCCTACCTGTTGGATCATGCCCCAACCACAGGTGATCTTCAGTAGGTAGCAATGGGTGCAATAAGTAATCAGCAGCATCAGTAATCAGTGTGGTAGTAACCCTACTGTTGGATCATGCCCCAACCACAGGTGGTCTTCAGTAGGTAGCAATGGGTGCAATAAGTAATCAGCAGCATCAGTAATCAGTGTGGTAGTAACCCTACCTGTTGGATCATGCCCCAACCACAGGTGGTCTTCAGTAGGTAGCAATGGGTGCAATAAGTAATCAGCAGCATCAGTAATCAGTGTGGTAGTAACCCTACCTGTTGGATCATGCCCCAACCACAGGTGGTCTTCAGTAGGTAGCAATGGGTGCAATAAGTAATCAGCAGCATCAGTAATCAGTGTGGTAGTAACCCTACCTGTTGGACCATGCCCCAACCACAGGTGGTCTTCAGTAGGTAGCAATGGGTGCAATAAGGAATCAGCAGCATCAGTCATCAGATGAGAGAGCTTCTCCAGATTGTCTTAGACCTAGACCTTTGGGTAGGACCAGAAGTGCTTGCCTGCCCAGGACAGCCGAACAGTCTTTGTACAAATGTGTAGAAAGCAGTGTAAAATGTTTGTAATTGTTTATTTAAAAAAGCGGTTTGAATCTTTGTAGCCTACATCTTTGTATAAATGATTTTTCCATGTGTCAATATAAATCTGTGAAGACAGTAAGTCTTGATCCTTTTGTCGCAGCCTGAATGTATGAGAACGCTGCTCAGTTTTGGGATCTTTGAGAAAATGTACGAAAAGCAGTACAGACTGAATGGATGTGTGAAACTTTTCAGTTGATCCATTGGTTTACGTAGTGTATTTTATTTTGTTTTTGCTTTTGTCGTAAGTGATTCACTGTATGAAATTCAGGTGGCTCTCCTTGGGGGAGGTGCGTTGCTGTGGCGCAATGCAGTGTCCCAATTTTTTTTTTCTTTATAGAACTGTATGTGAGTATTTTTCTGTACTTATGAAGTGGATTTTGGTGTCCTAGAATCCATAACTTTCATTGAGTGTGTGCTGTACGCAGGACCTTGGCTTACTGTCTCATCTGAAAGACATATACCTAGACTGTCACCTAGGATCTTGTGGAAGGAGAAGCAAAATCCCTGTCTGATCCGTGATTTGAACCTGGACTTCTCCTGTCATAGGCATGTGTTTTAATCACTAGGCCACACACTCCTCTCAGCGACCTTACACAAGCTGTTCTCAGCCACCGGGGCCTCCTCCTAAATACAGGGTATAGTGATACACAGAACATTTGTTTTCTGCAACCTGCCAGGGTGACTAATAATGATAACAATCACTTAACTCGTCCTATCGTAACTGTTAGTCCTCGTGACAATAGCATTTTGTCATTCCTGTATTTTGTTTTGTTGAAGTGTTCATTAATTAGTGAGATATACTAGTACAATATGACAAGATGGTGGCAAAAATAGTATGCACTTGATTCTGGTTCTCAAAAGTGGCAACACATTTATTTCAGCTATCATACATCTTTCATTGTAAATTTATGTTATATTAGGGTTTCAGTAATAACAATAACTGACATTGACACAATCGTTTGTAGTAAGTGTTATGAACATATGTTCTAGTGAGCACCATGAGTTTTTATTGTAAATTCATGTTATTCGGTAATAAATGATAGTAAAATGAGATCTAGTGAGCATCTTACATTTTATCTTTTGTTGTAAATTTGTGTGATTGATTGATAGATTTGGTTCAGTTTTTACGTCAGTACCCACCTCAGGTGATATGGCCGACGAGGATAACCATCCCAGGAAAGTGGGGGAAGGGGGACCTATAGCATCCTATACCGACTCCACCAGAACAACGATGATGTTAAGTTGGGACAGTGAGAAGGCCAGTTTTAATGTAGCGCATCCCGGGATTCGAATCCACAACCAGTAGCATGTGAATCCGACGTCAACCAAGTGAGCTGCTGGGGCCCGCTTATGTGATTGTAGAATCTTAGTGATATTCATACTGTCACACTGACAGATATTACTGATGCAGTGAATGTCAAGACAGTAGCACTGGTGAAAATCTGTAGGTCTTCATTACTTGGAGCTGTAAGCATGGTCAGGTTTCACAGGTAAACCACACAGCAGTGGTTATAACAAAACATTGTAGCCTATGTTGTATATAACTATTGTGCCATCTGCAATTGTCAAGTTTAACAGCTAAATCACAAGGCAGTGAATATAACAAGCATTATATGTATTCATGTATAAATATTGTGCCATTACGAGTTTCCCACCTCTGCAGTTTTCAGTTGGTGAATCACGAATAGTTTACATTATAGTTTGTATGAATAATGGATCGCCACTCTTTAAAGCTGATATTCTAGTCCTGGTTTTGCATTCAAATTCTGAAATCCGATGTTTTATGTGTTTGTTAGGAGAATGGAAGGTCGTATTCGAAATTTGGCATCAGTAAGTCTTGATCTCTAGTCATGCAGCCTCATTTTTCTTTTTCTTTTTTTCTCCCACCCACCCCCACACCCTCAGCATTCCGAGCAGTTTTTTTTATGATGTATGATACACGTTGTTCTGCCCACACAGTGCAGTTGGTATGTTGCTGCACACTGTCTGCATGCTCCTGCTTCGATGGGTGTGCATACTGGTGTTTTCAGTTTCCATAAATCACCTGATACATATGTGACTCACAGGATCTTTAACATGCGTATATGCAGCCTCATTAATGTGAATTAAAAGGTGAATGGACATGATGTCTTTTTCTGCTAGACAACCAAATCAAAAGGATTATCTTGTTCTTCTTCTGCATTTGAGCTTTGTCATGCCTCAGATGGTCAGTGTATCCATCTGAAGCATGTTTATTTTATCTGGGATGGGTATACGCATGTTGTTCTTGTCCACACTGCACAGGCAAAGTAACCTTGCTGCAAAGTCTGCATATGCCTAGTAGAGTTGGGAAAATACGCAATAAATTTCTGAACAAATACAAGTGAATGGACCTTTAAGGCAGATAAATGGAACAGAACAGGTGATAGAAAGGAAAGAAAAAGGCAGAAGCAAACAGTGTTATTAGAAAAGGAAAATTTCATCATTATGATAACTCATGCTTATATAGTTTTATTGTCAAAACTCATGTGCATCATTGCATATTACACAAAAATAAAGTAATAGCATGAAGAACTTGAGCTGTCAGCCCTGCAAACCACACTCCACTATGCTGTTGCCAAGTTGACTTCTGGCACAGAATTTCCAGGAGGTGGAAGTTCTGTTTATATAATGAACTGTCCGCATTTCCAAGGGGAACTGGGGGATATTAAAGTATTGTACAGCTTTGTTTAAATGTTCATGTTCTTTATTGATGTTGATGTTGGTGTGTGTGTGTGTGTGTGTGTGTGTGAAACCATTTTAGTTCAGTTTACAATAATCATAGTTTAGTTATGCAAGTGCAGCTTGTCCTTGTGAAGCAAGTGTTCAGATGTTTGGGCCAAGTGCGCACATGTTTGTGCTCAAGTGTGCCGAAGTGTATGTGGCATATCTAGTGTAGTAGATACATTTCAACACAAAAGTGACAGTTATAATTGATGAGGAGGCTTGAAGAGGTATGTTGTATGCAGTTCATATAAGAGTAGGCTACTTTTTATTATTATTATTATTTTACAGATGCATATATTATGTCATTTTCGTTGCATATAAATGGATATTTGTCTTTATTGCTTCTTCGTTTTTAACCTCAGATTCACAAGGAAAGACATGTTTACCAATCTGTATGTTCACGTGTGTACGATAAGTGAGTGCAAACATTTGTGACATTTCTTTGTCTTTGTCCAGTAATCAGTGTATGGTTTGTTCATTTCCAACCGTGATGTGTGCAGTTCTACGGTTGCATTATTATGATTAACTCATGAGGTCTGTGCAATTCCATAAATAAAGACTTGTGAACTGTTTTGTCTCTGTCTTGCTTCTGGTTGGTAAGAATCTAACAGCATTTTATCGTTGTGTGTGTGAATCTTCTTTTTCATTCTGAGAATGATGGTTGGTAGTGAAACTCAAATGGAAGTTGCCGTACAGATGATCTTTTTTCTCTCTTGACGACCACCTGACATAGGACATGGAATATAAAAATGTATAAAGCTGGGAAAATAGTGCAGACTGCTATGGAATGAAGAGGTGTAAGCATTGTCCATCTTGATTCACCCGTCAAGCAAGTGTTTCGGCTCTTAACTTCTTGGAGTGTAAAGAGTTAAGGGCCGAAACACTCGCTTGACGGGGGTTTCTCCTCTGAGGACTTCTGCTGTCCAGCTGTCCCCAGAGTTTCTTACTACTTTGTCCATCTCTGTCCATCTTGATGCACTTCATTCCAGTATTGGAGATAGGAAGATAATTTTGACTTGGAATTTGACAAATTGCATACCGGTAGCATAGCAGAGTTCAAAGTGCAGAGTTCACGGGGATTCATCGCACTCTGACCATTATATCTGCATTCCAACCAATCCGCCATCTGTTTGCTGACAGATTCCTCAAGTCTGTGCAAAACCCTATGTGTTGGCAAGGTCTTGAAATAAAAAGGAATTTGGGTGGGGGAGGGTTATGATCCTATGCAACACTAAGCTGACACCATCACAATGATCTGAGCAGTAAATAGGGCAGCCAACAAAGCACTTTCTGATCTAATGAAACACTAAGTGACACCATCACAATGATCTGAGCAGTAAATAGGGCAGCCAACAAAGCACTTTCTGATCTAATGAAACACTAGCTGATACCATCAGAATGATCTGAGCAGTAAATAGGGCAGCCAACAAAGCACTTTCTGATCTAATGAAACACTAGCTGACACCATCACAATGATCTGAGCAGTAAATTGGGCAGCCAGCAAAGCACTTTCTGATCTTATGAAACACTAAGCTGACACCATCACAATGATCTGAGCAGTAAATTGGGCAGCCAACAAAGCACTTTCTGATCTAATGAAACACTAGGCTGACACCATCAAGATGATCCGAGCAGTAAATTGGGCAGCCAGCAAAGCACTTTCTGATCTTATGAAACACTAGGCTGACACCATCAGAATGATCCGAGCAGTAAATAGGGCAGCCAACAAAGCACTTTCTGATCTTATGAAACACTAAGCTGACACCATCACAATGATCTGAGCAGTAAATTGGGCAGCCAACAAAGCACTTTCTGATCTTATGAAACACTAAGCTGACACCATCACAATGATCTGAACAGTAAATAGGGCAGCCAACAAGCACTTTCTGATCTTATGAAACACTAAGCTGACACCATCACAATGATCTGAGCAGTAAATTGGCAGCAACAAGCACTTTCTGATCTTATGAAACACTAGGCTGACACCATCAGAATGATCTGAGCAGTAAACAAAGCACTTTCTGATCTCATAAAACACTAGGCTGACACCATCAGAATGATCTGAGCAGTAAACAAGGCACTTTCTGATCTTATGAAACACTAGGCTGACACCATCAGAATGATCTGAGCAGTAAACAAAGCACTTTCTGATCTTATGAAACACTAGGCTGACACCATCAAGATGATCCGAACAGTAAATTGGGCAGCCAACAAAGCACTTTTTATGTTGCCGAATGGAATAGGATTCGATATATCAAATTTTGAATCTACAGCAGAAATACGGGACAGCAATGGCCAGCTTGAACAGGAATCTGGAGGATCTGGAGAATCAACGAGGCAACTTATCTATAATAATAATAATTAATAATAATTACAATATTTATATAGCGCAAAATCTTGACTTATCTGACTGCATGTTCCAGATTCTGCTTCAACCAAACAAGTCCAGCACGATCAGTTTCACCACACACCATAGTCTTTCAGCACTCTTCTCTTCCTGTATCCTCCTTCCTCCACATTACCCTGTCTCCTTCGTGGCAGGATGGGTTTGGGCATGTGTGGCGTATGGACATGGTCAATGGAAAATTTTAAACGATTAAAACATTGTTTCTGTGAGTGTTTTTATCAGAAGTTGTATAGGATTTTGTGTGTTGATAACAGGTGCTCTCTGCATGTTAAAAGAGAGATGTGGGTGTATCTTTGTGCCCCCAACGACCATATTGATTTCGGGATTACAGGACATCACAAACCTTTATCCTCTGTCGCTACGATGAGAAAGATTACGCTTTTTTTCACAGAAGGAACAGTTTTGATGCCGTCAGTTGAGACAACAAGAGTCTTAAGTAATGGACAGCAGTAATATCTCGTATCATCGCAGCATATTCATCAAAAGACTGATAGTACATTGTTAAACCCCAACAAATGATACTGATAATAATTTGATAGCCAGCCAGACAAACGTACACGAAATCAGCGCGAGAAGGAGAGGCATTGTGATTTTGATTTGTTATATCTGTGATAAGATAGGATGAAATGAAACAGGGACAGAAATAGCCACGGGCAAGGAAAACGTGAAGGAGATGACTGTAAATGGTTAACTCTTCAGTGACCTGTGTGTTTCAATGACCTTGTGATAGGGAAAAGTACATCTGCACAAGAAAATCCACAAGGCCATATGCGTTTCACAACATTTCTAGATAGACAATCAAATGGATCACGTAGTAAAAATTTACGAAACGGATGGAAATTAGAGCAAGAACAAGAGTGGGTTCAGATCACCATCTAATCGAAAGGAAAGAAACTCAGATGATTACAAGAACAAGGATGACAGGATTTGAAAGTACATAGGCCTACCAGTTTTCTGCAAGACACCAAGACCTCGTCACAGGCAAAACAACCCAGTGCACGCATTTCTAGCTGATCTCAATGAACATTTTATTGCAGAACTGTTCTGGGAGCGCTCCAAATCAGTTTGGAAAGAGATCTACGAGGACGTATTTGGAAGAAGAAAACACAAAATACTTGAAAGACTGGACCTCACAGAGACTGTCAGAAAAATCCAGAATAAAAAAACTACAAAAGTAAACCAGTCAATCAAAGTAAAACCAGAGCACCTGAACGGAAAACGTCCACAGCTGCAGGCCCTACAGTAAGACCAGTAAAGACATTATGAAGTAAAACCAGAGCACATGAACGGCAAAAGTCCAACAACTTCAGGCCCTACAGTAAGGCCAGTAAAGACGTTATGAAGTAAAACCAGAGCACCTGAACGGCAAAAGTCCAACAACTTCAGGCCCTACAGTAAGGCCAGTAAAGACGTTACAAAAAGTGAACGAGCACAAAAGACGCATTTCAAGGACAGTAAATGCGGTGGGCCTACTTGTCTTCAGCTCCCAAGAGAGAAAAAGCAGGGTTGTCTCTCTTTGTAATGGTCAAACAAAGCAAGAGAAGAGGAAACAAAGTTTCGGTTTCAGTTTCAGTTTCTCAAGATGACGTCTCCGCGCTCGGAACGAATTCCATACGCACTAACGTCACAGGTGCCATGTGTATGGTGATCATGGCACAAACCTTAAGCCTGCACATAAACCCATGAGCTGGCCATGTCCTGAGGCCCTACCTAGACTATGTATTACATAGTCTATATTTAATTTATTTTAATACTGGTATTTTGTCAGCCTACTGCTGGAATAATCTTGGTTACATGTACATGACATGTCTTATCTTCAAAAAAGGAACATACATATAAAATAAAAAGAAACAAAGAAAACTTTTTAATCGAAAGAAGTAACTGTCTGGTCCAAAACAAAGCAAACAAAACAGAAATCTTTCAGGGTGACACTGCGGTGAAAGAAAAATGTGGATGGATGGGCAGAAAGGAAGGTCGTAAGCCACCCTCCCAGTGTGCTGAGCCACCCTTTATGTTCTCCATATTTACTCAGTCAAAAATGCTGAGCCACCCTTTATGCTCTCCATATTTACTCAGTCAAAAATGCTGAGCCACCCTTTATGTTCTCCATATTTACTCAGTCAAAAATGCTGAGCCACCCTTTATGCTCTCCATATTTACTGTCAAAAATGCTGAGCCACCCTTTATGTTCTCCATATTTACTCAGTCAAAAATGCTGAGCCACCATTTATGTTCTCCATATTTACTCAGTCAAAAATGCTGAGCCACCCTTTATGTTCTCCATATTTACTCAGTCAAAAATGCTGAGCCACCATTTATGCTCTCCATATTTACTCAGTCAAAAATGCTGAGCCACCCTTTATGTTCTCCATATTTACTCAGTCAAAAATGCTGAGCCACCCTTTATGCTCTCCATATTTACTCAGTCAAAAATGCTGAGCCACCTTTTATGTTCTCCGTATTTACTCAGTCAAAAATGCTGAGCCACCCTTTATGCTCTCCATATTTACTCAGTCAAAAATGCTGAGCCACCCTTTATGCTCTCCATATTTACTCAGTCAAAAATGCTGAGCCACCCTTTATGTTCTCCATATTTACTCAGTCAAAAATGCTGAGCCACCCTTTATGTTGTCCATATGTACTCAGTCAAAAATGCTGAGCCACCCTTTATGTTCTCCATATTTACTCAGTCAAAAATGCTGAGCCACCCTTTATGTTCTCCATATTTACTCAGTCAAAAATGCTGAGCCACCCTTTATGCTCTCCATATTTACTGTCAAAAATGCTGAGCCACCCTTTATGTTCTCCATATTTACTCAGTCAAAAATGCTGAGCCACCATTTATGTTCTCCATATTTACTCAGTCAAAAATGCTGAGCCACCCTTTATGTTCTCCATATTTACTCAGTCAAAAATGCTGAGCCACCATTTATGCTCTCCATATTTACTCAGTCAAAAATGCTGAGCCACCCTTTATGTTCTCCATATTTACTCAGTCAAAAATGCTGAGCCACCCTTTATGCTCTCCATATTTACTCAGTCAAAAATGCTGAGCCACCTTTTATGTTCTCCGTATTTACTCAGTCAAAAATGCTGAGCCACCCTTTATGCTCTCCATATTTACTCAGTCAAAAATGCTGAGCCACCCTTTATGCTCTCCATATTTACTCAGTCAAAAAGTGTGTAAGTTGACGAGAATGTTCTTGTTAATGGCTAAAACCTCTCATAACAAACAGAGGGGGCAGCATGACAGAGAGTTGTGTGTGTGTGTGTGTGTGTGTGTGTGTGTGTGTGTGTGTGTGAAATGTGACATTATCAGGCCCCTTGCTGTCTATAAACTGTGCTGATAATTCTTGACAAAACAATTGGGTGGTTTTTCCTTTTTTTTTTCTTTCTTTTATTTTCTCCTGATTCCAGGAA
>CM060310.1:92347881-92352881 GCA_030674185.1 Monoplex corrugatus | reverse complement strand
GTGGAGACGGAAGCGGAAACTCATTCGCCAAATTAATGACAGCTGCAACTGCTGCTAAGGCCATTATCTTCGGGAGAGTAAAGATGCTGATCCACAGTACCATGTGCAGTCTTACCACAATCATACATTATTCGTTCCCATGGCAGCCGACAGTAAACGTGAATTCATCACCTTCAGTGTTGATGTCTGACAGTATCCGCTGTCTTCTAAATTTTATATGAAACAGGTGTATGATAGCCTGATTCACTTCTAGTTCATATATTCTGATGTGATATTTTCCGCTCAGTTTTCACGTTGTCCGCCTTTCCATGTTCAATATTGATGTCTGACAGTATCCGCTGTCTTCTAAATTTTGTATGAAACAGGTGTATGATAACCTGATTCACCTTCAAGTTCTTATATTCTCATGTGATCTTTTTCGCTGTTTTCACATCGTTCACCTTTCTAGTTAAATTCTTACTGAGCTTTACCATGTAAATACTTTTCAGAGGAAATTAAAAGAAAAAAATTGCATGGGACTTTTTGTCACTCTACCCCCTCCCAACCTCTTTTCTCTAACAGTATCTGCCTCAAAGAGTTGTGTTTTGTTTCTGTTGTTTCGACCAGACCGTTGATTCTGTATGCAAGTTTGTTTTTATTCCTGAGCTTGTTTGTCGTATTTTTTTGTGCATTGTTTGTCTTTATTATTGCTACTTACTTTACTTTTTCCTTCCGCTTGTACCAGTGGGCGTCGCGGGGAGATACAGTCGTCTGTCAGCAGCAAGGCGGGTGGCCTGGAGAAGGGACATCTCGTGAGGTCTGAGGGTGTCTGCCACGGAGTCGCTCCATCGTCGTCTTGGTCTTCCCTGGCTCTCCAGCCAGAGTATCTGGTTTTGTATGCCCGAAGAGCTGGATGGTTTAGGGGCATACGTGTGAGGTGTCCGAACCACTTGATCCTCATATGTTCGATGTGTTATAGGATTGGTGTTGCTCCTACCATGTCTCGTATCACCTCATTTCTGATCTTGTCCCGCCTTGTCTTGTTTACTGCTTTCCTCAGGCATTTCATTTCACAGGTGACCAGTTTTCTTTCGAGGACTTTAGTTAGGGACCATGTCTGGCACTGGTATGTCAGCGTTGGTAGAAAAATGGCGTTGATGAGTTTCGCCTTAGTGCTGGTGGGAATGCTGGGGTGTTTCAGGAGAGGGGCAAGTTGGTAGCTGACTGCGTTGGCTTTCTGGCATCTGGTCTCGATTATTATTGCTAAACAACACTAACTGGGGATTCAAATACAGAGGCAGATCCCCATAGTGATGCCGGAGGCTCTTTCAATATACATAGTATCCCCACCTTCTGGAAATTCTGTGCTAGAAATTTCCTCTTTTCCGTCACTCTCTTTGTCTGTCTTGTTCCTTTGCTTTCTGTCATTTCGTCCTATCATTTTCTGCTTTGCTGGTCCGTTCACCTGTATGCGTTCGATGAAGCTTTACATACTTTTCCTTGGGATTGATAATTGGGTGCATTCATTGAGTGCATTTTTGGCACTAGGGAGGTGAGATATGCGGAAGCAATTTTATGTAATTTGGGCCCGTTTTTATATATATGTTTTGGTGTCCTTAGGTATGCTTAAATTTGTATTCAGGTGTGTCTTTTTAAATCCTTTGTGCGATAAATTGGAGGGAGTGGTCAACGCCGGGGCCATGTCCTTAGATTATGTGCGCCAATGCATTGATATGTGTACTTAATTTTCTTTCTTTCTTTCTTCTTCTTCTTCTTCATTTTTTCATGTTGAAGTTTTTGTATGTTTTGAAGCGGTTATAGCCCTGGTATGGCTATACGCAGTCGGCTGGGCTTTAAACAACAATAACATCAACAGAGGTAGATCTAGAACAGACGGTAGCGGAGCATCTTTGTTGCTACCCTACATGGTAATAGCCAATAAGTATTACTGACACACAGCTGACATAGCAGGAAAAATTTGGGACGCTTCAATGATCTTCATGGAATTAGGGGACAAGAAGAAGAAGAAGAAGAAGAAGAAGAAGAAGAAGAAGAAGAAGAAGAAGAAAGAAGATGATGATGATGATGGGATGGTGATGGTGGTGGTGATGATGATGATGATGATGATGAAAGATGATGATGAAAGATGATGATGATGATGATGATGAAGAAGAAGAAGAAGAAGAAGAAGAAGAAGAAGAAGATGATGATGATGATGAATGATGATGAGAAGATGAAGAAGAAAAAGAAGCTGAAAGAGAAGAAGAAGAACAAGAACAAGAAGAACAAGAAGAGAAAAAGAAGAAAGAACAATAAGAACAAGAAGAGAAGAAGAAGAGAAGAACAAGAAGAGAAAAAGAAGACCGTTTTAAGGCAAACAAACTCACTTTACCTCTCTCGGGGCTGAGGACTGCCAAGAGGATGTTACGATTGGAGAAGTTGAATTTGACGTAGCTTCTCTGTTCTGTTCTTAATCGTGGCCATCATACTCTGCTATCTCAAACGATAGATATAAATAGTAAAACACATGAGTCACTCAGTGAACTGACGGCCTCCAATGGTTCAGCATCGATTCTGACGTAATCTGATAAAAATGAATCAAAAAACACACACACACAAACAACACACACACACACACACACACACACACACACACACACACACACACACAACACACACACACACACACACACACACACACACACACACACACACACACACAGAGGAAATTAAAAGAAAAAAATTGCATGGGACTTTTTGTTTGTTTGATTTCACTCTACACACACACACACACACACACACACCACACACACACACACACACACACACACACACACACACCACACACACACACACACACACACATCCAGAAAAGTTAAAGACTAAAGTTTGCCAGTAAAATGATATTGTATTCAAGAAGTGGTAACTGCTTCTATATGTACGTTATTGATCAAAATAAAAACTTTTGTAAAGTCTATTTTGTTTTCTGTTTTATTGTTGGCCATTTTTGATCGAACACTTCTCCGTTCAAAATATGTTGTAAGCAAATTGCTGGTCATTCTTTGTTCTTCTTTATCAGAAATCTGTTACAAACTTCAAATGACGCTTGTTGAATGATACAACAATATTATTTTAACTCTGTATGATCATGAACTCTGTGGCAATTGTTAGGCAATCATACTACAAAGTATGACCGGGCTGGCTGCCAATATGCTTATCTATATTTATTTCTGCAAAATCTGAAATATGTTGCAATCAATCCGTACCATTCACTTGTGACACAAAACACAACTAAGCATCTGAAACACTCCTTTTTGTAGTATCACAGTTCTTGATAGAGGATCATCCCCTTGATAGCGGAGACACCCACTTGATAGTGGAGACACTCATAGCCACACACGGGGCTGTGTAATTGATATAAATAGTAAACCATACTTTTGGCACGACTTTCTTATCTCATCAACTCTCTGTCCAATCACAATATGACTCAACATATTTCTGAACCAACCCATAAAAAAGGTCACATTCTTGACTGGATTATTTCTCGTGATCACCACAATTCAGCTACTGACAACTGCCTAGTTCTTTCTACCCGTCTAACTTCAGCCCTTCCATCTGACCACTCTGCAATTCTCTGTTCTCTTGACATTTCTCCTCCTTCCCGTACCACGCGCACAGTGACTCGACGCAATCTCAAATCTATCGACCTCTCCACATTTCATCTGATGCCTCCCGCCTCCTTTCTGAAAAGTCACATAACCTTGCCGATGAATTCTATACTACTCTCCACCATCTTCTGGACACTCATGCTCCAGCCACAACCCGTCTTTTACCTGACCGCCCCCCCTACCCCCTGGCTCACTCATGAGATTGCCTGTGCAAAACGTGCCCGCCGCAGAGCAGAGCGCCGCTGGCGCAAATCCAAACTCACTGTACATAGGCAACTTTTCCAAGCCTCTAAAACAAAAGTATCCACCCTCATTGCATCTGCAAAAACAAGCTATTTCCAAACCAAAATCCTGAATGCCTCTTCTTCAAGAGAACTCTTTACAACCATGAATCATCTCCTTGGCACACGAAAAGATTTACCTCTCCCAACAAAACACACAAATGAAGAACTCCCATCTGTATTCTCCAAGTATTTCACCACCAAAATACAAACTCTTCGTGACAGGCATGACAGGACACCCTGTCAACCATGCCCACCTGACCCTTCCTTCTCTGGCACATCTCTTACTACTTTTACCCCAGTCTCACAAGAAGAAATTCTCAACACAATCAGATCCATGTCGTTCAAAACCTGCGAACTGGATCCTCTTCCAGGTTCTCTCTACTCTGACTGTCTCCCTACTCTCCTCCCATTCATCACTGACATCATCAAACTTCTCTTCAAACTGGAACTGTCCCAGATTCTTTCAAGTCTGCTATTGTTCACCCTCTCCTCAAGAAATACAATTTAGACCCAAATGAACTGAAAAATTACCGGCCTATCCCTAATCTCTCTTTCTTGTCAAAACTCATCGAAAAAGTTGTCCTCAACCAGCTGAACTCTCACCTGTCTGCCAACAATCTTCTCAATCCTTTCCAGTCAGCCTACCGCCAGTACCATAGCACTGAAACTGCCTTGCTACACATTCTCAACAATCTCATCCTTGCAACTGATACTGGCAAAGTCTCTCTCCTCACACTCCTTGATCTGTCTGCAGCCTTTGATACCATTCATCATGGTATTCTCCTTTTAGACTTCATCATACTTTTGACATCTCTGACATTGCTCTCTCCTGGTTCACTTCATATCTATCAAACAGAAAACAAACTGTTCTCATTAATGGCACTTACTCTCAACCTGCATACCTGACCTGTGGTGTTCCACAAGGATCTGTCCTTGGCCCTGTTCTTTTCACTCTTTACACCTCCCCCCTATCTACCATCATCAACTCCCACTCTATAAACACCACTTCTATGCTGATGACACCCAACTTCTAGACAGTGACACACCAGACAATATACAGCGCCTCTTG
>CM060310.1:92315381-92337881 GCA_030674185.1 Monoplex corrugatus | reverse complement strand
GAGCATCAAGTTCTGCGAGTATCTCATGGGTGACTGCCCGGCTTGAAAAGACCGCAGCAGTCTTTTCTTGTTTTCATTTTCCCTTTCATTTTCCTGCGTTGCCATCCTCAAAGGTTTCAGTTTCAGTTTGTTTTGAATCTTAGACCAGAGAAGCATATTTTGCCGAGTTCAGGGTCTATTTTGTTTGTTTTTGTCCTTCTGTCTCTTCGTACCATTGCAAAGGGGAAACCCTTATTTCCCTGGGGCAATTACTACATTTCCTTCTTTTCGTTAGCTTTTCTAGCGTTTATGTAATTGCTTAAATTAATTATCCCTATCATTGCAAGGCAGGCCCTGTTTTCATTCTCCTGGAATTACAGCTACAACAGGCAATTAGTCGTTTAGAAAAGAAAAATTTTGACAGTCTTTTTTTTAATGTCACAACTGTTTTTGTTTGTTTTTGAAAGTTTCCTGTTCGATGAAAGGAAAACGTGTAAAAGCACTAGAAATTGCGGACTACGCGGCATATCAAAATCAAAACATGGACTAAATTGTCCCTTGTTTTTACTTCGGTGTGTGTGTGTGTGTGTGTTTATTTTTTCAAAAACGGGTCCGTATCTATCTTCCTGGAAGTTTCGATCCGGTAGCGCGCGGATAACAATCCCCACCTATCGACTTGTAAACAATGTGCCTGTCAGCTGCCAAGTTGTCATCCCAATATGTAACGAAAACCACAATTGGTTACCTCACTTTCAGCTGACCAATCACAGATCTTGTGTATTACACTCCACGCTCGTTTGACGCAATGCTGCTCCAGAGGCCACACATCCTGTTGTGTGGTTGTGAAACTGTTGTGGTCCTGTCGACGTGTGCTTAGTGAAATGTGAGATAACAGCCTTTTGGAAATGGTGAATAGAAACGGGAAAAGAAAATGACTAGAATGGTTAGAAACGATCACTGACCATGATTTTACTGTGGTCGGAGTGGAGCAGAAATCAGGGCAGAAACAATTTGAAAGTTAGCAGAAGCTTGAATCAGAGTGGGATACTTCCTGTAGTCTGTACATTTGACCAAATCATGGGAGGCTAAGAACAAGTAACAGTTTAGTTTCTCTACGGACTTGTGACGTGGTGAAGTGGCTGCTCGTGAAAAAGTTCCTGGAAGCAGAGAATGTGCCTTCTTGTTGCAAGGTTGAAAATCTAACTTTGAAGATATTTAACAGTAACAAAAACGTAAAAAGTAGCAGCATAGGCACCTCACATGATTATTGTTTCTTGCGAGCCCACACCTGGTATTATTTTCAAACTTGTAATTGTATTGTCTGGTTGAGTGGCATTAGAATAATTTGATTGTCTATCCCAAAGCGGCTTTGGAAAAGTGCTGTGGTTGCCATTGTTGTTTAGAAGTGCTACAATGATGAAGTTTTGTTGAAATGACTGAATGGAACCAAGACACTCCTACTAAACACACCTTTAAGTTTTGTAGGCCTAGAATAAGAGACATGTAAATATTCTAAAGTGACAGCAAGATATAATATAAGTGGACACTAGGGGTAAAGTCACAAATCTTACAAGAACTGTTTGTGGTACACAAGTCACACACATGCAGGTGCACACAAGTATACTTAGAAAATCATGCATGCATACCCCCCCCCCACACACACACACCACACCACACCACACCGCACCGCACCGCACCACACCGCACCGCACACAGTATCACCTAATATAACTATATTGCATAAGCCCATGTGTGTCGTACATATGAACATATAAATAACATTGTCACACACACACGTATAACACACGTGTGTACATACATAGTACATTTGCTGCATACGTGTACACATAGACACACTTGACTTAGAAAAACATGCACATAGATGCACAGATTCAGCATATACATGTGTACATAGCGTGATATATCTGTGAAGATCTACATGGATGGGAAATAACCTAAAAGTAAAACAAGACGGTAATGTGCTTTTTGGTAGTATTTAAACTGTACAGTTTTCAATAATTGATGAACGTTCGCGTAATTCTTTAATTAAAGTATGAAAGTGTTAAAACTAATGCACAGTTTTCAGTATATGATGAATGTTTTTCAGCAGACTGATAAGGTGACGAAAGGAGAACCATGGGAAAACTGCTGTTGGAAAAGAAGTGCCCCACAGAAAGAGCGACCAATTGTGCCAAACCATACTGTACCTCCTGGGATCCATTTCAAACATAAGGCACACCCCAATCATGGGTATTCTGCCAACAGAGTCAAGACCACAAAGTATTCTCTCTTGACTTTCTTACCAAAGAATTTGTTTGAGCAGTTCCACCGGTTTGCAAATTTATATTTTATTTTTGTGGTGGTGTTAAACTGGATTCCACAAGTGAATGCTTTTGCCAAAGAAATTGCTGCAGTGCCGGTTATTTTTGTATTGTGTGTGACTTCAATCAAGGATGCTTTTGAGGATTTCAGGAGATACACTTCGGACAAAAAGATCAATAACTTGACATGTCGAATCTATTCAAAGTATGTATATTATTAGATGACTTTCTTTTTTTTTAACTGTTAATATTATGATAATAACCATCATTTTGTATTGATTACTATGAAAGTGGTTATTTTTTTTAAGACAAGATTTATCAAGAACAATTTCTTTTTGCAATAAACTCTTTTTATTCCAAATGATGGACAGTCATCATGTGATGGGTTCACTTACAGGCTCTCAGTCCATCAGCTGTGAATTCAGATTATTTCATGTGAAAGACTTAGAGCAAGTGACATCATTTTATTAGGACATTGTTGTAGAGAGAGAGAGGAGAGAGGAGAAAGAGAGAGACACAGAGAGGGAGGGAGAGAGAGGTCTTATGTAAGCAGTTTTGAACCTTGGAATTTGCAGTAAGTTAGTGAAGTTAGTACTGTAGGTTCACCTTAATGCCACTGTATCACTGTCACTCAGTATCATTACCGGTGAAAACTTTCAGGAGATGTATTATTGGAGTGATCATGATAAACCATTTTTCTTGGCAGTGTGGCATTGTGGTTCATGAAGAAAATCAAGGTATATTCAGGGTTTTGCCACAATATTAAAGCTTGTGTTCTGATACAGTGCTTCACAGACTTGTACCTTTTCAACTCTGTTAAGATAACACTGCATGTCCGATTATCAGGTTGGGATTTGATGTTAGTTCAGGAAGGATTCATCACAGTCAGATGATTTTATATGAGCTCCACCCAAATCTGGCAGATCTCTTGAGCTTGCACAAAGCCATATGTGCTGGCAGTATCTTGAACTGGACAGATGGGGTGAGAGGGAGGAATGGGGGTGGGGGTGGGACAGATGAAACACTGACACCATCAGAATGATTAGGTAGAAAGAAACTCTAGGGAGAGCTAGACAACAGAAGGTCTTCAGAGAAGTAACCCCTTTAGACAAGTGTTTCGGCCCTGAATTCCTTACACTCTCGGGGGGCCGGGCCACATCCAGGTCATGACTCCTGGATGCCCTTCTGCTGTTGTCTATTTTTTTTTTTCCCACGCCGGGGAGCGAACCTGGGCGATTCTGCGCTTCAGAACTGCGGTACGCGGTTTTACCAATGTGCTAACGGGGCACACATCATCTGTAGGGAATTTAATCCTTATGAAGTTCACTTTTTGGTTCCTCCTTGCCCAGATCCAGCTTGAGCTCCTTTCTGCTGCCTCTGCCATCGCTTTAAGGGCTCTAGTCCTCTTCTTCCAGAAATGGCGAGTTGTTTCATGAGATCATAAGCGGAGGTGCCCACAAACCCTCTTGCCCCGACCTCTATGGCGAAGATTTTGACCCGTAGACCTGCTTTCTTCAGGGTGCTGGCAAGACCGGCGTATTTTTCGGTCTTGTAGATATGTACAGCATTAACAAATTACAGCATTGACTAAGATGGGCAGTGAACAGGCCAGCTTTTATAATATCACTGGCTGGGATTGAATTCAAGACATAAGATCTTGAGTTGGTGGCTCTTTCAACAACACCAGAAAAAACAAAACAACAGCAACAACAACAACCCCCCCCCACCACCACCACCAACACCAACAACAAAAAACCGCCAGCCAACCTGTTATTAGTGTTAAAACCTATATCCTGCCTTCAGGTACTCATGACCCTTTTGTCCTCAGCAAGGTGCTCAAACCAAACTGAGCTAACTGGGCCAAAAATTTACTTTTAATTTCATGATTACTTTAAAAACTTAAATAATGAAAAGAACATGAACAAAAAATATGTAAATTTATCTTTGTTGAGATCTCAAGAGAATGCGTAGTTGTTGAAGTTTAGGTGGTTTGTTTAGTGTCATTGTATTGATGAAGAGGTGGTTTGTAGAACCTCTGCTTTGTCATTTTGAACTTCCAAGATGTAGATCTGGATGTTATTTAGGACTGTTTTGTTGTTGTTGTTGTAGGTTGATAATGCCATGCTGCAGTTGAGAGAAGATAACCACATTCATAGCCAGATTTGGTCTGATCACAAACACAAACTTGAAGAAGAAGAAGAGAATGCATTACTCACAAAGAAAGCGAGGAAGGGGGAGAGAGAACAAGAACAGAGTATACACGTTTATAAATGTAAATATGAATAGGTTATGTCATGAAGGACTATGCACTTTGTGAAGGGGTGTGTCAACTAGAGAGAGGGAGAGGGGGAGAGAGAGAGAGAGAAAGAGAGAGAGAGAGAGAGAGAGAGAGAGAGAGAGAGAGAGGAGAGAGAGAGAGATGGAAAAAAATTAACTGTGTGCTGATGGATCTTCATTTCATTTAATTTTTATTGATTTTAACATTAACACTAATAACAGCATAGAGATAAAAACTTGATTGAGGCACACACACGCACGCACGCACACACACACACAATACATACACACACACACACACACACACACACACACACACACACACACACACACACACACACACACACACACACACACTCACATCCATACATACATACATGTATACATACACACACACAGACACACAGACATATACATACATACATGCATGTACATGACATACATACACACATACATGCACACTCTTACACACTCATACATACACACACACGTACACACACACACACAAACACACACAGACACACACACACAGACACACACACACAGACACACACACACAGACACACACACACACACACACACACACACACACACACACACACACACACACACACACACACACACACACACACACACACACACACAGACACGCATGCATGCACGCACACACACAGCATTTTGTGATAATTCACTTTTCAGTTACATTAATTGAAAACAAGATCAGAATTCTGAATGCTTTTGATCAAAAGAATATAATTTACACTATATATTCATTCATTTGAATTTTGATATTCCAGGACTGAGAATCGGTACCTTAAACGAGAGTGGGCAAATGTTTATCCTGGGGATTTTGTGCATCTTTCTTGTAATGAAATCATACCTGCGGACATCTTGTTGCTGCGATCAAGTGATCCTGCAGGTGTGTGTTACATCGAGACCAGCAACATCGATGGTGAGAACAACCTCAAGCAGAGACAGAGGGTCAGCGGTGTTGGAAATGGGGTGTGTATTGAAATGTTATAAATATAGATTTTATGTATGTAACTTGTAAGTATGTATGTGTGTATGTATATATGTATGTATGTATGTATGTATGTATGTATGTATGTATTGTATCAATGTCTATATATAGATATGTATCTGTATGTGTGCCTGTGTGTGTGATTTTATTTTTAGTCTGTTTTGTGAGTGTGTGTGTATGTGTATGTGTTACACATGTGTATGTGTGCATGCATGTATTGTATGGGACTGTGTGTTTGTCACATGTGTTTTCAGATATCTTTGAAAAAACATTTTATAACTAGTGGACACAAACAAACAAACAAACAAACAAAGTTCTAAGAAATTGATTAGTTAAATTATACTAAAGTGGATCAAAAGGATCTTAACACTGCGACAGACTGCTTGACTATGTGTTGAAATGAAAACATCATAACAGAAGAAAAAAAAAGAAAAAAAAAAAAAGAAAAAAGAAAAAGGGATGGTGTGTGGTGTACTTAAAACATAATGGAAGGTGTATTAAAGAAGCGTTATGGAAGATGTGCATACTCCATAGGTTGTAATTTCATTTCGTGGGGTACTGAGTCATTGACAAGATTACTGATGGTGACAGTGCATTTAGGCCAGTGTGGGCATACATTCACATTTGTGTGGTGTACACAGACAGACAGACAGATACACACAGGCACAGACAAACATGCACAGACAGACACACCACACACACAGACAGACAGACAGACATGCGCGCGCGCACACACACAACACACACACACACACACACACACACACACACACACACACACACACACACACACACACACACACACACACACACACACACACAAGTCAAGTAACTTCCACACCCAGGTTTTTTAGTGTCCACAGAGGTTGGCTATAAATAGGGTGGAGTACAAATCGTTCATTGATCGGTGGTGTACCCATGCCACAACTCAGAGTGGTTTTATTGTGGCCACGCTTAGTGCTTTGTCATGGGAATTAAGGTACAAATGTACCTATGGAAAATTAGTGAATTAATTGACCATAATGTTGCTGAGTGTGTGTGGTGTTTGTGTTGAGCATGTGTGTGTGTGCATACCGTGTGTGTGTGTGTGTGTGTGTGTGTGTGTGTGTGTGTGTGTGTGTGTGTGTGTGTGTATGTGTATGTTCACTTGCCTCTATTTATACATGCTCGTTTTTCCTTAGCTGAAGAAAGCAGAATGTAAGTTTCACTGAAATATACAATTTGTCTGTTTTTTTTATTTTTATTTTTTAAGAATCAATCATAAATAAAAATCTAGGAAAACAATTTGTCTAGACAACCAACATTTAAATTAAATAACCAGCCATTAAGCTACCAGTCATGTACATTGAGTTTCAGCTTCAGTGAGAAGTAGGTAGTCAAGCAAGCATTATATAATTAATTATTATACAATTATGCAAGCGACCATCCCGGCATCAGTACAATCAGCTATTCAACAGTGTATTTATTTGAGTTGAATGTCTGATCAAGGAAAGTAAAAAGATCACCCAGTCTACAACTTTCTGTTGCCGTTTGTCTACTTACAGTTAAGGTTTTTATTTGTCTCCCTTTTCTTTCTCCTCCCTCTTTCCCTTCCCGGTACCCTTTCCCTACTCATCTCCTTTTCCTGGGAATGGTCTTAAATCCCATTTCATAGGAAGGGCCGTTTCCTTGTCCCTTTTCTCTTCCCTCACCTTTGTCTCCCACACCAGGCCCCACTTCTGAAGAATGTGTACTTAACAAGAACCAGAAAAAGGTGGCGAACAACCGGGCAGATTGCATTATGTATTTTGTGACGGAGTAGTCCTTGAGCTACATGCGGACCAGACATAACCAGTCTGGAATGTTCTGGGCTGTGAACAGTGAAACTGGCCCGATTTGTGGAGCATAGTCAGTAAAGTATGAAGGGGGTTATAGTTAATAGACATGATGCTTTAATACACGATATGCTCCCACTCCTAATCAGCTAATGAGTAGCTCAGTTGATGCTTTTGAGTGAATTACGTAAGAGGTGTAGTATTGTATTTGAACTGCTGAGCAGAAAAAAATAGGTGTCAGGATGAGATTGGGTGTTTGAGTGTCAGTCTGCTGGGGGTGTCACATGATATTTGTTCCCCATAAAATTTGCTCTATTTTTGTTTGTATAGTTCTCAGTTGGTGTGTGTGTCACTGTGTGTGTGTGTGTGTGTGTGTTGTGTGTGGTGTTGTGTGTGTGTGTGGTGAATTGCCTAGTTTTTATGTAAAATGCGGTGAACATTTTCTGACAGACTGTTTGTGCTATACAAATGGGATTGTTATTAAGTGTTCCAAGCAATATCGCAAAGTTTATTGTTTTTACTATACTATTTTGTTTGCTTGTTTGTTTTTTTTAAAACATTTTTGAAATTCATTTTTGTTTTATACTTTTACCGTAAACAATAACATCAAGTCTAGACTAAAATGTGATAACACACAAGAAACGATATTATCTCATAAAGAATACAGAACATTCATTATCTCACAAAGAATACAGAACATTCAGTTTACAAACTGTTATGATCTAAATACAAACATTTATAAACCAACTGCAAAAACAAAACGTTTATTAATAAAATTTCAAATGTAAATTGATATCATGTCATGAGAATTATACATTTATTCTCTGTTGAGAAAGATTTATACTAGTTATAGACTTTGTGCCATTCAAGGCAGGAGAGTGATATAGTTATTTTTCTATGGAGAAACACTGGTACGTAGTTGTTCCATCCAGTGTTAAAGTGATGCAAACAAAATTGTCTTGGCAGTAGGTTATTCTGTTTTGAAGTTTATTCAGTTTTTACTGTACTGCTTTGTTTTATATGTGTTAGTCTTGGTATATATATTTGTGTGTGCATGCATGTATATATGCAGATAAGCAAGAGAAACTCTCAGCAAGTGAAAAAAGTAAGTGAGAGAGTATGTTTACATGATATACATTTTATTATTTTTAGGATTATTGAGTAGTAACGACATAATCTTTAGAAGTTTTCAAATTCAAAAACAATTTTCTAAGAATACCTGGTACAGAATTTGATCTCCAGAAAGTAGGGCAGATTTCATACTATCTCGAGAGAGTAGGGCAGATTTCCTTCTATCTGCCTTTCTCCAAAGGTGGGAAAGAATGTTTTTGTCCCAGGTAGAGCTAGAAGATAAGGTCTGTCACCTTGACAGAGAGTGAGGAGAGGTATTGTAATGACATTGACACCATACACAGACTGTCGACTGTGTCGTTGTGACCTAGTTAATAAGTTATGCATGGTTTGTCAGTCATGAAATGAAAGGGTACCCTAATAATGATAGGGTGTGGCTAGCGACAAGATTTTTTTTCTGCATTTCTTTATCCAGAACTTGAGTTAGTGTGGGGCTGGCTGTGCCCTTAAGTGCTTACTTTCAGGGTGGTAGTTAGTGTCGGTTGGCTGTGTCCTAAGTGCTTACTTTCAGGCTGGGAGTTAGTGTCAGGTTGGCTCTGTGTGTGTCCTAACTGCTTACTTTCAGGCCATGCATCAGACACAGGATATATATGGTACTTCATGAAAGTTATACTGAAAGTGCTCAGTGGGCTGGAAAGACTGAATTATAGTAAATCACCTGCCTAGTTAGCTGGTTTATAGTGATCACCTCCCTTTGTAGTTTAGGGATGAGTGGTTTTGTGAAGAATGGCATTCAGTACTCATAACACATACTCACACAGTATTATCTTGGTGCTGGTATGTGTTTTTCTGGTGAGGAAAAGGATATTAAAACAGAAATGCTTATTGGTCTTATCTATTATTATCTCTTTCTCTTATTTAAAAAAAATGCTTGTCTGTCTTATAAAAAAAGTAATGTCTATCTAGATCTATTTATCTGTCTACCTATAGAGATCTATCTATTATTATCTGTCTATATCTATCTATAATCTATCTATCTATCTATCTATCTATCTATATAATCTATCATCTATAGATCTATCTATCTATCTATCTGTCTATCTATCTGTCTATCTAGTTATTCTTCTATCTCAGTATCTATCTATCTGTTCTCTGTCTCTGTTGTCTTCTGTCTGTATGTATGTATGTATGTATGTATATGACATATGTAAAAAAAGATAAACAATCATGTCTATGTGGCCAAGAATATCACTGCCAGACACACGTTGAATATAATATATATTTTGATATTTATACATGTATTGTGTGTGTGTGTGTGTGTGTGTGTGTGTGTGTGTGTGTGTGTGTGTGTGTGTGTGTGTGTGTGTGTGGTCAAGATTGTGGCTGTTCTTTTCCCCTTCTTCCATATTTCAAGACCATTTGTTTAACAACCATAGCCACAATAAGACTGGAAACTGCCACTGAGATTTGTTCTACAGGTTAAAATGGTGAATAATAAAACATTGCAGGTGTATCTGAATGTATGTGATCTCTTCCCTTTTTATTGTCTGGAGGAGAGATGTTTGTGGAAAATGACATTCAGTGTTGACAACGCATATGCTGTCTAAATTTTTTGCTTTGTTGTTTGAGTTATGCTGATTAGGGAGAGGATAGGGAATTAAAGTATAAGAACAAATAACGGTAGGTGTCCAGCTAACTGTTATGCTGATTAGGGAGAGGATAGGGAATTAAAGTATAAGAAACAAATAACGGTAGGTGTCCAGCTAACTGTTATGCTGATTAGGGAGAGGATGGGGAATTAAAGTATAAGAACATATAACGGTAGGTGTCCAGCTAACTGTTATGCTGATTAGGGAGAGGATAGGGAATTAAAGTATAAGAACAAATAACGGTAGGTGTCCAGCTAACTGTTATGCTGATTAGGGAGAGGATAGGGAATTAAAGTATAAGAACAAATAACGGTAGGTGTCCAGCTAACTGTTATGCTGATTAGGGAGAAGATAGGGAATTAAAGTATAAGAACATAACGGTAGGTGTCCAGCTAACTGTTATGCTGATTAGGGAGAGGATAGGGAATTAAAGTATAAGAACAAATAACGGTAGGTGTCCAGCTAACTGTTATGCTGATTAGGGAGAAGATAGGGAATTAAAGTATAAGAACATATAACGGTAGGTGTCCAGCTAACTGTTATGCTGATTAGGGAGAGGATAGGGAATTAAAGTATAAGAACATATAACGGTAGGTGTCCAGCTAACTGTTATGCTGATTAGGGAGAGGATAGGGAATTAAAGTATAAGAACAAATAACGGTAGGTGTCCAGCTAACTGTTATGCTGATTAGGGAGAGGATAGGGAATTAAAGTATAAGAACAAATAATGGTAGGTGTCCAGCTAACTGTTATTTGAACTTTTATGGTTATGTTCTGTCATGTTTTTGTGGCTGTATGTGTATGTGTAGCTTTCTATTTGTTTTACGTAGTTTAATTTCACCTTTTGTATATTTCAAGACGTTTTCAGTTACAGTTGAACATTCTCATGGTTTGCAATAACTCAAGACAGAAAACTTATACCCAGATTATTCCGTAGGTTAGTAAGGCAAATAATAATAAATCTTGAACAATCACATTGTCTGCAATAACTCCAGAAACGTGATACCGAGAACGCTGTGCAGCTTAGAAAGGCAATTAGTAATAAATCTCAAACAGTCACATTGTCTGAAACATCTCAACACAGAAAACTGATACGGAGATTGCTGTATTGGTTGTAAAAAGCAAATAATAAATCACTGCAGACCTGCATGGATATAAATTATAACGTATGATCTGTCCTCTTTCCTCTCTTTTTTTCTTTTCTTTTATAGGGAATGGGGATGAGGGATGTAGTTGGTTATTCTGTGACATTTAGTATTCACCTCGACACATGCTGTTTTAGTGTTGGCCTAGATGTGCGCTTTCTGGGTCAGGAAAGGGTAGACAATACTCACAGATCAAGGACCAGACATGTCTCTCCACAGATTTGACCTTTAATTTATGAAATGGGGGTAAAAAAATGAGAACAGTTAGAGGAAGTTAACGGAATGGACATCAGTCCCACCAGAGCAGAAAGCAAGTTATCTCTACCTTGGTTTAAAAAAACAACCACCAGTAAACAAACAAATCAATCAACATGCCCACTTTAAAAAAAAAAGAAAGGTTAAAACTTTGAGACAGAGTTAACTGTGTGGCCAAATACAAAACAAAACAAAACAAAACAAAACCTACCAACCAACCAACCAACCAACCAACCAACCAACCAACCAAGAAAACCCCCTTCAGTTTGAGTATTATTCATTTATTTTTTATAGAGGCTTCTTATTTCCCTATGATACACACGGTATGAACAATCACATACATGTATGATATGGCACAGTTACAAAATTGATATTGATAGTAATAATACTGACAATCAATAGACTGGAAAGGCAGTAAGAAAACACTGCATATCTACCAGCAGTAAGGAATCATTGGGTATCTTTGGGTTATTTGATCTGATTATCTGGTCTGCCCATTACCTTATTATTTGATCACTCCAGTGTTATTTGTATTCACTGTATTGCTGGTGATTTTCACTGAATGATTCAGTGCTCATGACACACATTCTCTGGTCTTGGTGTTCATGACATACACTGTCAGGTCTTGGCCCAGGTAACTGAGCTGTGCCATAGGGAGTTATGAAACAATAAGAGCTGGTAGTGTCTGGCCACTGATTTAATGCAGAGTTGTTAGTTTGACTATCAGTCTGGTATTTACTGTAGAGGTATAGTAGCCTGCAAACCTTACTAGCTATTATCCCGTTATAGTTTGTAGCAACAGTCTGCAAACCTTACTAGCTATTATCCTGTAAAATTTGTAGCAATAGTCTGCAAACCTTACTAGCTATTATCCCATTATGGTTTGTAGTAATAGTCTGCAAATCTTACTAGCTATTATCCCGTTATGGTTTGTAGTAATAGTCTGCAAACCTTACTAGCTGTTATCCCGTTATGGTTTGTAGTAATAGTCTGCAAACCTTACTAGCTGTTATCCCGTTATGGTTTGTAGTAATAGTCTGCAAACCTTACTAGCTGTTATCCCGTTATAGTTTGTAGCAACAGTCTGCAAACCTTACTAGCTGTTATCCCGTTATAGTTTGTAGCAACAGTCTGCAAACCTTACTAGCTATTATCCCATTATGGTTTATAGCAATAGTCTGCAAACCTTACTAGCTATTATCCCGTTATGGTTTATAGCAATAGTCTGCAAACCTTACTAGCTATTATCCCGTTATAGTTTGTAGCAATAGTCTGCAAACCTTACTAGCTGTTATCCCGTTATAGTTTGTAGCAATAGTCTGCAAACCTTACTAGCTATTATCCCGTTATAGTTTGTAGCAATAGTCTGCAAACCTTACTAGCTATTATCCCGTTATAGTTTGTAGCAATAGTCTGCAAACCTTACTAGCTGTTATCCCGTTATAGTTTGTAGCAATAGTCTGCAAACCTTACTAGCTGTTATCCCGTTATAGTTTGTAGCAATAGTCTGCAAACCTTACTAGCTGTTATCCTGTTATAGTTTGTAGCAATAGTCTGCAAATCTTACTAGTTATTATCCCATTATAGTTTGTAGCAATAGTCTGCAAACCTTACTAGCTATTATCCCATTATGGTTTATAGCAATAGTCTGCAAAGCTATTATCCCATTATGGTTTATAGCAATAGTCTGCAAACCTTACTAGCTATTATCCCGTTATGGTTTGTAGTAATAGTCTGCAAACCTTACTAGCTGTTATCCCGTTATGGTTTGTAGTAATAGTCTGCAAACCTTACTAGCTGTTATCCCGTTATAGTTTGTAGCAATAGTCTGCAAACCTTACTAGCTGTATCCCATTATAGTTTGTAGCAATAGTATGCAAACCTTACTAGCTGTATCCCGTTATAGTTTGTAGCAATAGTCTGCAAACCTTACTAGCTGTATCCCGTTATAGTTTGTAGCAATAGTCTGCAAACCTTACTAGCTGTTATCCCGTTATAGTTTGTAGCAATAGTCTGCAAACCTTACTAGCTATTATCCCGTTATAGTTTGTAGCAATAGTCTGCAAACCTTGCGAGCTGTTATCCCGTTATAGTTTTGTAGTAATAGTCTGCAAACCTTACTAGCTATTATCCCGTTATAGTTTGTAGCAATAGTCTGCAAACCTTACTAGCTATTATCCCGTTATAGTTTGTAGCAATAGTCTGCAAACCTTACTAGCTATTATCCCGTTATAGTTTGTAGCAACAGTCTGCAAACCTTACTAGCTATTATCCCGTTATAATTTGTAGCAACAGTCTGCAAACCTTACTAGCTATTATATACCGTTATAGTTTGTAGCAATAGTCTGCAAACCTTACTAGCTATTATCCCGTTATAGTTTGTAGCAACAGTCTGCAAACCTTACTAGCTATTATCCCGTTACAGTTTGTAGCAATAGTCTGCAAACCTTACTAGCTATTATACCGTTATAGTTTGTAGCAAAAGTCTGCAAACCTTACTAGCTATTATCCCGTTATAGTTTGTAGCAATAGTCTGCAAACCTTACTAGCTATTATCCCGTTACAGTTTGTAGCAATAGTCTGCAAACCTTACTAGCTATTATCCCGTTATAGTTTGTAGCAATAGTGTGCAAACCTTACTAGCTATTATCCCTTATAGTTTGTAGCAATAGTCTGCAAACCTTACTAGCTATTATCCTGTTATACTAGTTATAGTTTGTAGCAATAGTCTGCAAACCTTACTAGCTGTTATCCTGTTATAGTTTGTAGCAATAGTGTGCAAATCTTACTAGCTATTATCCCGTTATGGTTTGTAGCAATAGTCTGCAAACCTTACTAGCTATTATCCCGTTATAGTTTGTAGCAATAGTCTGCAAACCTTACTAGCTATTATCCCGTTATAGTTTGTAGCAATAGTCTGCAAACCTTACTAGCTATTATCCTGTTATACTAGTTATAGTTTGTAGCAATAGTCTGCAAACCTTACTAGCTGTTATCCTGTTATAGTTTGTAGCAATAGTGTGCAAATCTTACTAGTTATAATCCTGTTATAGTTTGTAGCAATAGTCTGCAAACCTTACTAGCTGTTATCCTGTTATAGTTTGTAGCAGTAGTCTGAAATCACATTCACACATAAGGCAGTATATGACACTGACTAATAATTTACTGAAAAGCTTGGTTGATAGGAAAAGCCAGTAATAGTTGCTGCATGTGCACCTGATTGTATTTTATGTGTCCATTATTACATGGACAAGAAGCAGCTGATTGTTTTTTTTATATGCCCATTATTATGGAAATGATGGGTAATGTCAGTGACATTCAGTATTTACAACCTGAGCATACTTGTATGTTTAAATTTATACACTTGTGTGTTGGCAGTTGACAAAGGGTAGAGAGTAATAAAATGATGAAAGTTGGGTGTGTTCAGTCTAGATTTAAATAGATCTCCAGTATACATGTACACATGTGTGTTGGCAGTTGGCAAAAGGGTGGAGAGTAATAAAATGATAAAAGGTGGGTGTGTCTAGTCATAGATTTAAATAGATCTCCAGTATGTAAACATGTGTGTTGGCAGTTGGCAAAAAGGGTGGAGAGTAATAAAATGATAAAAGTTGGGTGTGTCCAGTCATAGATTTAAACTTCTCCGGTTTGTAAGGCATATCTGTAATGACCTGCGAATCTTGCTGACAGTTTCTCCTTATGGACTTCAAAGCCTTGTTTCTGCAGTCACACATCCACATGTGATCAAGCAGAGTTAATAATTACAGAATTGACATTTAGACATTCTTATCATTGAGAACCAAATTGACATTGAAACATTCTTTTCATAGAGAACCCGGCTGACATTGAAACATTCTTATCATAGAGAACCCAACTGGTATTGAGGTATTCTATTCATAGGGAACCTGACTGATTTTGAAATGCTCTTGTCATAGAGAACCCAACTGATATTGAGACATTCTTATCATAGAGAACCTGACTGATATTGAGACATGCTTATCATAGAGAACCTGACTGATATTGAGACATTCTTATCATAGAGAACCTGACTGATATTGAGACATTTTTATCATAGAGAACCTGACTGATTTTGAAACATTCTTATCACAGAGAGCCAAACAGATATTGAGACATGCTTATCATAGAGAACCAAACTGATATTGAAATACTTGTATTATAGAGAGCCAAACATATATTGAGACACTCATACTGTTGGGTTGAGAGATATTTGTCAATAAACCTTGTTCACAACACACGTAGGTAATGAGGTGTGTGTGCTTTGCTGGTTGACAAGCACTATAAATAATACACAAAATAATGATAATGACGATTTCTATGACTATAGTACCTGTGCTTATTGCCTAGGCTACTGGGCACTTTACAAATAAGCATATTGAGGTTGAATACATGCACACACACCCACACACATGCACACATACCCACACACACCCACACACACCCACAGAGAGAGAGACAGCTAAACACGGGCAGTGGCACATGTTCGTAGATGAGCAAATGGTACATGACTGTTCAGTTTATATTCAGTCAATTCTGTCGCAGATTTCCCAGTAAAATGTATCAAGACCTCCTGCTGGCAAAATAAACACACACCTGCATGATAAGGCACAGTTCTTGAACCAGGTATACATTGTGACCTTGCCTGTCACCTGCCTGCAGTTCAGTCTGACTGCACAGGTTTGGATCTGGTGTAAAAAAAACTATGTGTGTGTAGCCTCCAGTTCATCCAGCTGTGAATGGGTGCCTGACCCTAGTTAGGGTGGAGAAGGTAAAGCAGCATGGGAGAGAAGGTGGGTACCGCTCTCCATATGATAATGCTGGCCCCAAGAAAAAAGATAATGTCTCTACCACCTCACTCACCTACAATCTTCTGATCATTGGTCTCTTTTTACCTCACTCCCCACCTCAGGGTTGAGACTATGAGACAATATTGACCTTTTTGTACAGACTACAATTTGGGATGGAGGTAATTTTCTGTGACATTTAGTTCAGTGTTTTGCAATACACAAGCTGTGCTAGTCTTTGTTGTCAACTGATGTAAACATTGGCGTTTTGTGTTTTGTCAGAAACAGCAAGGTGTCGTGTCATAAAATGATAAGGATAGGGTGTGGCTGGCCCACCATAGCTCTTTAATGTTATTCTCATAGATCTGTAGGGTTAGAAAGCAGGGCTGGCGCTTGCCCCATTTTGCGAACAGGCGAGCCCTTGTGTCAACAATCACACCCAAACGTTAGTTGCTTAACTGATATTTTAACTGGCTCAGTGGATCAGAAAGGCCAATAGCAACTCGTTGCAGCCATGCACCTCTGTGTCTGTGGACTGGAATGTAGGCCTGCCTGGCGGAGTAGATTAAATCCCCACCCCTTGAAAGAAAAAAAAAAAGTTAAACCCTTTTGGTATGTTTGTGGTCTGAATTGTTGACGCATGTGCTTTTGACTTGGTGGTTTTAGTACTAGAAAGAATAGTGTGTAATACTGATACTAATGCATGAAATCAGTGCGGTACCGAGTTCGTGTGTACTCATGGAGCTCCATTGTCTACTTAACTAGCAGACCTTATAGAGTTTGGAGTTTAGATTTTGTTCAAGAGGGATTCATTGCACTCGAACAATTCCATATGCGCTCAGCCCAGATCTGCCAACAGTTATCTGGCAGACTCCCTAAGCCTGCGCAAAACCCTATGCGCTGGCAAAGTTTTGAAAAAAAAGAAAAGAAAAAAAAGCAGAACTTAAAGGCACTGAGAAGAACAGTGAGGCCTTGATGGCACAGAGATAGAGCTCCCAGTCAGCTTTCAGGTCTGATTGCGCTTGTTTGCATGCATGGGTGTAAATCTCACAAAGAAAAAAACATTACAGTGCATGGGGCTTCATGTCCACCTAGATGTGACTGGCCATCTGACCTTGCTCAGTGTTTGGGACGTGAAACTGTAGGGGAATGGAGTTGAGCACTGTCTTCATAATGCTGGTCTCAGCCACATCACTCCTCTGTAACCTCAGTATTATGGACAACATTTATCCCTTTTAGCAGGCTGTTTCATGAGGAGAAATGAAATAACATCATGGAAAGATCAGTAATATTAATGTTGTGACTTGTGCATGTGTTTTGTGTGTGTGTGTGTGTGTGTGTGTGTGTGTGTGTGTGTGTGTGTGTGTGTGTGTGTGTGTGTGTGTGTGTGTGTGAGAGAGAGAGAGAGAGAGAGAGAGAGAGAGTGTGTGTGTGTGTGTGTGTGTGTGTTCTTATTTTCTTTTAATTTCTGTCATTAAGTTTTGTTCATTATTGTGTTAACGTCTATTGACATTTTTAACTGATTTAAGTGCTTTTTAGACAACAGTGTTTGATTGAAGAGAAGAAAGGAGGGGGAGGAGAGAGAGAGAGAGAGAGAGAGAGAGAGGAGAGAGAGAGAGAGAGAGAGAGAGAGAGAGAGGAGAGAGAGAGAGAGAAGCGATTTATGTTTGTGTGGTGTGTGTGTTTATATAGTGTGTGCATGTGTGTTTGTACATGTGTACATGTGTGTGTGTGTGTGTGTGCGTGTGTGTGTGTGTGTGTGTGTGTGTGTGTGTGTGTGTGTGTGTGTGTGTGTGTGTGTTATTATTTTCTTTTAATTTCTGTCAGTTAATTTTGTTCATTATTTTGTTAACGTCTATTCACATTTAACTGATCTAAGTGCTTTTAGACAACAATGGTTTCTAATTGAAGAGAAACAAAAGGGGGGGGGGGGAGAGGTGTGTGTGTGTATGTGTGTGTGTGTGTGTGTGTGCGTGTGTGTGTGTGTGTGTGTGTGTGTGTGTGTGTGTGTGTGTGTGTGTGTGTGTGTGTGTTGTGATTTGAAGTTGTCAGAAACATGACTTATTGACTAACTGTTTTAACATTGTATTTTCTTCTTGACCAGACTCTTTCCTGCCCTCATTGTGGAATGTTTATAGAAGGTTGTGTGCCTGTGTGCGTGCATTAAGAAGGGTGTTGCAACAGCGTTCTTGTCCAACCTTTACTCAGCAGTTTTAAGGATGTGGAGAGTTGGCTTAGCCCCCGGTTTAGTGTGTTTATCCCCTTCCTAGCCCAGCCCCAAGTTCAGAGGGCTAAAGAATGAAACTGTGTGTGTTTGCTACTCCCCCCCCCCCCCCCCCTTTTTTTTTTTTTTTTTTTTTTTTTTTTTTTTTTACTGTGGAACCTCTTTGCTTGCTCCTTTTCCCTTTTTATAGTGGAACCTCTTTGTGTCTCTTCTCTCTCTTTCTCAGGTTTGTAAGGTCAGATGGCTTTAAAAGTGGATTGTGTTGCTCTGCCGCTTCAGACCTTCTTACCCTCTTTCTTTCTCTGTCATTGTTTGTCTGTCTGTCTCTGTCTCAGTCTCTACATCACTCTCCCTCTCTGTTGGTTGTTGCCTCGGGTAATGATCTTGCAGTTTGCTTTCTTTTTTCTTTCTCATTCTGTTTTGGTCAATGTTCCTACTTTACTTAGTAGTGCTTCAAGTTAAATATGTACGTAAAAGTGCATGTCTTCGCAGGGGCTCTTTCTGTATAAATAGTATCCCCTCCTTCTGGGCATTCTGTGCTAGAAATTTCCTCTTTTTTGTCACTCTCTTTGTTTCTTTCTTCCTCCTTTGCTTTCTGTCATTTCTTCCTATCATTTTCTGCCTTGCTGGTCCATTCACCTGCATGTGTTTGATAAAGTCATAGCACTTTTTCGTAGGAGTGAAAATTGGGTACATGTATTAAGTGCATTTTTGGCTCTAGGGAGGTGAGATATGTGGAAGCATTTTTAGGTAATTTAGGCCCATTTTTATGTATGTTTTGGTGTCCTTAGGTATGCTTAAATTTGTATTCAGGTATGTTTTTTAAATCCCGTGTGCGATAAATTGGATCGAGTGGTCAGCGCCGGGGGCATCTCCTTAGACTATGTGCACAAATGCATTGATATGTGTGCATAATTTTCTTTTCTTTTTTCATGTTGAAGTTTTGTATGTTTTGAGGCGGTTATACTATAGCCCTGATATGGCTCTACGCAGTCGGCTGGACTTTGAACAACAACAGCAACAACAACAACAACAACAACAAAAGTGCATGTCCGTTTCATCTCACTGTCAGTGTGTAGCCTATTTTGTCTCTTTCTTTTAATAAATTAGAAGGGCTCTTTATACTCCTCTGTGCGTCTCTTTATACTGCCCTGTGCGTCTCTTTATACTGCCCTGTCTTTCTCTTTATACTGCCCTCTCTGTCACTTTATACTGCCCTGTCTTTCTCTTTATACTCCCCTGTCTTTTTATATTCCCCTGTCTGTCTCTTTATACTCCCCTCTCTGTCTCTTTATACTCCCCTGTCTGTCTCTCTACACTCCCCTGTCCGTCTCTCTACACCCCCTGTCTGTCTCTTTATACTCCCCTGTCTGTCTCTCTACACTCCCCTGTCCGTCTCTCTACACCCCCTGTCTGTCTCTTTATACTCCCCTGTCTGTCTCTCTACACTCCCCTGTCCGTCTCTCTACACCCCCTGTCTGTCTCTTTATACTCCCCTTTCTGTCTCTTTATATTTCCCTCTCTGTCTCTTTATACTCCCCTGTCTATCTTTATACTCCACTCCCTGTCTCTTTATATTCCCCTCTCTGTCTCTTTATATTCCCCTCTCTGTCTCTTTATGCTCCCCTGTCTCTCTGTTTATACTCCTCTCTCTGTCTCTTTATACTCCCCTGCCTGTCTCTTTATACTTTCCTGTCTGTCTCTTTATACTCCCCTGCCTGTCTCTTTATACTTTCCTGTCTGTCTCTTTATACTTCCCCTCTGTCTCTTTATACTTCCCTCTCAGTATCTTTATACTCCCCTGTCTGTCTCTTTATACTTTCCTGTCTGTCTCTTTATACTTTCCTGTCTGTCTCTTTATACTTCCACTCTGTCTCTTTATACTTCCCTCTCAGTATCTTTACACTCCCCTGTCTGACTTTCTATACTCCCCTGTCTGTCTATTTATACTCCCATCTCTCAGTCTCTGTCTCTTTTCTTGCCTTTGTCTTTCATTTGCTTTCTAATCTTGTTACCTTTTGTTTTTATCTCTAGCCTTGACCTAGTCACTGACAAGTTAATCTTAGTCAGGTTAGTCAAAGTGGGTTTCATTCAGTAAAAGGATGAAATGGGCTTGTGGCTCATATAAATGATAAAACGATAGATCTGTCTAAAAAAATAAAAGTTATTAAACACATGTTATAGTCTGCCCGTCTGTCAGTCTGTGTGTCTTGTCATTTCTTTCTTGTCTCTTACATTTTCTGTCTTATCATTCCAATACTGTTATCTTGCCTGGCTGTCTTTTGCTTAGCCCTGGTAGATTTCAGTGAAATGATGAAGTGATCTTTCAACACACTGCCAATATCTGATGCAGCAGTAACAAATGAAAATGTGCTGGTGGGTTTCCTAATATCTGATACAGTAATAACATTATAGTACCTGTCAGGGAGGATGAAAATGTACTGGTCAGTCTCATTTTGTCATACTAAGCCGTAGTAGATTTCAGTAAAAATGATTATGGTTTGCGAGTTGTTGCTCATATCTGATAAGTAATAACATCATATAGATCTATCAAAGTCGTATAATCTCCTGTTGGCCCTTTATCTTCAGCCTTCTCAAGGCCCTACTTCATAATGGGTTTTGATAGAATAATGTCATGTTATTGGCTTTGGACATACAGATAATGGTATCTGATACAGTGATGATTAGTTTTGTGTCTTGGAATATCATATTCTGTCGACCCTACCTTATTCTGTCGGCCCTACCTTTTCTGTCTGCCCTACCTTCTTCTGTCAGCCCTACGTTATTCTGTCAGCCCTAATTCTGTCGGCCTGACCTTGACGGCCCTAACATATTCTGTTGGCCCTACTTTATTCTGTCAGCCCTAATTTATTCTGTCAGCCCTACCTTATTCTGTCACCCCTACCTTTTCTGTCAGCCCTACCTTATTCTGTCAGCCCTACCGTAGTCTGTCAGCCCTGCCTTATTCTGTCAGCCCTACCTTTTCTGTTAGCCCTACCTTATTCTGTCAGCCCTACCGTAGTCTGTCAGCCCTGCCTTATTCTGTCAGCCCTACCTTTTCAGTTTTCTGCTTGCCCTACCTTATTCTGTCAGCTCTACCTTATTCTGTCAGTGCTACCTTATTCTGTCAGCCCTACCTTTTCTGTCAGCCCTACTTTATTCTGTCAGCTCTACCTTATTCTGTCAGTGCTACCTTATTCTGTCGGCCCTACCTTATTCTGTCAGCCCTACCTTATTCTGTCAGCCCTACCTTTTCTGTCAGCCCTACTTTATTCTGTCAGCCCTACCTTTTCAGTTTTCTGCTTGCCCTACCTTATTCTGTCAGCTCTATCTTATTCTGTCATGCTACCTTATTCTGTCAGCCCTACCTTATTCTGTCAGCCCTACCTTATTCTGTCGACCCTACCTTATTCTGTCGACCCTACCTTATTCTGTTGGCCCTGCCTTATTCTGTCAGCGCTACCTTTTCTGTCAGCCCTACCTTATTCTGTCAGTGCTACCTTATTCTGTCGGCCCTACCTTATTCTGTCGGCCCTACCTTATTCTGTCGGCCCTACCTTATTCTGTCGGCCCTACCTTATTCTGTCGGCCCTACCTTATTCTGTCGACCCTACCTTATTCTGTCAGCCCTACCTTATTCTGTCGACCCTACCTTATTCTGTCAACCCTACCTTATTCTGTCAGCCCTTCCTTATTCTGTCAGCCCTACCTTATTCTGTCGACCCTACCTTATTCTGTCAGCCCTACCTTATTCTGTCGGCCCTACCTTATTCTGTCGACCCTACCTTATTCTGTCAGCCCTACCTTATTCTGTCAGCCCTACCTTATTCTGTCGGCCCTACCTTATTCTGTCAGCCCTGCCTTATTCTGTCAGCCCTGCCGTATTCTGTCGACCCTACCTTATTCTGTCAGCCCTGCCTTATTCTGTCGACCATACCTTAT
>CM060310.1:92205381-92310381 GCA_030674185.1 Monoplex corrugatus | reverse complement strand
TGTTTAACATTCTTTGTGTATGTCATGACCTGAAATTGCACCATCACAATTATAGCTACATTCTTTGCAGTGAATTTGTAAGTGGGATGGGTCTTCGCAGCAAGTCCTCTCTTTAAAAAGGAAAAAAAAAGAGGAGGGGACCCACCATTAAGGGGTGTTGAAGGGGAAAGGAAAAGGAAAACAAACAAACCAAACACAAACGAACAAACAAAAAAACAAACCCACTCATACTCAAGCAAACAAGAAGAAGGATAGGAAAGGGTAGCAGGAAACAGAGTGGTGTGGGGAAGGTGATAAATGGAGGCAGGTGTTCTGTCATTAGACCTTGCAATAAACTGGGTGGTCAAGATCTGTTTGGTGTCCAGACTTCAGTTTGTAGTGCATTCACATTTGGATATTTGTATGGTACACGTTGTTATGTCATACAGGCACCACTGTTGAATTCACAATAGTTTCCTTCATCTCTCCAGCACTCAGCCACTTTGCAGCTACTTGAGTTCCAGCTGTTTGTTCATGGAGATCGTCTCCCCATCTCTTTTTCTGCTTTTCTTTTCTTCTTCGCCCTGGGACTATGCCTTGCAGAATAGTTTTTATACAGCCATGATGATTTTGTGACATGCCCATACCACTTCATTTTTGTCCATACCCTTCAGTTGCATCTTTTTACTGGAGTTAGGTCTTCAAATGGATCATAGCCTGTTTGATTTTACTGTGTACAGTCTTGTTGGTGATATGGTCAGTATGTGAGATAACGGTCAACGTGTGATAGTGCCTAATCTCCTTGGCAGATCCTCTTCTATAAGTCGACTATGGGATCCATGTTTTGCAAGCGTTATGTCAGCTGTGACAGTCAATATTTTGCAAGCGTTACACACGGAGACCAGGCAGTGTTTCTGTGAGTGCATGTTTTGAAGACATACTGTTGAGTCATGTTTTCAGTGTTGTTGTATGTTGCATGTTTTGCAAGCGTTAAGTCAGCTGTGAGAGTCCATGTTTTGCAAGTATTAAGTCAGCTGTGACAATCGATATTTTGCAAGCGTTAAGTCAGCTGTGAGAGTCCATGTTTTGCAGTCATTAAGTCAGATGTGACATCCATGTTTTCAAGCGTTAAGTCACTGTGAGAGTCCATGTTTTGCAGTCATTAAGTCAGATGTGAAGTCCATGTTTTGCAAAGCGTTAAGTCAGCTGTGAGAGTGCATGTTTCTGTTAAGTCTTAGATCATTTCTAGTAAGTTATGTGAAGCATGTTTGCAGTGTTAAGTCACTGTGAGAGTCCATGTTTTGCAGTCATTAAGTCAGATGTGACAGTCCATGTTTTGAAAGTCTTAAGTCCAGTGACAGTCATGTTTTGCAAGGTTAAGTCACTGTGAGAGTGCATGTTTTGCAAGTGTTAAGTCACTGTGAGAGTGCATGTTTTGCAAGCGTTAAGTCAATGTGAGAGTCCATGTTCTGCAAGCGTTAAGTCAGTGTGAGAGTCCATGTTTTGCAGCGTAAAGGAAAATGGACATGACAAGGGAGCGCAGCAGTCTTACTTTGGGGCTGAGTCTTTGTCTAGGCAGTTAAAAACAAACATAAAAGCCCAAGTCACACATGCAAGCACATGTATATGACACACGCACACACACACACACACGCAAAACACACACACACACACACACACACACACACACACACACACACACACACACACACACACACACACACACACTTGCATGTGCACTAAAAAATAATCACACAAACAAAACACATGCAGAGATATAGACTGTCAAGACACAAAAACATACATGCTTGCACACATGCACTGTACAGACATACAAACACACAAAACCACACACACACACACACACACACACACACACACACACACACATACATATACACACACACACAAAACACACAAACACACACAAGCATATAACACACACACACACACACACACACACACACACACACATACACATACACATACACATACACACATACACAGACACAGACACACACACACATACACAGACACAGACACACACACAGACATGCACACAGACAGACAGACACACATACAGACACAAGCGCGCGCGCACACAACACACACACACACACACACACACACACACACACACAACACACACACACACACACACACACACACAGACACACACACACACATCACACACACACACACACACACACACACACACACACACACACACACAGAGGCAGACACACAGACACACACACACACACACACTCACACACACACACACACACACACAGGCAGACACACAGACACAGACATGCACACACACACACAGACACACACAGACACACAACACAGACACAGACACGACACACACACACACACACACACACACACACACACACACACACACACACACACACACACAAACACACACACACACCACACACACACACACACACACACACACACACACACACACACACACACACACACACACCTGTCAAGTTTAGTTGTTATGTCAAGGAGTTCAGACTTTCTCCCTGTCTCTCTACCTTGGTATTTTAAACTGAACTACAGTCAACAAGGCACTGAAAGATTCAAATTGTGTAACTTAAAGAAGTATTTTTTTGTACTACGTTCTTGTGTTGCATATTGTGCTGTGTAAATGTTGGTTTTGTGTTTTTGCAGTTTGTACTCAGCAGTGTGACAAGTGATCACCAGCTTTTACATGTGTACCTTTTGGACATGATGCACTTTGAATAACCTTGTGCCCAGTTTTACTCATTTAAATGTAATAACCTATTAATAAAATGACGAGGGAGGTGGTTCAGAAAGTGCTTTGAACAGAAGAAATGTATACATGTGCCTGCATGGTGGTGTTTTTTTTTTTTTAGGGGGGAGAGTGGAGAGAGAGAGAGAGAGAGAGAGACAATGACAATGACAATGATGCTTTATTTTTCAACGGTAAAAGCTATTGGCTAGAAGCCATTTTTCAAACTTGCCGTTGCTATTCTATACACATGACATTTGTTTACAGTAACAAGTACAGCTTAAGGAAAATACATGTTGAATACTAAAATTAAGATACAATGAAATCAAGAAACGTACACAGTCAGCACTTAGAGACAATGAAATCAAGAAACGTACACAGTCAGCACTTAGAGATAGATAGATAGATAGATAGATAGAAGATAGAGAGATAGAGAGATAGAGAGGTAGATAGTATAGATAGATAGATAGACAGATGAGCAGGTAGATAAGTAAATAAAGAAAGAAAGATAATGTTGATAGTGATAATAATAAAAATAAGACGAAGAAGAGGAAGAAGAAGAAGGAAGAGGAGGAGGAGGAGGAGGAGAGGAAAACACAATAAACAAAATAGTAATAAGATAAAACAAAATAAAATGAAATAGAGGGAGAAGAAACATTACATGTGACAAATTTATAGAAGATAAATCAAGCGTCAAATAGACTAATGTTCTTACAATTAAATCAAAGAAGATGAAATCAATTTTCTGATTACACACAAAAAATATTAACACTGCTACAACAATTACCACTACTACCAATACTACTATTACTACTACTACACTAAACCCAAAGATAATAAATGGAGGTAGAAAAAAGAGCATTTCAGAAGGATGATTAGAGGGGGGAAAAAAGAAAAAAAAAAAAAAAAGGGGGGGGGGGGTTAGCAAGCATTGGGTCGATTGAAGGCATAAACACATAAAATTCTGTAGAAGACAGAAAATCAACAGATGATATGAAGTCAAATAGACAAATGTATAGATAGATAAATAAAGTAAATTTTACTTTCGACAATAGGAAATTACAGTAATGATAAACGCATATGTATAATAGAAATACCATACATGTGTAAACAAATCAATAATTCATGTAATAAGACATAGATAAATCAAGAATAGTAACCATAATCAAGCGCCGTTTTTCTTGATAGGAGAAGAGAGATACAAGCATGATATGGATAACAGTTGGAGAAAAGTGACAAATACAGACAGCAGATAAGAGCCAACCAAACAAACAGACAATATGGCTAACAGATAAGATGGGCAAGCAAGCAAAGCAAAAAAACAAACAAACAAACAAAATGAACAAAGGCAATGAGAAATAAAGAAGAAGCAAGAGAGAATCAAACACGTCATAGAGTCATCAACAAATCATCGCATATAATACAGAAAGAAATACTGGTTGGCTGTTTGAACTGTTAAAATATCAATAATGTTAAAGAGAAAAACAAACAAACAAAAAGAACACAAATTATCATTGTGCACACACACACACACACACACACACACACACACACACACACACACACACACACACACACACACACACACACACACACACACACACACACACACACACACACACACACACACACACCACACACACACACACACACACACACATTTAGATTAGATGTCATAGGTTGAAAGGCAGCTGACGTTATTGTTGCTAACTGAGGTAATCTACGACACTGACGTCAGGTATTTAAATAAAGTAACTTTGAAGGAAGAGAGTGATTGAGTATTTGTGATATTTGGGGGGAGGGTGTTCCATAGTTGTGCACCAGAAAACGATAAACTACTTTTATATATGTCAATTCTTGGACGGATAATTTTGAATTGATTTTGTCTTGAGTTTGAGTATGATCGCACATTCTGATTAAACAAATTGAGAAGATATTGTGGAACATTCCTTTTTGATACTTTAAACATTGTGATACCTTTATTGAACATTAAGTGTGACTTTAGAGAGAGAGAGAGAGAGAGAGAGAGAGAGTGTGTGTGTGTGTGTGTGAGAGAGAGACAGAGACAGACAGACAGACACACACAACACACACACACACACACACACACACACACACACACACACACACACACACACACACACACACAACACACACACACAACACACAACACACACACACACACACACACACACAACACACACAGAGAGAGAGAGGAGAGAGAGAGGAGAGAGAGAGAGAGAGAGAGAGAAGAGAGAGAGAGAGAGAGCACAACTGTTAAAGCTTGACCCATAAAATGTAATCCTTTGTAATCCTTAGTGGGAGTAATATTGAAAGTAGAATATAACCGAAATATAAAATAAAATTGCTTCAGGTTAACTTTTGAAGGCGGATTCTCCAGGTTTGAATTGTCCTATGAAGTATAATCCTTAGTGGAAAGTAATACCAAAAGTAGAGTATGAAAGAAACTTCACTGCTGCAAGTTAACTTTTGAAGGTGGGTTCCCCAGTTTTGAACAGGCCCAGGTACTCATTCACAGCTGGGTAGGCTAGAGGCCACAGGTTCAAAGTATCAGCAGTGAGACTTGAACATATGCTGTCAAATTGGAATTCATTCTGTTAAATTGGAGTATGAGAGCTCCACAACTTAAAGCTGAGACAGTGAGAGGGATTTAGTTCACTTGGACAATAATGAATGATGAAAATTAATAATGATATTGATAATGATAATAATAATAATGATAATAATAATAATAATAATAATAATAATAATAATAATAATAATAATAATAACAGTAATAATAATAATGTACACTTACAGTGCACTAACAGTACTCGAGGCGCTTACAATTTTACATAGCAAAAATAAATGAACATTACATGCAACATTTTTCACTTATTTTACATATTAACATCCTGCACACACTGTCAGTAACATCCGCACAAGTCACTACAAGAATGCACTGAAAAAGGATGGGCTAGAGTCAGTTTAACAACATTATTTTAAACAGAAAGATTCATGGAAAAGATGGGCTTTAAGTTGGGTCTTAAAAGGGGAAAGGTTAGGCAAATTCCATGCATGCTCCACCTAAACCTGCCAGTAATTATGTAATGAACTACCTGAGCCTGCACAAAACCGTATGCCAGAATGATGGAAACATTAACCCTTTGACTCCTGCACCCTGTTCACCAACTGCAAAAACTTAACTCTTAGACTGGAGTCAAAGGGTTAAGTTTTTGCTTGACAATGCAGGATGCTTGTAAACGGAGTGGGAGTCAAAGGGTTAAGATGGGCAGTGAACAGGCCAGTTTTTAATGTTGTGTGCTGGGATCAAACTCAAGATACCAGATCTTGAGCCCGTGGCTTTATCAAATGAATGAATCAGCCCATAGTAAGGGACAAAACAACCTGAATAACAACCTTCTTTTTGTTGCACATATCTCTGTCAGTTACTTACTGGTTTTGTAAATCATATATATCGTTAAGTAATAATAAAATATACATTATTTAATTGGTAGCATAAAAGTACAGTTCCCATACAATTTTCCAGTTTGACCACAAGGGTTAGAATTTGTTTTTGTGTATGTAGGCCTACCCTTCAGCCCATCCCAATGTCAATGGGTACTTGTCCCTCAAGGGAGAGGGAAGATAAAGCAGCTAAGGAAAGGAGGTGGGTACCGTCATCATAAAACTGGCTGCCTGAGAAAAGTTGAGGTGTCTACAACCTAATTCTGCATTGATTTGCTCAGGTTATTGGAAAAACCTTTACATAGTTTTACCTTCATGCACACTAAATTAGTACATGTGTACTGTATAGTTCCCACAGTTTTACACTTTACAGCCATAGGGTTTTATTAGCTAGTGTGAAGCACCTAGCCTCTTGAGTCTGCCTGCTACTTCTGAAGCAGTAAATTATGTGGGTAAAACTGTCTTTTCTGTGTTTGTTTCCCTTCCTCTTGAATATCTGTGAAAATGTGGATATTGATTTAGATTGCTGTGGTACACATGATATATATTATATATCTGGGCAAAAATGTGTTGACAAACGTAATTTTTCAGCATGGATTTTTGATAAAGTCGGGTAATGATTTCATTCCCATTATCGATGGGTAGATGCAAGATTAAGGGGGCATAGTTTTTGCCTTTTAGAAAGGGTATGGCTTTGTGTGTGTGTGGTGTGTGTGTGTGTGTGTGTGTGTGTGTGTGTGTGTGTGTGTGTGTGTGTGTGTGTGTGTGAGTGAGTGTGTGTGTGCATGTGTGTGTGTGTGTGTGTGGCATGTGTGTGTGTGTGTCATACTATTTTCTATGTCACTTTAGCAGCCACAGAATCAGGGTCAGTTTGTCATGTTGCTATGATGATGATGGGGATAATGTTTTTGGAATGAGACTACGTGACATGTTGTATGCTATGCTTACTTTCATAACATGTAACATCAACTAGGCCAAAGAGATACAGACACCTGCAGTGTTGGTAAAGAAATTAGAGTAACACCCTATATCAGACAGTGACTCATCTGTGAAGCGGATGAAACTTGACTGTGCGGTCCCAGTCTTCCTATTGAGCCCGGAGCACTTTCAGCTTGGGGTAGGAGCTGATTGGGGCCAAAATATCCAACAAAATTTAGATATGACTGATGGGATTCAAAACCACAACAGAACCACAACCTTCCAGTCATTGATCCATTGCGCTAACCACAGCACCACTGTGATTGGTGGAATAACCCTTTGACTACCGCACCCTGTTCACCAGCATCCTACATTGCCAACCATGCTAGCAAAGCAAACACTTAACCCTCTTTGATTCCCTCACCCTAACCACCAGTCAAAAGGTTCCGTTTTTGCAGTTGGTGGATAGAGTGTGGGAGTTGAAGGGATAAGCACGTTTCCTTGAATTGGATTTTTCACCAAATATGGGTTTGAGATTGGATATAAGATATCATGTTGATTATTTAAGCTTGAATGGACAGAACCAAGAGGTTTTTTTTCTTCTCTATGGGTGAAGACAGAGAGGGTAGGAGATGGACTTGCAGTGACAGGGGATAGATTCATGTGGAGAGCCATAATCGCCATCATCATACGGCAGGGCATATGACGATGGTGAATATGGTTGTAGGAAAGGAAAAAATTCACCAAGAACTTTCCAGTCTGTTAGTGATCATGCATCTTTCTTCAGATCTTCTTGTTTTGTTTTGTTTTGTTCAGCTTGGGTGTGCATGTTGACAGAGCTGATTTCAGAATGCAAAAATGATGTTGAAAAAACATAGAATTCAGCCGACACTGGAAGGAAGATGGCTACAAATGTTACGCTAGCATAGTTAAACAACCTTCATTTCATATCTGAATCTGAGAGAGAATGCACTTGCAGTATGCAAATGGTTTACTTCATGAAAGCTTATATCCTTTGTGAATGTGTGTGCGTATTGTGTGTGTGTGTGGTGTGAGTGTGTGTGTGTGTGTGAAGTAGTGAGTGAGTGAGTGAGTGTGTGTGTGTGTGTGTGTGTGTGTGTTGTATGTGTTGTTGTGTGTGTGTCACTGTGTGTGTGTGTGTTTGTGTACTGTGTGTGTGTGTGTTTCTATGTGTTTGTGTGTGTGTGTGTGTGTGTGTGAGAGAGAGAGAGAGAGAGAGAGAGAGAGAGAAGAGAGAGAAGAAAGAGAAAGAGAGAGAGAGAGTTTTCATTCAGCTTAAACTGAAAGAAGATGTCACTGAATAATTTAGCAGGATGATTCATGGTTATATATCTTTATTTCATTTTATTACACCACGCCTTTAGTGTCATCACACTCACACCACAACACACACACACACACACACACACACACACACACACACACACACACACACACACACACACACACAGAGCGTACACACACACACACACATGTATGCACACACACACACAACACATCACACACAACACACACACACACACACACACACCACACACACACACACACACACACACACACCACACACCCACCACTACCCCCCCCCCCACTCACCAAGACACACACATGCACACACACACACACACACACACACACACACACACACACACACACACACACACACCACCACACACTACCCCCCCCACACACACACCTCAACAAGACAGAATATGAACCAACAGAGAACAAAATAAACATGCAATAGTTATAAAAACTTCACAGCTTTCAAACACAGTAGTTTACACCGACACCTAATATTGCTTTCATAAACACAGCCTTTTTTTGTATGAATAATCCTTGCAGTTTACTCTGTCAAAGTCGATCTATACAATTTTACGTCTGGTGTATAAATTTATGAGGCATCGTTTATGAATAAATTGCTTTTGTATTTTAGAGGCCTGGTTGATGTAAGCTAGAAATAAAGTTTCCGTCCTCAATCTGACTGCGCAGTTGTACAGAGATGGGTGCATGATCCCCTGTGAAGTTGGGGAAGATAAAGCTGCTGTCTCCAAGAAAACTAGAGGTTTTTTTTTTCTACATCGCTCCCAGTGACCTGAGGTATATGTGATGCCGCTTCACCTTTACCATAGAAACCATAGTTTGGACCAGCACAGCTGTTATTTTACTGTAGAAACTAAAATTTGTACAGTTGTTACTTTACCATAGAAACTAAAAGTTGGAACAGCTGTTACTTTACCATAGAAACTGAAGTTTGGACCAGCACAGCCGTTACTTTACCATAAAACTAAAATTTGGAACAGCTGTTACTTTACACATAAACTTAAGTTTGGGACAGCTATTACTTTACCACTATAAACTAAGTTTGGGACAGTTGTTACTTTTACCATAAACTAAAGTTTGGGACAGCTGTTACTTTACCATAAACTAAAGTTTGGGACAGCTGTTACTTTACACATAAACTAAAGTTTGGGACAGCTGTTACTTTACCACATAACTAAGTTTGGGACAGCTGTTACTTTACCACATTAACTTAAGTTTGGGACAGCTGTTACTTTACCAATAAACTTAAGTTTGGGACAGCTGTTACTTTACCATAAACTTAAATTTGGGACAGTGTACTTACCACATAACTTAGTTTGGGACAGCTGTTACTTTACCCATAAAACTTAAGTTGGACAGCTGTTACTTTACCATTAAACTTAAAGTTTGGGACAGCTGTTACTTTACACATAAACTTAAGTTTGGGACAGCTGTTACTTTACCAAAAACTTAAATTTGGGACAGCTGTTACTTTACCACATAAACTAAAGTTTGGGACAGCTGTTACTTTACCACATAAACTTAAGTTTGGGACAGCTGTTACTTTACCATAAAACTAAAGTTTGGACAGCTGTTACTTTACCATAGAAACTTAAGTTTGGGACAGCTGTTACTTTACCATAGAAACTAAAGTTTAGGACAGCTTTACTTTACCATAGAAACTAAAGTTTGGGACAGCTGTTACTTTACCATAGAAACTAAAGTTTGGGACAGCTGTTACTTTACCAATAAACTAAAGTTTAGGGACAGCTGTTACTTTACAACATAAAACTAAGTTTGGGACAGTGTTACTTTACCATAGAAATAAGTTTGGGACAGCTTTTTACTTTACCATAGAAACTAAAGTTTAGGACAGCTGTTACTTTACCATAGAAATTTAAGTTTGGGACAGCTGTTACTTTACCATAGAAACTAAAGTTTAGGACAGCTGTAACCATTACCATAGAAACTAAAGTTTGGACAGCTTTACTTACATAGAAACTAAAGTTTAGGACAGCTTTACTTTACCACATAAACTAAGTTTGGGACAGCTGTTACTTTACCATAGAAACTAAAGTTTAGGACAGCTGTTACTTACCATAGAAACTTAAGTTTGGGACAGCTGTACTTACCATAGAAACTAAAGTTTAGGAAGCTGTTACTTTACTAAACTAGTTTGGGACAGCTTTACTTTACATGAAACAAAGTTAGGAGAAGTGTGTACTTTACCACATAAACTTAAGTTGGGTACAGCTTTTACTTAACATGAAACTAAGTTTGGCCAGTGTACTTTACATAACTAGTTGGACAGCTGATTACTTGTACCATAAAACTTAAGTTTGGGACAGCGTAACTTTACCATAGAAACTAAGTTTAGGACAGCGTACTTAACCACATAAACTTAGTTGGACAGCTGTTACTTTTCCTCAGAACTTAATGTTTGGGACAGCTGTACTTTACCCCAAAAAATTAAGTAATGGACAGCTGTTTACTTACCACATAAACTTAAGTTTTGGACATTGTTACTTTACCACATAAACTTAGTTTGGGACAGTGTGTACGTTACCACATAAATTAAGTTGGACAGTGTTACTTTACCACATAACTTATGTTGTGGGACAGCTGTTACTTACCATAGAATAAGTTGTGGACAGCTGTTTTTACCATAGAATAAAGTTGGACAGCTGTTACTTTACCCATAAACTTAAGTTTGGGACAGCTGTTACTTTACCACATAAACTTAAGTTTGGGACAGCTGTTACTTTACCACATAAACTAAAGTTTGGGACAGCTGTTACTTTACCACATAAACTTAAGTTTGGGACAGCTGTTACTTTACCACATAAACTTAAGTTTGGGACAGCTGTTACTTTACCACATAAACTAAAGTTTGGGACAGCTGTTACTTTACCACATAAACTTAAGTTTGGGACAGCTGTTACTTTACCACATAAACTTAAGTTTGGGACAGCTGTTACTTTACCATAGAAACTGAAATTTGGGACAGCTGTTACTTTACCATTACTAAAGTTTGGGACAGCTGTTACTTTACCATAGAAACTAAAGTTTGGGACAGCTGTTACTTTACCATTACTAAAGTTTGGGACAGCTGTTACTTTACCATAGAAACTGAAATTTAGGACAGCTATTACTTTACCATAGAAACTAACATTTGGGACAGCTGTTACTTTACCGTAGAAACTGAAATTTAGGACAGCTATTACTTTACCATAGAAACTAACATTTGGGACAGCTGTTACTTTACCATAGAAACTAAAGTTTGGGACAGCTGTTACTTTACCATAACTAAAGTTTGGGACAGCTGTTACTTTACCACATAAACTAAAGTTTAGGACAGCTGTTACTTTACCATAGAAACTAAAGTTTGGGACAGCTGTTACTTTACCATAGAAACTAAAGTTTAGGACAGCTGTTACTTTACCATAGAAACTAAAGTTTAGGACAGCTGTTACTTTACCATAGAAACTAAAGTTTGGGACAGCTGTTACTTTACCATAGAAACTAAAGTTTAGGACAGCTGTTACTTTACCATAGAAACTAAAGTTTGGGACAGCTGTTACTTTACCATAGAAACTAAAGTTTGGGACAGCTGTTACTTTACCATAGAAACTAAAGTTTAGGACAGCTGTTACTTTACCATAGAAACTTAAGTTTGGGACAGCTGTTACTTTACCATAGAAACTAAAGTTTAGGACAGCTGTTACTTTACCATAGAAACTAAAGTTTAGGACGGCTGTTACTTTACCATAGAAACTAAAGTTTGGGACAGCTGTTACTTTACAACATAAATTTAAGTTTGGGACAGTTGTTACTTTACCATAGAAATTTAAGTTTGGGACAGTTGTTACTTTACCATAGAAACTAAAGTTTGGGACAGTTGTTACTTTACCATAGAAATTTAGGTTTGGGACAGCCTTTACCATTACCATAGAAACTAAAGTTTGGGACAACCATTACCATAGAAAGTAAAATTTGGGACAGCCATTATCATAGAAACTAAAGTTTGGGACAGCCTTTACCATAGAAACTAAAGTTTGGGACAGCCTTTACCATAGAAACTAAAGTTTGGGACAGCCATTATACACACTATAGTTTGGGACAGCCATTAGCATAAAAACTAAAGTTAGTGTGGTTGGACTGGTTTATTTTGTGGAGAGTTACGTTATGAAAGGAGGGGAGGAGGAAGGGTAGTAATTCAACATTAAGGGCTTGGGGTATGCTTGTAAAACAATGAAATCTGCCCTGCCAGTTGTTTTATGGCTGCTTGTGCACTCACTGATTCGGTCCTGATACAAACACTGGATAACAGAACATTGTAGATGAGTGTGTTAAGAGCACGTCTCTAAGTCTAACTAGTACTTATGGTTGACACCGCCATCATTTTCTCAGCTTTTATTTTTTTGCAGGCCTGTAGCTTTGGTACAAAGAAATAAAGAAATAATTTTATTCCTCTGTGTAGTTATTTGTTTTGTTTTTCTCTCTATTCTGCTAGTTTGTGTGTGTGTGTTGCGTGTGCATGTGCGTGTGTGTATATCACTATATGTGTGTGTGTGTGTGTGTGTGTGTGTGTGTGCGTGTGTGTGTGTTATAGAAAGAATTTATTCCATACTCTGTTTTATCTTTTGTTTGTACGGTGACATACATGTATGACTCTATGACTTCCTAGTATTAAGTTACTCTGTGTCATTATTTCCATTCTTTTGTCGATTGATTCAGATGACTATCTACTGTTTGGTGGTTTAGTAATGAAAATAACAATGCTCGTATTAGATCATGTGGATAGGATACAGGAGTCAAAGGGTTACATATGAATTCCTGTATGATTTTAGCGTGTTTCTGGTTCCTGTTTGCTTGACCGCAGGCAGTTACTTTGATTTAGGTGACATTGTATGTCGGTGCATAAACAGAGCCGCTGTCACTTGTGTCAGCAATGAGAGTACAGGACATCCGTTTGCTGACCACCTTTATGCTTCTATCATTCTGATGGTGTTTGATTAACCCTTTGGCTCCTTCTCCCTGCCTGCCAGCATCCCGCATTGTCAACCATGACAGCAAAGCAAAAACTTAACCTTTTCACTCTCTCACCCTGACCACCAGCTTTCTGCAGGACGCTGGCAGATAGGGTTAGGGAGAGACTGGATTAAGTTTTTGCGGTTGGTGGATAGGGTGCGGGAGTGAAAGGGTCATGTCGTAGTTCTCCGTCCTTCCCCCCTCCCCTTTTCTGTGTCAAGACCTTGCCAGTACATAGGGTTTTGCACAAGCTCAGGAAGTCTGCCAGGTCTTCGCTGGCAGATTTATGTGGAGCACATATGGAACAGCCTGACTGGTGAATCCCACTTGAACACACACAAATTCAGATTGGGTACTAATTATTTGCTTGTGTCACATGCACTGCTTGTGTTAATTACATGATATTATTTGCCTCTGATTATTTAATTATCAAGATTATCGTGTAATTGTAGAGCAATTTGGAGGATTGGTCATGTAGGGTATTCTTCCCCAAGGGGATACATGGGGCTCTTTCAGTACAAATAGTATCCCCACCTTCTGGAAATTCTGTGCTAGAAGTTTCCTCTTTTCTGTCACTCTCTTTGTTTCTTTCTTCCTCCTTTGCTTTCTTCATTTCTTCCTGTCATTATCTGCCTTGCTGGTCCATTCACCTGTATGTATATGTTTTGATAAAGTCTTACGTACTTTTTCTTGGGATCGATAATCGGGTACGTGTATTTAGTGCATTTTTGGCTCTAGGGAGGTGAAATATGTGGAAGCTATTTTGGGTAATTTATGCCCGTTTTTATATATGTTTAAGTGTCCTTAGGTATGCGTAAATTTGTATTCAGGTGTGTTCTTTAAATCCCCTGTGCAATAAATTGGACAGAATGGTCCACGCCAGGGACACCACCTTAGATAATGTGTGCGAATGCATTGGTATGTGTACTTAATTTTCTTTTCGTTTTTTTTTTTCGTGTTGAAGTTTTGTATGTTTTGGAGCGGTTATAACCATGATATGGCTGTACTCAGTTGGCTGGGCTTAAATCAACTATTACAATAACATACCATTAAAAACTAGTCTGGTTTCTGCCCTTTGTACATTTTCATCATCCTGGTGGTGTGGACTTGATGTTCCATGGTCTCTTCCCCTGTCCCCTCCCATTTCAAGATCTTCCCAGCACATAGGATTGTTTTGTGTGTGTGTGTGTGTGAGAGAGAGAGAGAGACAGAGAGAGAGGGGAGGGAGGAGAGAGAGAGAGAGAGAGTGTGCATGTGAGAGAGAGAGAGAGAGAGTGTGTATGAGAGAGTGAATGAGCAATGTGAGAGTGTGTGTGTGTGTGTGTGTGTGTGTGTGATGAGAGAGAGAGAGAGAGAGAGAGAGAGAGAGAGAGAGTGTGTGTGTGTGTGTGTGTGTGTGTGTGTGTGTGTGTGTGTGGTGTGAGAGCGAGAGATATTTCTGTAAAGTGTTCTGGCTTGTATGGCGTTTGTTGTGAATGTTTGTATGATGTTTTATACATTATGTATACATACATATATAGCAGTATCATGCATGCTCCATGGTATGTATGGATGGATGAATAGATCAATTGCTGGGTGCATACGCTGTTTATCTTTTGTTTGATGTTGAATTCGTCAGATAATTGGCACAAATGTAATAATGGGAATGAATCATCGGAAATTAATGCTTGAAATGAATATCAACACGTTATTTGTTGCATAACATTCTGCACTGGCTAAAAATAAACTGTCACACTCACAGTGATGAGAACAGATGGCACTGACAGTAATTGTTTAGAAATAACAGGAACAGCAGTAGCTACAGCTGCAATGATGATGTTGTTGATGACAATGATGATAATGATGATGATGGAATAATAATGATAAAGATAAAATAATGATGATAGTAATAATAATAATAATAATAATGATACTACTATTACTGCTACTACTACTAATGATGATGATGATGGTACTGATAAAATATAATGACAACAACAACAGTAACAACACAACAACAACAACAACAACAACAACAGCAGCAGCAGCAACAGCAACAACAACAACAACAACAACAACAACAACAACAACATCATCATCATCATCATCATCATCATCATCATCATCATCACCACCACTGCCACCACCACCACCACCACCACCCACCACCCACCACCACCACCACCACCACCACCACCACCACCACCACCATCATCATCATCATCGACATCGACATCATCGACGACGACGATGACGACGACGACGATGATGGCAGTAGTAGTAGTAGTAGTAGCAGTAGCAGTAGCAGTATAGTAGTAGTAGTAGTAGTAGTAGTAGTAGTAGTAGTAGTAGTAGTAGTAGTAGTGATGATGATGATGATGATGATAATAATTACAATGATAATGATATTGATAGTGAAAATAATGATAATAATAGTAGTAATAGTAGCAGCAGCAGCAGCAGCAACAACAACAACAACAAAAAGAGGAACAGTAGTAATAATAATAACAATGATAATAGTAATAGTAAAAAATACTACTACTACTATTAGTAGTAGTAGCAGCAGCAGCAGCAACAACAACAACAGCAGCAGTGACTACAATAATGCTAATATTAATTCTGAATCTTCGGAAGGGGTGACACCCTTCACATTAAGGTTGACATATTTTTTCTAACAAACTTAAACAAAAAAAAACCAATTTAGGGGCTGATAATAGAGCCATTTAATAATGAAATGGAGAGATGACAGCTTTATCATAGTTTATGTGTAAAGATACTGCTTCACATGGTTTGTACAATGCTCGATGCATTTTCAACTTGATCACTGCATCTGCCATAGTTGACTGCTTGTTTATCTCACCTGCCATGTCAGGTGTGTACATTAATTGGTGATGGAAAACATGTGCTGTTGTTGTGCTGTTATTGATGTTATTATGCTGTTTGTATGACGTAATGATGTGCCAGATGTAGAAACGTGTGTAATGTATTGAACTTTTAGTGTATTGTAATTACGTGAAATGGAAGATTTCTCTACCTTATGATCAGTTGCCAAGTGGCTTGTTTGTCTTTCTCCATCTCATTTGTTAAAGGTCTCTGTCTGTCTGTCTGTATTTTTATCTGTCTGTCTGCCTGCCTGCCTGCCTGCTTGCCTGTCTGTGTCCGTTTGTCTGTCTATCTCTCTTTCTCTGTCCGTCTCTGAGTTTATAGGATTTTTTTTAAAGTGTGAGTGTACATGTGTGTGTGTCACTGTGTGTGTGTGTGTGTGTGTGTGTGTGTGTGTGTGTGTGTGTGTGTGTGTGTGTGTGTGTGTGCATGTGTGTTTGCTCATGTGTGAATTTTATGCGTTGGAAATATAAAATGGTCATGGAGGCAATTGAAGAACATCTCATTCAGTGACATATGGCATTTTTGTTGGTGTGGTTATTATAATAAATATGTACAGTAATTGCTGCTTGTAACTGATATATGTTGTAGCAGTAAAGCACATGTTACCAGCCATGATTAGAAATCATGTGAGTGGTTGGATATTGTGGACTTGAGTTGGAACTTACATATGTTTGGGAAAAAAGGGTTTACTCTTAATTACTTAGGAAAAACAGATGTTGTTCTCTCTCTCTTTCTCTCTCTCTCTGTGTGGAATGATTTGGTTTAAATACCTACACAGTTACACACACAGACAACCACATTCAGATGCAAGGCTCCTCCATATATACACATACAGGTATACTCTCTGCAACACACACATGTCTGGAGAATAAACCTCATGGTGATAAATAAGATGCAGTGGTGAACACCAGGGGCATTTTGTTAGATTATGTGTGCAGATGCATGGATATGTGTACTTTATTTTCTTTTCAGGTTTTCTTTTCAGTTTCAAAGAGATGTTGTGATGGTCGTATCCCTGCACAGTTGGCCTTGCTTTAAATTAAACAGTAACAGTAAAGGAAACAAACAAAGAGACAAAGAAAGAAAGAAAGAAACAAGCATAAAACCAGAACTCATTAGGCAGACACTTTAAATGATTTCAAATAATTTAATCACTTGTTCTGTAAAACATATGCCAGGTTATATCAAATAACGTTATGGTTTGTTTCACAGTAACCAGAATGCAGGTTAAAAAAAAAAATGTTTTAAAGAGGGGAAAAAAAACACCATAAAACACTTGGATAGAGAACAGATCTGATTGATTGATTGATTGACCTTTTTTAAAAGAAAGTCTTCTTTAACAGGAAAAAAAAAACCACCTTAAAAATGCTTGGGTAGAGAACAGATTGATTTGATTGATTGATCTTTATTTCCAGCAGTAATGATATTGAATAGTAGGACAGCGTTTGGTTAGTTTTTTATGTGTGCTGTTTTTAAACTCTGCTTTAAGAAGCTGAAATTAAACCGTTGGTAAAGTAATGAGTACAACCCCCCCCCCCCCCCCCCAAAACACCAAAAAAACAAAAAACAGTAAAACTCCTTGCCACTAAATTGAGGCATTTACATCAAAAAGAAAAACAGAAACACAAGTCCACATTATGAGTAGGCGCACAGGCACTAAGGATTTAGTGATAACAAAGATATTACTTTCATTAGAGAATTTTATCAAGAAGAAAATGAAGTAGATTTTTCTTGAAGGGTTTTTGTTGGAGGTGGTTGTGTAAGGGAGTTGGGTAATTCATTTTGAAAACAAACACCAGGAAAGAAAGGCTTAGTTGGAAAAGGTCAGTTTTTGTTCTTGTTGCCTGAGTATTTGTTTTCTGGTTTGACGAGAGAGATTTCCTTTTTTGGAGGAAAAAGTACTGTTAGATTGTCTGCCTTTGAGTGTCGAGTTTTGTGTACAAGATATGTCAACAGTAGTTTGTTCTGTTTGTGAATTGATATCATTTTTATTACTACATTGTATGTTGACTTCTGTTTATTGTAAAACAATAAAAGAATTTACGAAAAGATTGATAATGTGTTTTTAAAGTAAGCAACATACTTTCTCATATAGAGAGGGGGGGGGGAGAAAGAGAGAGAGAGAGAGAGAGAGAGAGAGAGAGAGAGAGAGAGAGAGAGAGCATAAACGTTAAACAGCAAAAATCTGCAACAAATAATGGGCAGGCTTAAATGGTATTAGTAGTACTAGTACTTTTGGGGGTTACTATATATATGAACTGTCATACTGTATTTTTAAACTTGCACATCTGTAAATGAACGTCAGAAGCACGTTACAGGAATTTCTTTCCTGTATCACCACTATGGCATTTTGTTTTCTCTCTGTAATCTTACACCCCATTCAACCTCCTATCTGTAGACAAGTAATCGATTTAAAGAATGCAAGGTTTCAAAGGTTTCTCAGGTTTTGTAATTTGCATGTGTATGTTTGCTCCTACCATCAATGTTATTGATTTTAAGGATTGTTAGGTTTCGCCTTTCGGTGCTATTTTTTATTTTATGTCTTGCTGTTTAAACAGAAAATTGCTTGATTACTGTGGATCTTACATTCATTCATTGTATTGCTCTCTCTCTCTGTCTGTCTGTCTGTCTGTCTATCTGCCTGTCTGTCTGTCTGTTTCTCTCATCTCAGTGCGTCACTGATTAAAAAGAAATGGCTATTTTTTAACCTTGCCTTTTAAATCGTATGACATATAATCTGTTTATTGCCCTCTGTCTCTTTCACTTGGATTTTTTTTAGGCTGCTGTTGCTATTTTGAAGTTTTCCCCTTTTTATTTGTTTTCATTCCAAGCAGTGTTTTTTTTTTTCATATGCGTATGTGTGCATTTTGTATGGCCCACATGATCACATGGCCATTATGTTGCCGCATTCAGCATGTGCTTTGTCTTTGCTGATTGTGCATGCTGGGTGTGCTCATGTTTCAATATATACGCCATTGAACACTGAAAAATCTTTAACCCTTTGACTCCCACACCGTATCCATCAACCGCAAAAACTTAACCCTTTGACTCTCTCACCCTGCAGGAAGCTGGTAAATAGGGTGAGGTAGTCAGGGGTCAAGTTTTTGCTTTGCTAGCATGGCTGACAATGTAGGATGCTGATGGACAAGTTGCGGGAGTTAAAGGGTTAACCTGTGTATTTGATGTTCTTAACCCTTTGACTCCCACACCCTGTCCACCAGCATCCTGCATTGTCAACCATGACAGCAAAGCAAAAAGTTTAACCCTTCCATTCCTTCACTCTATCCACCAGCTTCCTGCAGGAAGCTGGTGGATAGGGTGAGGGAATGAAAGGGTAAGTTTTTGCAGCTAGCGGATAGCGTGCGGTAGTGAAAGGGTTAATATATATATATAGACACAAAGGGGTTCAGGCATTAGCAGGTCTTTATAATATGTGTATATATTGACCTGGGAGATGAGAAAAGTTTCCACCGTTTGCCCACCAGGGTTGAATTCAAACCTTCTGGTTTGAAACCAGTTGGCTATTGCACTCCATCATCTTGGCATTTGAATGGTGAATGCAGAGGGGGTCGTACAATCTTTGTTTTGCTCTCTCTGTGTCACATTGATTGTTTTCTGTATCTGATATTGTTATTTTTCAGTCTTGTTGTTTTAACCCTTTGACTCCCTCATCCTGCCTCCCCTGTAGGGATGCCAGGGGCTTTTTTTGTGTAAATAGTATCGCCACCTTCTGGAAATTCTGTGCTAGAAATTTCCTCTTTTCTGTCACTCTCTTTGTTTCTGCCTTGTTCCTTTGCTTTCTGTCATTTCTTCCTACCATTTTCTGCCTTGTTGGTCCATTCACCTGTATATGTTTGATAAAGTCTTAAGTACTTTCTCTTAGGATTGATAATTGGGTACGTGTGTTAAGTGCATTTTTGGCTCTAGGGATATAAGATATGCGGAAGCAATTTTAGGTAATTGAGGCCCGTTTTTAGTGTCCTTAAGTATGCTTCAATTTGTATTCAGGTGTGCTTTTTATATTCCCTATGTGATAAATTGGATGGAGTGGTCAGTGCCAGGGGCATGTCCTGAGGTTATATGCATGAATGCATTGATATGTGTACTTATTTTTTTCTTTTTTGTTTTCCTGGTGAAGTCTTGTATGTTTTGAAGTGTTTCTGCCTTGTTCCTATGCTTTCTATCATTTCTTTCCATCATTTTCTGCCTTGTTGGTCCATTCACCTGTATGAGTTTGATAAAGTCTTACATATTTTCTCTTTATGAGTGATCACTAGGTACATGTATTAAGTGCATTTTTGGCTGTAGGGATATGAGATATGCTGAAGCAATTTAAGGTAATCTAGGCCTTTTTTTTTATGTATGTTTTAGTGTCCTTAGTTATGTTTAAGTTTGTATTCAGGTTTGTTTTTTTAAATCTCCAGTGCGATAAACTGGACAGAATGGTCAATGCCAGAGGCATCTCCTTAGATTATGAGCGCGAAAGCATTGATATTTGTACATAATTTTCTTTTCTTTTTTTTGTGTGTGTGTTGAAGTATACTGTATATTCTGAAACTCTTATAGCCTTTATGTGGCTCTACACGGTCGGCTGGGGTTTAAACGACAATAACAATAACAAAAAAAATCCCATATCCGGTCCACCAACTGCAAAAACTTAACCATTTGACTCCCTCACCCTAAACACCAGCTTTCTGTAGGAAGCTAATGGATAGGGTGAAGGACTCAGAAGGTTAAGCTTTTGCTTTGCTAGCATGGTTAACAATGCAGGAGGCTGGTGGACAGGGCGCAGGAGTTGATGGGTTAAGCAAAGATCAGGGTGGGGCTTACAATCTTTTTGTTGTCCTATGTCTTTTTTTTCTACAACCTGATATTTTTGTTTTGCAGTCTTAAAAATGAAGGTGGGGCTTGCAGTCTTTCTGTTGTCCTCTCTGTGTCTCTGAATTTGATTTGAATGTTGATGCTCTCCCACCCTCTTCCTCTGACCTCCCTTCCCCCTTCTCTCTCATCCTCTCTCTTTCCCTGTGTCTTTCTTGCAGCACAATGGTTCTTTGACATTAAGGGTATGGAATATATAAATGTGTGTGTGTGTGCATATGTGTGTGTGTTGTGTGTGTGTGTGTGTGTTGTGTGTGTGTGTGTGTGTGTGTGTGTGTGTGTGTGTGTGTGTGTGTGTGTGTGTGTGTGTGTGCATGTGGGAACTGAAGGGAGAGTTTCAGTCCCGGTAGTTTTCACCTATTTACTTTCAGGTGAAGGATTATGGTCAGTATATCAGTATGTATCTGTACAAATACATTGCAGATGCTAACACTGATGATGATGTTAAGCGACAGTAATAATCGTATGAAGCAACTTAGAGAGTTTCTGATAGTTCAATGTGGCAATCTTGTAGTGTACCAACAGAACTACACACTTTTTTTTTCTATAAATAGTGAAAACTCTTCATACATGAACAGACCATATACATTTATGCGTAGACAAATGCACGCACATGCAGTGATTGTGCACATGCTTAATTGTTTATTGACACAAACACACAAACACACACACACACACACACGCCTGCTTACACACATGTGCATGTACGTACACACAGGTACATGTATATGCACACATGCATAGTGTGTACATGCGTGTGCGTGTATGTGTGTGTGTATGTGTTTGTGTGTGGGTGCATGTGTGTGTGTATGTGTGTGTGTGTGTATGTGTGTGTGTGTGTGTGTGTGTGTGTGTGTGTGTGTGCATGTGTGTATGTGTGTGTGTGTGTGTGTGTGTGTGTGTGTGTGTGTGTGTGTGTGTGTGGTCATGATATAATACATACGCTGCTACTCAAGTCACAGACAAATATTGAAATAATGAGGGTTGACTGATATATATATATATGTCAATAAAATAATAATTGATACCATAGATGCCAACAGATGTATGTGCGATGGCCATCAGCCGTCCCCATACCAACAGTGCCCAAATATTGACTGTACAAAAGAGTTTGTGCTCATTGTAGTGCTCTTCAGAAAGATTGTGATAAATTGTGTGGAAGACTGCTCTACGAATTGAAACATTCTTCTATGTGATTTTGTTGGTTTGTTTTTATTTCTCTGTCTTTCTCTCTGTCCTCTCTCTTTGTCCCTGTCTTGTGTGTCCTTGCTCTCTCTCTCTCTCTCTCTCTCTGTGTGTGTCTCTCTCTCTGTGTCTCAGTCTCTGTCTCTGTCTGTCACTCATTCTCTGTCTGGCCTCTTTCTCTCTCTTGTGTCTCGTCTGTCTCCATGTCTGTCTGTCTAGTTATCTATCTGTCTCTCTATTGTGTGGTAATACTGTTTTAATCCTGAGTTAACAGCTTTCACAGTTTTGTTAAAACAGAGTTATTGGAGTGTCTCTGTGCTGCAGATTTTCAGCGTCTTTTTTCTTTTTCTTTTGTTGATCCATTGATAAAATTGCATAGCATTCATATGGCTTATTATTTCCTTAATTTAGGAATTTCAATAAACAAATATTTGGTTTACTGTAGGAAGTTTGTATAACCAGAGACTTAATACAAAAAAAATGCGGCTTAGAGAAGTTCATGTCTGTGATTGATGCAGCAGAAATTTTCTGCTTGTTTCGCTGGTTTTACACCTCTATATTTTGAAACAGTGTTTAGAAAAATGAAATGTTGTTACACCTTTATACTTTGAAACAACATTTAGAAAAGTGAAGTGTTGTTACACCTTTATACTTTGAAACAGTGTTTAGAAACGTGAAGTATTGTTACACCTTTATACTGTGAAACAGTGTTTAGAAACGTGAAGTATTGTTACACCTTTATACATTGAAACAGCGTTTAGAAATGTGAAGTGTTGGTACACTTTTATATTTTGAAACAGCATTTAGAAAAATGAAGTGTTGTTACACCTTTATACGTTGAAACAGTGTTTAGAAAAGTGAAGTGTTGGTACACCTTTATACATTGAAACAGCGTTTAGAAAAGTGAAGTGTTGATACACCTTTATATGTTGAAACAGTGTTTAGAAAAATGAAGTGTTGGTACACCTTTATACGTTGAAACAGTGTTTAGAAACGTGAAGTGTTGGTACACTTTTATATTTTGATTAAGTGTTGATACACCTTTATACATTGAAACAGCGTTTATGAAAGTGAAGTGTTGTTACACCTTTATATTATGAAACAGTGTTTAGAAAAGTGAAGTGTTGTTACACCTTTATATTATGAAACAGCGTTTAGAAAAGTGAAGTGTTGTTACACCTTTATATTATGAAACAGTGTTTAGAAACGTGAAGTGTTGTTACACCTTTATATATGAAACAGGTTTAGAAAAGTGAAGTGTTGTTACACCTTTATATTATGAAACAGCGTTTAGAAAAGTGAAGTGTTGTTACACCTTTATATTATGAAACAGTTTTAGAAAAGTGAAGTGTTGTTACACCTTTATATTATGAAACAGTGTTTAGAAACGTGAAGTGTTGTTACACCTTTATAATTGAAACAGTGTTTAGAAACGTGAAGTGTTGTTACACCTTTATATTATGAAACAGTGTTTAGAAAAGTGAAGTGTTGTTACACCTTTATATATGAAACAGTGTTTAGAAACGTGAAATGTTGTTACATCTTTATCATTGAAACAGTGTTTAGAAACGTGAAGTGTTTTTACACCTTTATACGTTGAAACAGCATTTAGAAACATGAAGTGTTGATACACCTTTATACTTTGAAACAGCGTTTAGAAACGTGAAGTGTTGTTATACCTTTATACGTTGAAACAATGTTTAGAAAAGTGAAGTGTTGAACATTACACCTTTATACGTTAAAACAGCATTTAGAAAAGTGAAGTGTTGTTACACCTGTATACTTTGAAACAGCAAAAGTGAAGAGTTGTTACTCTTTTTTATGTTAAAACAGCATTTAGAAAAGTGAAGTGTTGATACACCTTTATACACTGAAACAACATTTAGAAAAGTGAAGTGTTTTTACTCTTTTATATGCTGAAACAGTGTTTAGAAAAGTGAAATGTTATTACACTTTTATATGTTGAAACTGTTCAGAAAACTGAAAGATTTTTACTTGATGAATGGTATTGTGTTATGGCCATAGTCAGCTCTTGTTTGTATATCATTTGAAAACAACCAGTCACTGTGGTTAAGTCAGTAGTACAATGGATAACTGATGGAAGGTTGTAGGTTTGTTCCTTCATCAATCCAGAAAAAAGTGTGGGATTTTTGGGTCTGGCTGGCTCCTGTCCAGAGGTGAGCATACTGTGGACTCCTTGGGAAGACTTGGACCACACAGGCAAGTCTCATCCTCTTTACAGCTACACCATTGAGAGTGCCGCTCAAATATTTTGACCAACTCTGCAGGTGGCTGTATCGGTCAGACCTCTTGCTGCAGAATATATTATGATTGTAAACATAGAATACAGCCATATGATGTAGTCTCAGTCATAGTTGGAAATAGTGCATGGTAGTCAAGCGGGTAAAATTGGACTTCCAGTCAGAAGGTCATAGGTTCGATCCACCTAGACATGTTGCCTGTTGGGTAAAAGGTGGAGATTTTTTCAATCTTTCAGGTCAGCATGTATGCAGGCCTGCCGGTGCCTAAACCCCTTCATGTTTTACACTCACAGAATATCAGACATACTATGCTAAAGATCCTGTCAGTCATGTAAGTGGCTGCTAATGGAAACATGGAAATACCCAGCATGCGTGCCCACCAAAGATGCAGACTTTACAACAACACAGTGGATTGTGGTCAGCTCGCCTAACAGCTTGAGTTCTCCTTACTTCACTGAAAAGTTTGATTATATGTCATGCACAATGAGTCCAAATGAGTTTGGACTGGAGCACTTTACATAAAAAAGTCTAATAATAAATTCAAAATTATGACAACTCCATAGTATAGTGATCACCATCCTCATTGTCATAAAAGCATTGATCTACACAGTCTTGTAAATTGTCCGAATTCTGTGGCCTTGGTGGAATGATCTTGTGGTGACGTCAGTCTCAGTGAACTACCATTTCCATACCTGAGGTTGGGATCTTGGATGTCAGTGGTTCATGGGACCTGTCATTGGAGGGTGGTGGTGTAGTCTTCTTACCTGGCAGTCTTCACTTGGTTTAGCCCTTGGACTGAATGATTACTGTGATTAGTTTGGGGTGGTGCGGGGTGGTGGCTTAGTAGGCAGTGTCTTTAGTAAGCTGAACAGGCAGTGCTGAACTCCACTGATTTGACACTGCAGCAGTGCAGTCTACTCTGCTGGGTGGCATTTGATAGCTTGACAAGATTGCCGGATTGTTTTTGCCTGGATTCCTGGCCTTGTTGGTATTGGAGGCAGTGAAAAGGCTGACTGCCTCGCCAAGAAGGCCACAGGGGAAAAGATGTCTAAATCCTTGATTCCTTACACAGATGTTAAATCGAAAGTACACAGTTACATGAGAAATCTGTGTGGCAGGAGGATGGAATGAACAGACAGATAACAAACTTCCAAATCCACCCTAGCCTGAAAGAAATTGTCCCATCTGCTGCAGGAAACCCTAAGAAAGAGACAGTGTTACGTAGGTTACACATGGGTCACACATCCTACACTCATTCGTACCTTTTAAAAAATGAAGAAGCACCATGGTGTATACCATGTGACGAACTGTTGAGCATCAGACACCTCCTCTTTCATTGCTGGGACTTGTACAATGTGAGACTAAAGTACTACATGGCGGACTCCTTAAAAAACCTCTTCTAGACGTCTCTCTTGATGCAATTTTCCAGTTTTTAACAAGAGATCAATGTATTGCACCTGATAAGATTTTACGACTGTTTTTCTTTAATTTTTCATTTTAGACTTGCAAGGTCGGTGAGCATAGTTTTTAACTATTATCTTAACTGGGTTGTCGTTTTTGACGTGGTGTTAGCCCTGATATGGCTCTGGAAGTCGGCTGGGCAAATGCAATATGAACTTGAACTTGGAATGCTGACTCCCTTGAGCTTTCTGCCATCCAGACTTCAGGTGAATGAACTTTGGATTGATGGTATATTGAGACAATGGTGACATGGAATCACTGTCACTGAGCCAGCACAGAAGTTGGAACAGAAAGAATTATTGATTGGCCAAGATGGGTGGTTTTGCTACAGTGTTGGTTCCAGTTTCAGCCTTTGGCATTTTTATTGTACTTTTCTATTAAGTTGATTGTTTAACATCTGCTTTTCTGAGCAGCAACTTTGAAACAGATTTGAATAACAACTTTGATACAGGATACAAATTTGAATGGAAGTGAGTTGAATGGCACAGTGAAATTATACTTAGCTGTGTGTGCTGGCAAGCCCCATAGTATAGTGAAGCAGTAATATCACAGAATGCAACAGAGCTAGTTGCCGGTCTCCCTGTTCATGTGTGTTTGTATTTATAACAAAAATATGTGCGTGTGTACGTGTGTGTGTGTTGGAGAGTTGATGGAGATTTTTATCTGTAGTATTTACTTGCTGTGTGATGTCACACTATAGTGTGTGTATATGAGTCATTGAATGTGTGTTTGTACAAGGAGATGAGCTTAACTTTATGTGTGTGTGTGTGTGTGTGTGTGTGTGTGTGTGTGTGTGTGTGTGTGTGTGTGTGTGTGTGTGTGTGTGTGTGTGTGTGTTCAGGAGATGTGATCAATCACTGCTTTGTTTATACGGATATACTACCTGCGTACATACACATGTTTATCATATATGCATGTGATTATTGTATGTGTGTGCAGGGGGAGGAGTTCGATCCACGTCAGTTCACCTACAAGGTGATTGTGGACCAGCCTAACAACGCCATCTACAGTTTCAAGGGCTACGTGTAAGTTCTTTGCCCTGTTTTTCCACACAGCTCTATTCTGATACACACATCAAACAGTCCTGTCTTTCCACACAACTTGAGTGATACATGCATCAGACAGTCCTGTCTTTCCATACAGCTCTATTCTGATACACACATCAAACAGTCCTGTCTTTCCACACAACTTGAGTGATACATGCATCAGACAGTCCTGTCTTTCCATACAGCTCTATTCTGATACACACATCAAACAGTCCTGTCTTTCCACACAACTTGAGTGATACACGCATCAGACAGTCCTGTCTTTCCATACAGCTCTATTCTGATACACACATCAAACAGTCCTGTCTTTCCATACAACTTGAGTGATACACGCATCAGACAGTCCTGTCTTTCCATACAGCTCTATTCTGATACACACATCAAACAGTCCTGTCTTTCCATACAACTTGAGTGATACACGCATCAGACAGTCCTGTCTTTCCATACAGCTCTATTCTGATACACACATCAAACAGTCCTGTCTTTAGACAGTCCTGTCTTTCCATACAACTTGAGTGATACACGCATCAGACAGTCCTGTCTTTCCATACAACTTGAGTGATACACACATCAAACAGTCCTGTCTTTCCATACAACTTGAGTGATACACGCATCAGACAGTCCTGTCTTTCCACACAACTTGAGTGATACACGCATTAGACAGTCCTGTCTTTCCATACAGCTCTATTCTGATATACACATCAAACAGTCCTGTCTTTCCATACAACTTGAGTGATACACGCATCAGACAGTCCTGTCTTTCCATACAACCTGAATCTGATACAGACAGTCCTGTCTTTCCATACAACCTGAATCTGATACAGACAGACAGTCCTGTCTTTCCATACAATCTGAATCTGATACAGACAGACAGTCCTGTCTTTCCATACAACCTGAATCTGATACAGACAGACAGTCCTGTCTTTCCATACAACCTGAAACTGATGCACACATCAAACAGTCCTGATAGAATCTTTCTAGACAGCTTTCCATACAGCTGTATTCTGATACATACATCAGTCATTATAATCTGTTCAGATAGCTTTCTATACAGCTTTCTTCTGATACATCAAGCAGTTCTGTCTTTCCATACAGCTTTCCATACAGTCTGATATCAACAGTCCCAAGTTTTTCCATACAGTTTTCCATACAGTCTGATATCAACAGTCCCAAGTTTTTCCATACAGCTTTCCATACAGTCTGATATCAACAGTCCCAAGTTTTTCCATACAGTTTTCCATACAGTCTGATATCAACAGTCCCAAGTCTTTCCATACAGCTTTCCATACAGTCTGATATCAACAGTCCCAAGTTTTTCCATACAGTTTTCCATACAGTCTGATATCAACAGTCCCAAGTTTTTCCATACAGTTTTCCATACAGTCTGATATCAACAGTCCCAAGTTTTTCCATACAGCTTTCCATACAGTCTGATATCAACAGTCCCAAGTTTTTCCATACAGTTTTCCATACAGTCTGATATCAACAGTCCCAAGTTTTTCCATACAGCTTTCCATACAGTCTGATATCAACAGTCCCAAGTTTTTCCATACAGCTTTCCATACAGTCTGATATCAACAGTCCCAAGTTTTTCCATACAGTTTTCCATACAGTCTGATATCAACAGTCCCAAGTTTTTCCATACAGCTTTCCATACAGTCTGATATCAACAGTCCCAAGTTTTTCCATACAGCTTTCCATACAGTCTGATATCAACAGTCCCAAGTTTTTCCATACAGCTTTCCATACAGTCTGATATCAACAGTCCCAAGTTTTTCCATACAGCTTTCCATACAGTCTGATATCAACAGTCCCAAGTTTTTCCATACAGTCTGATATCAAGTAATCAGCAGTCCCAAGTTTTTCCATACAGCTTTCCATACAGCCTGATATCAACAGTCCCAAGTTTTTCCATACAGCTTTCCATACAGCCTGATATCAACAGTCCCAAGTTTTTCCATACAGCTTTCCATACAGCCTGATATCAACAGTCCTGAGTTTTTTCTGTACAGCCTGATTTAAACAGACACATCTAACATCCATCAGAACCCTCTGTTCTTTTTGACTGGTTTCTAATGGCAGTGATTGTATTTTTACAGAGCTGTACTTTACTCTTACTTTTATAATATATCCTGGTGTCAACTGAGAGATGCAGACACCTACGGTGTTGGTCAGAAGATTTGAGCATCACCCTTAATGATGCATCTGTGAAGTGGATGAGACTTGACTGTGTGGTTCCAGTCATCCTGATGAGCTCATAGCACACTCAGCTCAGGGTAAAAGCTGATTAGAGCCGAAAAAGCCCACAATGATTTTTGAAGGGACTGATGGGGATTTGAACGCAAAACCTTCCAGTTGATAATCCATTGTGCTAAACACTACGTCACAGTGAGTGGTTTATGTATGCAAACTTTTTCTAATGTTGTGTGGTGAAAGAGAAGGCCTTTTTAATGAGAACAACCTGCAGTATCGCAATGCTGTTGGTATTTATACACAGTATAACACCCACTGTTATTCCATCGGTTTGTTTATTTCTGTAGAGAAAAATGGGAGGGCAGCCTGAATATATCTGAAGTCTGCTAGATAATCGCTGGCAGGTGTGGGTGGAGCACATATGGAATTGTCCAAATGTGATGAATCCCTCTTGAACAAAGTAAACTACAAAGAAGCTTTTGATCTTCCCATGGGACATTTTTCAGGGTACTGTTCATGTCAGCAACAATGTTATTTGTTTATACATAATGATTCTGTTTGTATGTATCCAGAGTGAAAGATGGGGAGAAGATCGCCATCAACAACAGTAACTTGCTGTTACGGGGCTGTATCATCAAGAACACTGACTTCATTGAGGGGCTGGTGCTCTATGCTGGTATGTCTGTCTTTGTCTTTGAGTAGTTGAAGGTGTTGTAGGGGTTAGGGGGTGTGGGGGTAGGGAGAGAAAAGGGGACAGAGAGTGAGTGAGTGAGAGAGAGAGAGGAGGAGAGAGAGAGAGAGAGAGAGAGAGAGAGGAGAGAAGAGAGAGAGAGAGAGAGAGGAGGAGTGAGTGAGTGAGTGAGTGTATGTGTGTGTGTGTGGGTGGGGAGAGAGAGAGAGAGAGAGAGAGAGAGAGAGAGAGAGAGAGAGAGAGAGAAAAATGTTTAGTTACTATTACGAGGCTCAGTCATACGGAGTTTATTGAGATCAGGTTCTCTGTGCTAGTTTTTCTTTATGTTTTTCTCTGTCTAAAGAGGTAGTGAAAAGAAAAGGGAGAAGGACAATGGAAAAAGAAGAGGGATGGTACAAGGAGGCTTTGGTTGATGTTTCAACATCGGAGAGTCTTGATATTGTGCATAAATTTGGCAGTATTCGTCAAATCTTAATTTTGTCTTAACTTTTGAGTCGCGAGTCTCAGTATATGCCATGTGCACACTCTCTGAGTCCCTGTGATGGTACAATCCACTACAAGACTGGTAATGTACAGGTGATGAAACGAAAGCCATGTTGAACAATCATGGCCCGCGCTACAAGCGCAGTCAGCTGGAACGCCGCATCAACCGTGACGTCATCTGGTGTGTCATCATCCTCCTGTTTCTGTGCTTCTTCTGCGCTATCAGTGAGTACTGTTATTTGTCTTTTTTGCTTGATTACCTGTCTTACTTGTGAACATCAGGTAGACCCAGGGAGAAAATATTGGACGGACTTGCAGGGTGGCTGAGGACAGAGAGGGTGGAAGATGCACTTGCAGCGACAAGGGATAGGGATAGATGCATATGGATGGCCATGATTGCCAACGCCATGTGGCAGGGCACATGATGATGGTGACTTGTGTGTGGCAGGGCACATGATGATGGTGACTTGTGTGTCATGAAATTTCTGGTCTCATAATATGTTGACTGTTTAGACTTTCATGTGTTTGTGACATCATTATCGGTCTTTTCTTCTCCTTATGTGTCTGTGCGTGCGCGTGCACACATTGTGTGTGTGCGTGCGTGCGTGTGCATGCATGCATGTGTGCCTGCGTGCGTGAGTGCATGTATGCGTGTGTGCCTGTGTGTGTGTGAGTGACTTTCCCATGATATATCATACCCATTTCTAAGGGGGCTTGTACATGTGTATCAGTACATATCAGTACCAGTGATTCGGTCTGCCTGTAAACTGTCAGCATCTTTGTCTCCATTCGTCAAATGGAGACAGCTGCTTGCCGTTTCAGACATGCCGTTTCATGTTTCTTCCTGTTCCCAGGCCTACCAGATTCATGGCACTGGGCACAATCTACTCCCTTACCTCTTGGCTCTTGCCCTGTGCCTTCTTCAGAACAGGGCTATACCGATATAGCATGGCCACTTCTCAAAATTGCAAAACTCATCTCACTTCCCTTTGACATCATAGTTGCCTCCCCTCTCCCCACTTCTTACTACTGCTCATGACGACATGGGCATTCCATTTCTTACCCACTGGACGAGGCGGCAGGGAAGTTTTTAGTCCCGTTTTTATTATCCATTGTTTGGTGTCTGTGATCTGTTTGTAACTGTGCGTTCGCGCTTGACAAAGGCTAGTTGGCCGAAAATTTGCGCTTGTTTTGTTTTGTTTCGTTGGATACGCGCTTATATTGGTTTTCTTGTTCTTCTGATTCCTGTTTGCTTGGGCGCGGGCAGTCACACTTGTTTTGGATTTTGTCTCCATTTGTTTGCTCCATCTTACATGTTTGTCTCTCAAACGTTTCACTGATGGTCCCTTTACTTCAGCTGGTTAGGATGCTGTGGTGGTATTGTACGGGTCGTAAGTTTGAATGTCAGGTGGACCAGAGTGTTTACTTGTTTCTTTCTGCCGGCAGGCTGACTGACTGGCTCTGCTGACATGATCTCAAGATCTGAAGTCATGAGTTCGGTCCAGACTTGCGACATAAAAACTGTCCTGTGTGCTGCCCTCCTCACCCCTTTCACTCCCACACCCTATCCGCCAGCTGCAAAAACTTAACCCTTTCACTCTCTCACCCTATCCACAATGTGGGATGCTGGTGGATAGGGTGAAGGAGTCAAAAGGTTATTGCTGCAGTCATTCTAATGGAGTCAGCTCAGTGTTTCTTAGGTCCAGTTCTCTCCCCTCCCACCTCCACCTCTTTACTGCAAACCTGGCCAAAAAGTATAGGGTTTTTGCAGAAGCCCAGAGATGATTATTGGCAGATGTGGAATGCATATAGAATTGTCCTAGTGTGATGAAGCTACCTTGAACAAACTCCAAATTCTCTTAACCCTTTGACTCCCATGCCTTATTCACCAATAACAAAAACTTAACCCTTTGATTCCTTCACCCTATCCATCAGCTTTCTGTAAACTTGTGTTATATCTAGCTGTACATCATGTCAGAGTTCTGGAACCTGCCTGTGACCTCTGAGTATTTCTTTGTGTGAGGATATGTATGTCTGCATAAAGAGAGAGGGAGGGAGCGAGGGGGAGGGAGACACAGAAACTCACAGACAGATGTAGATGAAAAATGTGGAAGGGAGGGAGATGGACAGACATAGATGCACAGAGGCAGGACTAGACAGAAACATGGGAAATAGAAAAGAGACTGGCTAACTAGAAAAACATGTACTAGCATTTATTACATTGATTTTGTGAGTAGAAGAGATCTGAGATAACTGAAACAGGACAGGATATTGAAGACAGTTTTTTTTTTTTTTGTGGTGTAGGGATCGTTTTGATTATCCGGATGTGAATCAGTTTGATGGTGTGGCTTTGAGATGTATTTTTGTTGTGTGTGTGTTATTTATTTTTGTGATCGAGGGAACTTTTCTATGTGTCTGTTGATTTGAGTCCATTGCGTGACGAGTCTTGATTCTGACATTAAATGATTGACTGAAAAAAGAAGAAAAAAGGTGTACAGAGACAATAGACTGTTGCAACCCACTGAAGACAGAGTATGTAGACTATGCAGTAACATAACACTTGTGTACTGTGGGCCAAACAAACCAGAGCAACATGTGCATATACACCTGTGTAGTGTAGGCCAAACAACCAGAGCAACATATGTACACATACCTGTGTAGTGTAGGCCAAACAACCAGAGCAACATTTGTACACACACCTGTGTAGTGTAGGCCAAACAACCAGAGCAACATGTGTACACACACCTGTGTAGTGCAGGCCAAACAATCAGAGCAACATGTGCACACACACCTGTGTAGTGTAGGCCAAACAATCAGAGCAACATGTGTACACACACCTGTGTAGTACAGGCCAAACAACCAGAGTAACATGTGTACACACACCTGTGTAGTGCAGGCCAAACAATCAGAGCAACATGTGTACACACACCTGTGTAGTGTAGGCCAAACAATCAGAGCAACATGTGTACACACACCTGTGTAGTGTAGGCCAAACAATCAGAGCAACATGTGTACACACACCTGTGTAGTGCAGGCCAAACAATCAGAGCAACATGTGTACACACACCTGTGTAGTGTAGGTCAAACACACAGAGCAACATGTGCATACATTTGTGTAGTGTAGGCCAAACAATCAGAGCAACATGTGTACACACACCTGTGTAATGTAGGCCAAACAAACAGAGCAACATGTGTACACACACCTGTGTAGTGTAGGCCAAACAAACAGAGCAACATGTGTACACACACCTGTGTAATGTAGGCCAAACATCCAAAGCAACATGTGTACACACACCTGTGTAATGTAGGCCAAACATCCAAAGCAACATGTGTACACACACCTGTGTAATGTAGGCCAAACATCCAAAGCAACATGTGTACACACACCTGTGTAATGTAGGCCAAACATCCAGAGCAACATGTGTACACACACCTGTGTAGTGTAGGCCAAACATCCAAAGCAACATGTGTACACACACCTGTGTAATGTAGGCCAAACATCCAAAGCAACATGTGTACACACACCTGTGTAATGTAGGCCAAACATCCAGAGCAACATGTGTACACACACCTGTGTAATGTAGGCCAAACATCCAAAGCAACATGTGTACACACACCTGTTAATGTAGGCCAAACAATCAGAGCAACATGTGTACACACACCTGTGTAATGTAGGCCAAACATCCAAAGCAACATGTGTACACACACCTGTTAATGTAGGCCAAACAATCAGAGCAACATGTGTACACACACCTGTTAATGTAGGCCAAACAACCAGAGCAACATGTGTACACACACCTGTGTAGTGTAGGCCAAACAAACCAGAGCAACATGTGTACACACACCTGTGTAGTGCAGGCCAAACATCCAGAGCAACATGTGTACACACACCTGTGTAGTGTAGGCCAAACATCCAGAGCAACATGTGTACACACACCTGTGTAGTGCAGGCCAAACATCCAGAGCAACATGTGTACACACACCTGTGTAGTGCAGGCCAAACAAACCAGAGCAACATGTGTACACACACCTGTGTAGTGTAGGCCAAACATCCAGAGCAACATGTGTACACACACCTGTGTAGTGCAGGCCAAACAAACCAGAGCAACATGTGTACACACACCTGTGTAGTGTAGGCCAAACATCCAGAGCAACATGTGTACACACACCTGTGTAGTGTAGGCCAAACAAACCAGAGCAACATGTGTACACACACCTGTGTAGTGTAGGCCAAACAACCAGAGCAACATGTGTACACACACCTGTGTAGTGCAGGCCAAACAACCAGAGCAACATGTGTACACACACACTGTGTAGTGCAGGCCAAATGTCCAGAGCAACATGTGTACACACACCTGTGTAGTGCAGGCCAAACAACCAGAGCAACATGTGTACACACACACTGTGTAGTGCAGGCCAAACATCCAGAGCAACATGTGTATACACACCTATGCAGTAGCATAACACCCATGAAGTGTGGGTGAAACATGTGTACACACACCTGTGTAGTGTAGGCCAAGCATTCAGACCTATATATGTACGCACACCTGTGCTGTAACATAACGCCTGTGCACTGTAGGCCAAACAACCAGAGCAACATGTGTACACACACCTGTGAAATGTCGGCCAAACATTCAGAACAACGTCTTTATGCACATCCCAGAAAACATTACAATAAAACATTAGGGGAATTAGCTGATGTGTTGTTGTTATGCCCAAAATGTGTGTTTGTTTCTTTCTGGCCAAATCTTTGATTTTCTGGTTTCAAGAATAACAAACAAACTAAAATGAAAAAAAAAAAAAAGAAAAAAAAAAAAAAAAAAAAAAAGAAAAGAAAAAAGAAACAGTTGAGGGAAGGACAGAGATTGACCATGACAGACAGAGACATAAGCAACTAAGGACAGAGGTTGGGAGGAAAGAGGAAAGAGAAGGACAAACAGATGTACAAATAGAAACAACAAGACAAACAACTGATGGAAGAAAACAAGAGAACAGACAGAGACATATAGATAGATAGATGTCAATGTAGTTAACCATTTGACTCCTGCACCCTATCCACCAACTTCAAAAACTTACAACTGATGGAAGAAAACAAGAGAACAGACAGAGACATACAGATAGCTAGATGTAAAAGTAATTAACCATTTGACTCCCGCACCCTATCCACCAACTGCAAAAACTTAACCCTTTGACTTTCTCACCCTATCCACCAGCTTCTGCTGGAAATTAAGTTTTTGCTTTGGCATAGCTTGACAATGCAGGCTGCTGGTGGACAGGGGGTGTGTGTCAAAGGGTTAACAATGAAATTGTGCTGTTTGCAGGCAGTGGTATCTGGCTGGCTGACTACAATCACCTGGTGAAGCACACCAACCTGGTCCCCTTCATTGCCTTTGGAGAGCTGGAGGAGTTCAGTCCCCTTTTCCAGGGATTTCTGGTTTTCTGGACATACATCATCATATTCCAGGTATGTGTATGCATGTCTCTTAGTTAGTCTCTTGTGTGTGTGTGTCTCTCTCTGTCTCTGTCTGTCTGTCTGTCTCTCTCTGGTTTCCTTTTTCCATTTCTAATTTGCATGTCTCTGTTCTTGTGTGTGCATGCATCTCTTTGTCTCCATGCGCATGGGTTTGTATTTCTGTGTTCAGGTGACACATTGGGATTTGTGTGATCTGCAAAGGTCTTTTACAAGGTTTTTACAGATTTTAGTAAAGGATGATAGCTTTGCTAGAAGAAAAAGAAAACCCACTTCCACCAACAAGCCCCCCCCCACCAAACTTATTAAACAAAAACAAAACACAACTTAAAAACTGGACCATTACATGTAGAGGGGGAGGTGTGTGTGAGGGTGAATCCAGGGATAAAATTCACTGTTGTATCCTAGGTGGGTGAGTTGCATTTATCACAAAGTCTAACTCCACTGATACTTTGAGAGATACTTGATAAAATTTTGAAGATGAGATAAACCCTTTGACTCCTGCACCCTGTCCACCAGCATCCTGCATTGTTAACCATGCTAGCAAGGCAAAACCTTAACCCTTTGACTCCCTCCCTCTGTCCACCAGCTTCCTGCATGAAGTCTAGAGTTGAGTTTTTGCAGCTGATGAATAGGGTGCAGGAATATCAAAAGGTTAACATTTTTTGTAAACAGTGACTGACTTATCCCTGAAGGCTTCAAGGGGAGCTTAGGACCAAAAGCAGCAGGCACTGTTTTGGGTTGTTCTCTTCAGGCATGCCTGTGTCCATCAAGCTGCCTTCAGCTGTTTTGCCATGCACCTGGTCCACATCTGCTTTGGTCTGCCCACTTTCTTTCTTCCCTTGGGGTGTCCACTGTAGTGCTTGTCTTGTCATTTGTAATGGGGCTGGCACAGAATGTCTGATCTAGTCCTATTTCTGCTTTTTAATTTCCTTGCTGATCGAAATCTGGTTTGCCCTTTTCCACTAGTTGGCATTTGATACTGTCTTTGGTCGTCTGACGCTCATGATGTATATGAAGTATTTATGGATGAAAGTCTGGAGTTTGTCAGTGTCTGTTTAAAAACTCCAAGCCTCTGATCTGTATAGAAGAACAGATTTCGCGTTAAATTGAGTGTCCTCATCTTGTGATGAGAGAGGGCTTTTGTGTTCCATGTAGGTCTTAACATATGAAGGCATGTCAGGAAGTCTTTTATCTCTCAAGTTCAACTTAGTATTCAGCCTCTTTACAAAGCCTTCTTCAGGTTGAGGGAATAATCTTCTTTTGGCAAGTCCCCCCCCCCCCCCCCCCTCTTTTTTTTTCCTTCCTGTTTGAGAACAAGAACTTGGAATATTGCAGAGCGTGATCCCCCTTCCCCTGTACATGACGATGGAGATGGTGAAGATGGGGCAGGTGTATTTCATCACCCAGGACCTGGAGCTCTATGACCACGAGTCTGACAAACGTATGCAGTGCCAAGCCTTCAACATCACTGAGGACCTTGGCCAGATCGAGTACATCTTCTCCGACAAGACAGGCACGCTCACTGAGAACAAGATGGAGTTTAAAAGTTGTACGGTTGGAGGTGTGGATTATCCTCATCTACCTGGTGAGTACCTGGGTGTTAGTGGTGGTGTCTTTTTTTGTGGGGAAAGTTGTGTCTTAGGTTTATTTTCCTGTTGTTGTTGGAGAAGAAAAGTTGTGATTTTTGTTGTGTTAATTTGACAAAAAACAGAGAAAACATCACAAAACAACAAAAAAACAAAAACAACAAAAAAAACAACAAGCAACAAGAAGTATACTTTGAGATTTTTACAAGTCCTGACTTATATTAATGCTTTTTCAATCTTTTAAAAAAAAAAGAAAAGAAAAAAAAAAAGAAAAACCAAAACTGGGAGATTGTTTCATGTAGACCAAGGAGATGTGTGCGTGTGTGTGCGCGCGTGTGTGTGCGTGTGTGTGCGTGCATGTGTGTATGTGTGTTTGAAAGATTTTCTCAGTGTGGATCTTTGCTGGATTTGGGTCAGTGGGATTAGACCGTTAAGGAGTTACAAAGTGTTTAAGTTTGGAACATGGCAACAAAGTCAAAGTCAAGGTCTTAGGGACTAAAAAAAAGTGTCTAAAGTCAAGACAACAATTTTTTTTTAGGAAAGTGTGTGAATAACACTTTTTCAGAAATTTCAGACATTATTTTTTAAAGTGTCTTTTCTTTTGATATTTTCCTCATGTTATGGTAACACATGAATGTAACAGCGAATGTGGACTTATATCAAGTACATTTACATGCATACACATCCATATATACACACATATGCATAGCCAAATAGAAAAAGAAAATACACAAATAGTATTTGATCTGCAAAGTAATTGATGAGAACATACTGAATTGAATTAATTTGGATTGGACTTCTGACAGTATTTTCTATTTTCTCTGTTGTGATAGACTGTCTTTGTCCTTGCTTTTAGATCAAGTTTGATTTCATCTGACCTACTTCAAGGTCACACTGACCTTGAAAAGTACAAAATATGGATTTTCATTAATGTTTGTCTATAAGGGAGATTGTTATAATGGCTTGACTGTCTTACTGCTTGTTTTATTTGTTATACCAGTTTTTGGGGGTAGGTATGATTGTTTGCATTTTTAAGGTTATTGTGTGCTTTTCCCCCTTTTCTCAAACATACATAATCAGTTATTATTTTGATAACGAACCATAGTAATACTAAATTATGTTGATTTATTGGCAACATGGATTGATGTCTTTTAAAATGCATTATCTAGGTAAAGTGACAGACGTCTTAAGATGTCTTCATTTGTTGTGAACAAAAGCAGTGCTAACCAGAATGTATTTTTCTTGCCATGTTATTGGGTTGTTTTCTTAGATCATCAGGTTCTGGGCAGCACAGTGCAATACGAGTCTATTTTTAGTTTTTTCCTTGTACATTTGACAAGTTACTTCATCCTTATTGTCTTTGTATTTTGATCTGTGTCCTATAAATTCGATATACTTGAACCTAAATTCAGTTACCAGTAATGCATTCCCTATGAGAGAGAGAGAGGGTGTGTAAGAGAAAGAGGGGGGAGGGGAGAGAAAGAGAGAGAGCGAGAGAGAGAGAGAGAGAGAGAGAGAGAGAGAGAGAGAGAGAGAGATCATATTGCTATAGCAGCTGATGTAGAGCTGTATCGAGGGTAAAAATCAAGAGACAACCGGATTATGGGAAAGACAACGTTAAAAAACCGTGCTCACCACATGATAACCTTAAGGTTAAAATGCAACAGTTAAAAAGTGTCACGTTCACAAGTCTCAGAAACTGAATTAAGAAGGAAATGCATGTTCAGATAGTCCAATTGATAGGAAGGAAATAGATAGAGTATGGAGGAGAGAGAGAGAGAGAGAGAGAGAGAGAGAGAGAGAGAGAGAGAGAGAGAGAGAGAGAGAGAGAGAGAGAGGAGGGGGATGGGGGTGGGGAGGTTTTTAGAGAATTTCAAATTCATGACTTTATTGTAAATAAATATTCTGAACAAAAAGAAGAAAGTAGCAACAACAGCAAGAACAGCATCAAGAAGAAGAACAACAAACAACAGGAGAAGTATTCACACATCTGCAATGACTTTTGTTCCCAGGTGAAGGCAGTGACAGCCTCAACAGTGACTTTGACAGTCATATGTCGTCTGCAGGTCTGAGCCGCAACAGTGCTGTAAGTCTTTGCTTGGTAGTTATGTAGTTTTTTTTTACGTTTTTTTCGTGGTGCTTTCATGCACAATTCTAGTGTTGGCTGTAACATTTTTAATTTCGTAGAACTAGAAAATAACAGAGTTTACATGCACAAAAATTTGTACCTGTGTGCATATACATCTTTCAATTTACAATAAAACAGTAACTCATGAGTTTTCAGACCACACAACAATTTAGTACTCCTGTGCATGCTTTCATGTACATAATTAATAAAATAAACACATGTCTGCAAGTTTTACAAACTATGTACGATCTAAATTATAATTGTTAGTCATGAAGTTTCGAAATGGTTTATAGTGTTACTACATTTAAAATGATATAGTTTCTTCATGTTTGATGTGTGTCTAAATATGTTACGTGTGTCCTAAATTGTTTCCCATTATTGGTTCTAGTCAGTATGTTCTTTCCATTTAAATTGGTTTTATTCAGTATGTTCTTTCCATTTAAATTGGTTTTTTCAGTGTGTTCTTTCCATTTAAATTGGTTTTATTCAGTGTGTTTTTTCCATTTAAATTGGTTTTATCAGTGTGTTCTTTTCATTTAAATTGGTTTTTTCAGTGTGATTCTTTCATTTAAATTGGTTTTATTCAGTTGTTCTTTTCCATTTAAATTGGTTTTGTCAGTTTTCTTTTCATTTGAATTGGTTTTGTCAGTTCATTCTTTTCATTTAAATTGGTTTTGATCCAGTAATGTTCTTTTCATTTGAATTGGTTTTGTCAGTTCATTCTTTTCATTTGAAATTGGTTTTGTCAGTTCATTCTTTTCATTTGAATTGGTTTTGTCAGTTACTTCTTTTCATTTGAATTGGTTTTGTCAGTATGTTCTTTTCATTTGAATTGGTTTTGTCAGTATGTTCTTTTAACTGAAAATGATTTTGTCAGTGCATTCTTTTCATTAAAAGTGATTTTGTCAGTGCATTCTTTTCATTAAAATTGGTTTTGTCAATACGTTCTTTTCATTAGAATTGGTTTTGTCAGTACATTCTTTTCACTTGAATTGGTTTTGTCAGTTTGTTCTGTCCATTTGAATTAGTTTTGTCATAATGTTCTTTCTGTTTGAAATGATTTAGTCAGTATGTTCATACCATTTCTTTCTGCTGCATGCATGTTTGTGAGTGGTAATTTCTTGTGATAACTATCATTCACTTTATTGTTCAGCTTAGCAATGACTTTTCTTGTTTCCTGTAGATTCTGTGTGTTCACTGTGTTGTATAAAACATTGCTGCGGGGCATGACTTATAACCCTTTTAGTTTTGCACCCTATCCACCAGCTGCAGAAACGCTAGTGGGAAGCTGGTGGGTAGGGTAAGGGATGAAAGGATTAAGGGTTAGGTTTTCGCTATGCTGGCATGGTTGACAATACGGGATGCTGGCAGGACAGGGTGCAGGAGTTAAAGGGCTGAAGGTGAAGATGACAGAAAAGAACATGGTTGTGTGCAGATCCTGGAGAACCTCCCCTTGGAGGTGGGTTTGATGAGGGAATTGTGCAACATGAGTCTGCGTAGTCTGGACAGCCTGGAGCTGACCGTTCCGCCCCATGTCAAGCGCGTGCAGGAGTTCTTCCTCCTGATGGCCATCTGCAACACTGTGGTCGTCTCCCATAACCCACATGAAGATCTGGTATGTATGTCTTTCAGTCGTTTCTTACCATCCTTTTAATCCTTTCACTCCATTAACCTGTTTAATCCATCGGGAAGCTGGTGGATAGAGTCAGGGAGTGAAAGGGTTGAATTGCTTTTCAAATGAAATGAAAGATATAGAGGGGATCTGTCTCAGTTTTCACAAAGTAAAACTGAGGAAGATTTTATATGATCGTTTCTTTTGCTGACTATTTCAGGTTCCAGTCCACATTCTCAAAATACTCTTTCAAAGGGCAGATTGTGGATCGATGATTGATTGATTGATTGATTGATTTGTTATTATTTATTTATTCATTTATTTTTGTCATTTTTATTATATGAATTTTGTGTGTAACTCTTCTCTTTCAAAGTTAGATCTGTGTGATCATTGATTGATTGATTGTTTTGTTTATTATATATTTATTTAGTCATTTTTGTTATATGATTTTTGTATGTGTAACTTTTGTATGATTCATATGATTTTGAGAAAAGTCGTTTATATCATTGGAAAATTAAAATGGGCTAACGGGCACAAAAAATGGTCTGGATTGTGTCTTTGGGATTGATTTGAAGGTTGTTAGAAATTATGCGTTTTTAATGTTTTGTAAAGTTGAATGCATCCTGGAAAGAGTGTGGTAATTCTGATTGATAATGTAATCTAAACTGTTTAAAAACAGTTTGATACTTATGCAATACCTTGAAATGTTTTAATTAGATTGTTATTGTGTATCACAAACAATCATTTAATATTTCATACAGTTTTGGAGAATGTTTGCCACAAGAGCAGTAAAAAGATACAGACACATTCTACACCTGACAGTTCATTTGACATATGTACATATGTTTTCACCCAGATGGACGAGAGTGGCTACATGGTGGAGCCACTATTCAACAAAGACCCTGACCAGACCAGTGAGCCCATGGACCAGTACGACCGCCTTCAGGTCACCCCGACCCCCACAGCCCGGTCATCTCCACGTACTTCACGACTGTCTGTGGTCAGTGAACCCGGTGATTACGCTGCCTCAGAGGGCAGTATGAGTATGACGGGGTCATTGTCATTTCTATCCGTCAGTTCACAGCGGACATGTTACGAAGCGGAAAGTCCGGATGAGCTGGCGCTGGTGAAGGCTGCTAGCACCTATGGGTGTCGGCTGATCAAACGTTCACCAGAAACTGTTATAGTGTGGCTTCCAGGTGAGAAGAAAATGATTTTCTTACAAAAATTAACCCTTTGACTCCGGCACCATATCCACTAACTGCAAAAACTTAATCATTTGACTCCCTCACTCTTTTCCACCAGCTTCCTGCAGGAAGGTGGTAGATAGGGCGACACGCCTGCTCCCTGCCAGATATTAAGTTGTTTGACCCAGCAAACGTGACCTGGAGGTCAGGCGCTAGGCAGCAAGGGGAAAGGCAGCTGTGAAAAGATAAACACACCGTCTGCTCATAACACTACAGCGCACGGCTGGAAGAGCTTCCCGTGCAAAACTTAGATGTGCTCTTCCAGCTCGCTCTGCGGCAGCGATCAGCCCCTACCCTTTCTTTTTTATTTACTGTCGGTGAGCCGGAGGCTTGTGGAATATGCGGAGTACATTTATTTTTTAATAATTCTGTTATAACGTTAAAATGCTTCTCTACAATCTTTTGAAACCACAGTAGCGTTAAAGTCAAGAAGCTGAGGTTTCCATTGATACCAAACACTAGTAGTACTTTAACGGCACAGCCACGCGTGCAATACATTGAAAGTTAATGAAAAAAACAATAAGTGAAGAAACTCACTGTCACGATGCAAAACACATGCATTTTTAACTCGTGGTGTAATAAGCAGTTTCTTTTTCTTGCCGTTAATCTGTACATGTGATGGAAGGTGCATAAATGCATGATGCCATGCTGAAAGAAACATCGCAAGGACACTTTCCTGTAAATAGCAAGAGGCGGTGCCGTAATGTAGGTGTACAGGGCAAAGAACAGCACTGAGTTTTCACATATTCCACACAACAAACACTTTTTTCTCACTAGCACTCATTTTTTATCCACCATATACATAACTAACGTTTCAATAAATGCGCTGTTTCAATGACTTAAAGTTTATCAACATCAACAACAGTAGTAACAACACACACACACACACACACACACACACACACACACACACACACACACACACGGAGAGAGAGAGAGAGAGAGAGAGAGAGAGAGAGAGAGAGACAGAGAGACAGAGAGACAGAGAGAGAGAGAGATGTACACCAAGTAAGCAAATACACGGCAAAATATAAAAAAAAAGAAAAGACAAAGAAGCGGGGGAGGAGAGGGGTAAAATAGGAGTGGGGATGGAGGGGACATCAGTACTTCATGAAATTTTTACTGACTTTCTGCAAGCAGAGGGCAGCCACCATGATATGCAGGTAACACCACCAGCATGAGTTCAGAGAGCAGAAAACAAAAGTTTGTGTGTTTCACTCTTCATTCCCCAAATTCTACGTTTCAATTTATTAACTGTTGCACGCATTTCTTCACCCCCCTGTTCTCCGTGCTGAGCCAGTCCAAATTTGTGTGTCTGAATAAAGGGGATGCAGTGGCATTCCAACAGGTGTTGTATTGGAATGACTCTTCTGTCCAAAGTGTGTACGAAAGAGAGACATGTAGGCAGTGATACAAGCTGATTTCTAGCTCATCTATGTCTGTCTGGGTCATTGGCCGTTGGTGTAAAATTTTGTCATGTAGGCCTACTTGTGAGAAAAGTGTATTCAGCTGTCTATATTTCTCACAAACGTCCCTGATCTCTGATATCAGCACTTTGGTGGCATCATTTTCAGTGATGTTCTCTAACATTTCTTCTGATCTTTTCGGCTGCATTTTGTAAAACAGCATTTTTTCAAGCTTCGGAATATTTTTTGCAGTGAGTCAATGTATGATGGCAATTACTGCACATACCTTTCGGATGCTTGCTTTCCAAATCCCGGCTGACGTCTATGTCATGAAGTAGAGATAAATCCCCAGCGTCATTGGCACACAGTTTCACCTTAAATTGTTTGTCTTTCACTTTTCTTTTCACTCTTTCACCACACAGTCGACACAAACAATTCAAACGGTCGATATGCTCGTTGTAAGAATGAGTGAGCATCGTCTCCATGATAACAAAATCAAAGAAAACACTCAGCACAGAAATACAAACAAATCACACGGTACAAATTCTGTCCCTTTCAAATAATAACCACAGAACTGATCTACACACTTTTCCCTACAAGCTATGTTTAACGGTCATTCAGACAGAAAGAGCGCAATTGAAACGAGCAGTTAAAGTGGTGGGAAAAATTCTGGCACCGAGCTCAATTCTAGTGAGAACAAAGAAGGAATGCGGAAGGCCTGCAGGGGCTAGGGAATGTGAGAAATGGGGTCAGAGGCCAAGCGGGGTTCAGCCATTGCTATCAAGATGCTGGCGGCGCACCTTACTAAATAGGAGGAAAAAGGGCCGATTTGCCTGCCGTGGCGAGGGAATCAAAGGTTTTTGCTTTGTTAGCATGGTTGGCGATGCAAAATGCTGGTGGACAGGGTGCGGGAATCAAAGGGTTAAAGAGATCAGACTGAATTTTTTTCAAAAGGTTGAATTTTTGATCAAGTTGATGAAATGTACTGCATATTCTAATTATCTGTTATATGTTGACAACACTCTATTCAACATCATTTGTACCTATCGTACACAGTTGGAGTAGAATTAAACTGCTTTCTTAAAAACTGAAAGGTTATGGCTTATCGAATCGTGATAAATTACGACTTGATGACATCTAATAAGTTTGAGATATAAAAGCTTATAAAGAAAGTTTCATTCTTGAGTTCTGATTCGCTTGTTTTTTTTGTTTTTCCATGGAGTCTGTCATTCTGTCCATTGAGTCTATCCATGAAAAGCTGAAGTATAAGTGTGTGTGTGTGTGTGTGTGTGTGTGTGTGTGTGTGTGTGTGTGTGTGTGTGTGTGTGTGTGTGTGTGTGTGTGTGTGTTGTGTGTGTGTGTGTGTGTGTGTGTGTGTGTCTCTCTCTCTCTCTCTCTCTGTGTCTCTGTGTGTGTCTGTGTGTGCATGTATGTGTGCGTATGTGCGTGCAGTGCGTGCATGTGTGCGTATGTGCGTGTGTGTGTGTGTGTGTGTGTGGGTGTGTGTGTGTGTGGGTGTGTGTGTGTGTGTGGGTGAGTAGGTGGGTGCATGCTTGCATGTGTGTGGACATACATGTATACATATGTTTGTGTATTTCAACAGCTGAAGGAGATGTGGAGTTTGAGGTACTGAATGTACTGGAGTTCGATTCCACACGTAAACGTATGTCCATCATCGTACGACACCCGCTGTCCGAAGAAATCATTCTGTTCGTCAAGGGGGCTGATTCTGCTGTTCTTAGTGTTCTGCATAAAAAACATAAAGGTGAATTTATGCTCATAGTTCTTCTGTATTTGTGTGTGGGTGGGGGGGGGGGGGGAGAGAGAGAGAGAGAGAGAGAGAGAGAGAGAGAGAGAGAGAGAGGTGGGTGGTGGAGAGGGTGTCTTATTCCTTTGAGTACTGATGCTACTGACATCAGGTATTGTTGAACAATTAAAGATTAGAGAGAGAGAGAGAAAGAGAGAGAGAGAGTGTGTATTAAATCATATGTGCATGCATGTTTGTCTGCTCATAGTAATATATTCTCTTAAAGAATGAATTTAACAACACAGAATGCATATCTCATTGTTGGTGGAAAAAGGATGGACCTAATTAAAATATATAATCCACTCAGATTATCAAATATGCATGTTAAAGATCCCGTAAGTGATGTGATGTCAGTGTTCAGTGGCCTATGGAAGCATGAAACAACCAGCATGCTTACACTCGAAAAAGAAGTATGACTGCCCGCATGGTGGGGTAAGCACTGAAGACGAAATATGCAGACTGTGTAGCAACATGATGTCTGCACAGTGTGGGCCAGTCAACGAGATAAGGGTGTTTTTACTTGCACTTGAGAAGACATTTCTTGGGAGGGGGGGGGGGAACCTAAAAAATTCCTCGAGATGTTTATAACCTAACACATGAAAACTGACAGAAATATATGATGACATTTACCCTTTGACTTCCTTATCCTATCTGCCAGCATCCTGCATTGTCAGCCATGATAGCAAAGCAAGAACTTAACCCGTTGACTCCCTCATTTCCTGCAAGAAGCTGGTGGGTAGGGTGACGGAGTCAAATGGTTAAGTTTGCAGGAAGCTGGTGGATAGGGTGAGAAAGTCAAAGGGTTAAGGTTTTGCAGCTCAAGGATAGGTTGCGGGAGTAAAAAGGTTAACTGTCTTTGATTTTGCAGAAGATATAGAGGAGAGGAGAGTAGTAACAGAAACGGAGGACCATCTCAGCAGCTACGCCCTCAGGGGTCTGCGCACTCTGTGTATGGCAAAACGGGTAAGTTCACTGACATTTTGATTTTCCTTTTCTCTGCATTTTGACATTGATGTTTGGTTGGTTTTCTTATGTGTGTGTGTTTGTGCCTTGGTATCTGATAGACATGTGATCTTCTTTCTTTTGTTTTTTGTTCTTGTTTTTAGCATTCTGATTGTTCTTGGATGCGCTAGTTGTTTCACCCACACTGAAGGCAGTATGTTGTTCCACAGTCTGCATAATGATCTTCAGTCAGCATGCGTAATAGGTGTTTTTCATGTTTTCATAAGCCGTCAGACACAAACATGACTCACAGCATCTTTGACATACTTTATGTATATATGCATGAAGTGATGTAGGTGCTGACAAGTTTGCACACATGTTTACACAGGAGATTGGGAAGTTTCTACCCTATATCCACCAGATTAGGAAAGGACAAGTAACATTTATAGGACATTTTTTGAGGAAAGAGAACACCAGGTAGACCCAGGGAGAAAATATTGGACGCACTTGCATGGTGACTGAGGACAGAGAGGGTGGGAGATGTACTTGCAGTGACAAGGGATAGATTCATATGGAGGGCCTGATAGCCAACGTCATGCGGCAGGACACATGATGATGATGATCCACCAGACACAATGTAGTCAGGTAGGGTTGAATCCCAGACCTTCAGATTGGAAATCTGTCTTACCCACTTGACTATTGCACCTGTGATCTGGTGTGAATGTGGTGAATGTCCATGTTCATAAGATCTGCTATTCAGGTAGAGCCCCTGTTTTCCAGTTTAGCCCTTTCATGCCCGCACCCTGCCCATCAACTGCAAAAACTTAATTGTTTGGGAAGCCGGTGGATAGGGTGAGGGAATCAAATGATTTAAGTTTTGCTTTGCTAGCATGGTTGACAAAGCAGGATACTGGTGGACAGGGTGCGGGAGTCAGGGTTATCTGTAAGTGTTGGAGTCTGGTATGAGCAACTTTGTGCATGCAGCTTCCAGTTCACACAGCAGTGGATGGATACCTGACGCTGTTTCAGTTCGTTTGTTTGTAGTTTGTTCAGAAGGGATTCATTGCACTCAGACATTTCCATGTGTGCTCCACCCAGATCTGCCAACAAGTTGTCAGTCCGATTCCCTAAGCCTGCTTAAACCCTATGTGCTGGCAGAGTCTTGAAATAGGGACAGGAGGAAAAGGACCTATGAAACACTTAGTGGACACTACCAGAATGATGGAAAGATTAGGATGGGTGGCAAACAGGCTAGTGTTAAATGTTGCAGGCTGGGGTTTAACTTGAGATTTCAGACCTCGAATTAACAGCTCTGTCATGTCTTTTGATATTAGATACACGTTCTGATTCTGTTTCTGTGTTTTTCTGGTTCCTGTTTGCTTGAATGCAGGCAGTCTCACTTGTTTTGGATTTGTCATTGGCCTGTGTTCTCAAGATCACAGGACAACCTTTACCTTATTCTGTCAAAAAACAGGTGAAAATTGAGATTAAGAAACTTTTAGAAAAGCTGTTAACCTACATTGCCCTTTGCATTGGCTTGGGTTTATGTGGTTATTTTTTTTTGTAGAAAAATATGGTGGTGTGGCAGGCATTATTTTCTGTGAACATTTTGGGTTGATGGTTGATTGTCTCACTGGTGTGATATACCTGTTGCAGGTGTTAACAGACGAGGACTACCATGCGTGGTTAAGGCAACACAAGGAGGCTGAATCGGCCATGGTGGACAGGGACACAGCAGTACGAGAGTCAGCATGTCGTATAGAAAGAGACCTGGAACTCTTAGGTTAGCAGCTTAAGTCTTGCTACGTGTTGTGCATATACAAGAACTTTGAAATAAGTGATAAGTATAATAATGTGGATGAGGTGATGGTGATGGTGGTGATGATGGTGATGGTGATAGTAATGATGATGATAAAAACGATGACGACGACGATGATAATTACTGATGATGATTATGATGATGAGATGGTAATGATTGTAATAATAATACTAATGATGATGATGATATAATGATACTGAAATATGACAGTGATATAATGATAATGATATAATGATAATACTAATCATAGTAGTAATGATAGTAATGAATATGATATTAGTAATAATGATAATAATGAGAATGAAGAGGTATGGTGCCAATAATGAATTGATAATAGTAATAATAATAATGATAATGAAGAGGTATGGTACTACTTCACTAACAGACAGTGGTCTTGGTATTTGTATATCATTTAGAAGAAGTATTCTACTTACTTACAAAGTAATTCAGACAATGATAGCAAAGATATTATCAGTAACAGCAATACCATTAATAAGACCAGCAATTAACAACACAGCAATAATGACTTGGAATACACGGCTGTTCCCGAGCAAGATTTTAGTTTGAGAGCAGGAGCGGCGGAGGTGAGGGGGATGGGAGGGAAGAGATAAACGATAACCAGATGTGGACTCTCAAGTGGCAGCTAGCCAGTTGAGCGCTCTGCACAGAGCAGTGTGTGAGTGCAACGCGCTGAGCTGTCAAAAGGGAACCACAGGTGTCAGTGATATGAGACTCGTAGCAAGGCCAGTTAACTTTTTATAGCGTTGCAATACATGGGTAGGTTGCAAAAACATTAAATTACAAAGTCTGAGTTTCACCAAGAGAAATATGAACAATATAACCAAACGCAGGAATGACTCATGTAGAAACTGATATCAGGCATGCAGAAAACAATTAGATATAACAGCTGTTTTGCTTGCAAAGATCAGATGACTGACAGAAGAAAACCACATATGTAAAATAAAAAATCTGATTTAAATGACAAACTGTTCATGCACCTGCACTTTTACAACATTCATATTTTCAGGGATGTTAGCTGCATGTGTGTGGACAACACCAAACTTACCAAATAAATATTTTAATCGTCCGCAAGGATCGTTATCAGGTTGTTTGGTAAGTATCCCATCACTTTGATATGGCACAGATTTCTCTCACAGTACTAAGACAGCAGCCTTCTTTCACACAGTGCAGAGGCTGACTAAACAGGCTTACGTAGCCTCAACACTAATTGTCTTTTAATACAGAACCAGCAGACATCCATTTGCCAGTTCTTATTACCACTTCCGTCACAGATACACATGCACAACTACTAAAATACGGCAAACACACACACTAACAACAACAACAACAACAACAAAACAACAACAACAACGAATAACAGGAAAAAACCAAACCCAGTTTCAGTGTAAAAAATCTAAATAAAACGACGAAACTGAGTCTCTCACCACAAACAAAAAAACAAAAAAGCAAACAAAACAAAAACCACAACGAAAAAAAAGTGACAAAAGAAATTAAACAAAACAGCAACAAAAACAAAAGAGACAACAACAGGAAAACAACAACTTAAAAATATTTTCACTCACGTACTGTCTCCCGTTTCACATGAAATAATTCCAGTATAGAAAGGTAGATGAAACACACATGCACGCACGCACGCACGCACGCACGCACGCACGCACGCATGCACGCATGCACGCACACACACACACAGTGAGAAATGATGACACTCACTCACACTCTATAAGTGAAGCACAAACTCAAACTACATAACCAAGTGAATAATTTATAGCTGCACTCGGTCAAATGATAAATAAACAATAAGGATTCCAAAAAATGAATCGACAAAGAGTGCACAATTTCGTTCCACACAACGCCAAAGTTGATGATAAAATGGCTTAATCACTGTACAGCGCAGTTCTGTTCCCCTTGCCACTAGACTAAGGAATGCAGAAACATATAGCTACGGGGTAAGGGCGGATGTCTGATATCTGACATCTGGTGCCATGCTGGCCGACCTACTAAAAGGCGAAAAAGGCAGCTACTGAAACAGCCGTGAATAGACTAATTTTGTTCACGTATGCATGCACATACACACGCACGTATTCACTGATTACAGCAGGTGTTCAAGTCCCTCTGTGAGAGGAATTCATAGCTAAACCTTTTTATCATATACCAGTATCAGTCTTCTGCCCTCTTCCCAACACATTTATATATACACACGTTCTCTCTCTCTCGTTTGTTGTGTGTTTGTGTGTTACTTTCTCTCTCTCTCTCTCTCTCTCTCTCTCTCTCTCTCTCTCTCACTGTCTCTTACTCTCTCTCTCATCTTTCTGTTTCTCTTTCTCTCTGTCTCTCTCTCTCTATCTCTCTCTTTCTTTCTCTCATGTCTAAACCGTAACCTCTCTGTCCCCATGTTATCGTTTAGGGTGATCACAACAACGTAACCCATACTGATCTTGTTTGTACAGGTGCAACAGGTATAGAAGACAGGCTTCAGGAAGGTGTACCTGACACTATAGCCAGGTTACGTGAGGCAGGCATCAAGTTGTGGGTCTTGACTGGTGACAAACAGGTAAGATTTTTTTTTTTTCTTTTCTTTTTTCTGTCTCATTTCCTACACCACACTGATGGCAACAGAATCAAGGACAAGTTTCCACAGTGGTGTGATGGTGTTGGAGTGATAATCATGATGCTCTGGAGTTCCATTCTGGATTGAGGTTGGAGAAGTTTGCAGAATGGCTCAGACGTTCCCCTGCCAGTAAGTAAACTTGAGGTTCTAAGGTTCATTTCCCAGAAGCCTCAACTTTTCTGCTCAGTTTGACAGGAAAATGAACCTGAAGTCTAATCCTTTGGAAGAGGATGAAAAATGAGTAAGATCTGTGTGCCTTCTGGCCTGCACATGCTAAAGATCCCTTGGCAGTTAAAAATCATGAAGAGCAGGGCATTCGCCCGACTGTCCTAGTATAAAACATTGGAGAGGTAGGGTGATTTCCCAGGTCCCTCCACTTGAAAGCCAATTAGCTGTCTTGCCTTTCTTATGTCTTGGCCCCCCCCCACCCCCAAAACGGTTGGGTGGGACTGCACTGTGGTGATGCACTGTCAGAGGGGAGAGCACTCTGAGTTTCACATGGTAGATCCACTGTGACAAAAGAAATGAACGTAAATATTAAGATGAACATGAACATTAGATGGCGTGACCAGAGTGTACTCTGTGCTAGTGTTAGCCAGGTTCAGGGGAGACAAATGTCTGTGGTGTTGGTCAGGTGATTTGAACAGTGCTGTCAGTGATGCTTCAGTGAAGTGGATGAGACTCCCCTGTGTGATCCCAGCCTTCCCAGTGTGTATGATGATGATGGACTGTGTATGATGATGATGGACTATGATGATGATGGACTCTTTATGATGATGAGGGACTGTATATGATGATGATTGACTCTGTATGATGTTGACGGACTCTGTATGATGATGAGGGACTCATTGTATGATGATGAGGGACTCTTTGTATGATGAGGGACTTGTATGATAATGAGGGACTATGTATGATGATGATGGACTCTGTACAATGATGAGGGACTGTGTATGATGATGAGGGACTGTGTATGATGATGAGGGACTGTGTATGATGGTGAGGGACTGTGTATGATGGTGAGGGACTGTGTATGATGGTGAGGGACTGTGTATGATGATGAGGGACTGTGTATGATGATGAGGGACTGTGTATGATGGTGAGGGACTGTGTATGATGGTGAGGGACTGTGTATGATGATGAGGGACTGTGTATGATGAGGGGACTGTGTATGATGGTGAGGGACTGTGTATGATGATGAGGGACTGTGTATGATGATGAGGGACTCTCCCACTGATCTGATGGATAAGTAGGCATGCTGGTCTTTAATAACAAGATACGGGTCTTCATATTGGATACATTGCTGATCCTGGAAGCACATGTTCTTCCACAGGTGCTGCATAGGAAGGGATCATGCAGTCTTGGGTTCTACCTTTGCTGGTCCCTTTTCTGTTGAACAGCAACTGGTTCTGCCACACTGCGGTCACCAGCTTTCTGTTGTTGCCAGCTTACTGTTGTTGCCAGCTTACTGTTGTTGCCAGCTTACTGCTGTCACCAGCTTTCTGTTGTTGCTAGCTTACTGCTGTCCCAGCTTTCTATTGTTGCCAGCTTACTGCTGTCACCAGCTTTCTGTTGTTGCCAGCTTACTGTTGTTGCCAGCTTTCTGTTGTTGCCAGCTTACTGTTGTTGCCAGCTTACTGTTGTTGCCAGCTTACTGTTGTTGCTAGCTTACTGTTGTCGCCAGCTTTCTATTGTTGCCAGCTTACTGCTGTCACCAGCTTACTGTTGTTGCCAGCTTACTGTTGTTGCCAGCTTTCTGTTGTTGCCAGCTTACTGTTGTCGCCAGCTTTCTGTTGTCGTCAGCTTTCTATTGTTGCCAGCTTTCTGTTGTCGTCAGCTTTCTATTGTTGCCAGCTTACTGTTGTCACAGCTTACTGCTGTCACCAGCTTACTGTTGTTGTCAGCTTACTGTTGTTGCCAGCTTACTGTTGTTGCCAGCTTACTGTTGTTGTCAGCTTACTGTTGTTGCCAGCTTACTGTTGTTGCACAGCTTACTGCTGTCACCAGCTTACTGCTGTCACCAGCTTACTGTTGTTGCCAGCTTACTGTTGTTGCCAGCTTTCTGCTGTCACCAGCTTACTGTTGTTGCCAGCTTACTGTTGTTGCCAGCTTACTGTTGTTGCCAGCTTACTGTTGTCGCCAGCTTTCTATTGTTGCCAGCTTACTGCTGTCACCAGCTTACTGTTGTTGCCAGCTTACTGTTGTTGCCAGCTTTCTGTTGTTGCCAGCTTACTGTTGTTGTCAGCTTACTGTTGTTGCCAGCTTACTGTTGTTGTCAGCTTACTGTTGTTGTCAGCTTACTGTTGTTGTCAGCTTTACTGTTGTTGCCAGCTTACTGTTGTTGCCAGCTTACTGTTGTCGCCAGCTTTCTATTGTTGCCAGCTTACTGCTGTCACCAGCTTTCTATTGTTGCCAGCTTACTGTTGTCGCCAGCTTTCTATTGTTGCCAGCTTACTGCTGTCACCAGCTTACTGTTGTCACCAGCTTACTGTTGTCGCCAGCTTTCTGTTGTTGCCAGCTTTCTGTTGTTGCCAGCTTACTGCTGTCACCAGCTTTCTGTTGTTGCCAGCTTACTGCTGTCACCAGCTTCCTGTTGTTGCCAGTTTACTGCTGTCACCAGCTTCCTGTTGTTGCCAGCTTTCTGTTGTTGCCAGCTTACTGCTGTCACCAGCTTCCTGTTGTTGCCAGCTGACTGCTGTCACCAGCTTTCTGTTGTTGCTAGCTTACCACTGTCGCCAGCTTTCTGTTGTTGCCAGCTTACTGCTGTCACCAGCTTCCTGTTGTTGCCAGCTGACTGCTGTCACCAGCTTTCTGTTGTTGCTAGCTTACCACTGTCGCCAGCTTTCTGTTGTTGCCAGCTTTCTGTTGTTGCCAGCTTACTGCTGTCATCAGCTTTCTGTTGTTGCCAGCTTACTGCTGTCACCAGCTTTCTGTTGTTGCCAGCTTACTGCTGTCACCAGCTTTCTCTGTTACAGGCAGTCTTCCTGGTTGGTGGTGTTGATACCACAACTCTTTGGGTATCCTTATATCACTTTAATAGACTTCCTTGTCATAGTATCCTTGCTTCAGCTCTTGAGGGTTGCCAGCCAGACTGGTATATCACGAAAGGAATGATTCAGATTGGAAACTGTCAACTTCTGGAGACCTTGAAGGTTGGACTCTTGATCTTGCCAAGTGATGTTGCAGATGTTGTTCATATATACTTGGTGGAACTGTTCTGTCTGTTGAATGTGCCATCGGGTATGTAACCCAAGTCTTGCAGCAATACAGCAGGTCGCACTACACTGTTGCTGTGTATATAGCAGTCTCTGTACGCACTACACTGTTGCTGTGTATATAGCAGTCTTTGTGGTGAGCCTGATGTCATGGTGTTGCCACATCCTCTTGGTCAAGCTTGGAGGGCTAACTCGGCAACAAGAGATCCATCACTGTTCACTGCAGTGTCCGTGTAGCAGAATTTGTCTCACTATAATGCTTAAGTTGCAGAAATTGTGTGTATGGCAACTGAAAAGGTCACTATGCATTATGTTTTCAGGAGACAGCCATACAGATTGCCTATGGTTCCAAGCTGATCAGTCAAGACCAGGAGGTGCTCCTCATCAATGCTCACAGTGAGGTGAGGTTTCACTGTGTGTGTGTGTGTGTGTGTGTGTGTGTGTGTGTGTGTGTGTGTGTGTGTGTGTGTGTGTGTTACAGCTTACTGCTGTCACCAGCTTTCTGTTGTGTGTGTGTGTGTGTGTGTGTGTGTGTGTGTGTGTGTGTGTGTGTGTGTGTGTGTGTGTGTGTTCGTTCGTTCGTTCGTTCGTTCGTTCGTTCGTTCGTTCGTTCGTTGCTTGATTTAACGTCTTTTCACTGTAAGTGATATTATACGGGGAAAATGGCATGGAGAATGAAATTAGGGGGGGGGGGGGGGAGGGGAGAGGGGAACAGAGTAATGGATGTAAAAAAAATTAAAAGGAAGTGGCAAGGTCTTAAGAAAAAGGATATGGATGAACAGAAAAATGAAACTAGAACAACGCTAACATCAATAATGTAAAAGAAAAATCGTCATAAAAACAAAACAAAACAAAAATAATCATAATTATAATAATAATCTCAACCCTTTCACTGCCACTCGTTTTTTTTTAGCTCTGCGCCAACTGTTTGCCAAGCCATATTACATCGCGGAGGGTAATAATTAAAAAAAAATTCTGACACAAAAACTACTCAATAAAAGTCCATAAAACTAATACTTTTCTGAAAGGTAAGTGAATCCTCTATACACTGATCATAATTACACATCCATTCAACAGGACAGATGAAAGTTTATGTCCAATGAAACAAGATTTATTTTTTTTACACTATTCTAGACATGATGTCATATAAACATAAAACAAAGTGAAAAACAGTGAATAATAAAACTGAATTATTATCAGAAAGCAAAAGAATTATAATGAAAAATGTATTTCCTTACCTTCTGTCCAAGAAGAGTTTTCACAATCACCATATCTACACACGCTTACTTTGGGACTCGAAAGAATTTTCCGTGTCACTGTTTTTTTTTCCTTCCTTTTTTTTTTTATACAAATTTTGCAATAGTACATCACACAACACACACACAGAGATGAAAAATACATACACATACTGTGTCTACATAGATCTATGTACAGGGTATCAGTCAGCAACTAGTAGTTTTTCTTGGTGTGGTACGCCACGAAGCAAGGTTGCACACAAAGAGATGGGTTTGAAGGACACTGTCCACACACAAAGTTGGTTTCTTTCCTGATGCCCCTCTTGCTGTACACCTTGCACCTCCTGCCAGAGGAAAGCTTTCTGACAGTCTTCTCCAGGGTGGTAGGGAAGTTTGTCTAGTATCTCATTGAGGAAGAGCCGGTAGTAGTCCACAGGCCTGTCCCCATCAGGCTGAATCTTCAGGCCAGGTTCCCCTGTGAACTGTGGAATATCTGGCTGGGTGTTGTTGGGTGGCACAAGGGTCTCCTCTCCCTCTCTGCTGAGTAGCTCCCTGTCCCCTGCCTCTGGTCCCATGGCCTCTGGTACCACCTGTGAATATAAAAAAATCCTGTTCACATCCTTGTGCATGGAAACAACACACACACACACACACACACACACACACACACACACACACACACACACACACACACACACACACACACACACACACACACACACACACACACACACACACACACACACACACAACAACTACACTGACACATGCACCATTGCAACACTAGTTCTCACTCAGTCTTGTTTCAAGCACACACACACACCACACACACACACACACACACACACACACACACACACACACACACACACACACACACACACACACACACACACACACAACTACATGCAACCATATACACACAACTCACACACAGACACATGCACACACACAGCTACACACACATACAGACACACACAGCTACAAACACAAACACACACACACACACACACACACACACACAAGTACAGTGATGACACAAACACACTCAGTCAGTCAGTGCCACGCCCACACACTCATTCAGCAAAGTCTTCTCTTTTGCAGTGACTGCTCCGAGATAACACTCCGTTTATCAACACACTGACACAAGACAATAACAATGGGTCTTACCTATGCTTCTGCCAACGCCTGACCGTCTGTGACTGACGCAAGCTCGCTTGACCACGAGCAGGCTGCTCCACCGTGTCAGTTCCGGTGTTAGCTGTGTAGCAGACGACGCTTGTACTAGGTGTCCAGTTTCACTCCTCCCCTCCCCCTCTCTGAGCCATTGTTCCTTGCCTGGCCTTCACCCTCTTCAAAATCTGGGTCAGTTACAGCCTCCAAACTCGGCTCTCTCTCCTCTTGCTGGTCTATTCTCGTAACTGCGATGTCAACACGCCCCCTCCGCTCCACTGGACTGCTGTTTCGACATTTTCCTCCTCATTTGACGTAGCAGTTTCGTCATAACAATTGAATTCGTCGTCCTCTATCAATTGTAGAACTTTCTCATCATCAGTGGTAACAAAATCACTGTAATCTTTTGCTGTTCGCTTTCATTTCACGCCACTTCGGCCAGGTTGAGTTTCGTCATCCGCCATGTTGATCAGTGGGTTCGAAAGTTGCAGGGGGTGGTTTGGGAAAGAGCCCAGACTGACTCCTTGAAATCTCATTGGATCCTTCTACTTATACATATTCATTGCAGACACACTAAACGTTGTGATTGGAGTGAATTGGGAACCTCTGGTCTTACTGTGGAGATAGGAAAATTCCACTACTGACGCGAACGGAGATAGCCGTTTTACGGCACTTTTTAGACCATAGGTGCAGAACGGAAATTGCCGTCCCATGGCAGTCTAAGGGTTAAAGTAACGCATTAACAGGACTGTGAACCAATGATTCTGAAATTTTAACTAACAAAACTTGATCCGATACTACTTCTTTAAAATGCGTTTCAAGATAGTTTCCTTGTGTAAACGTCTTTGGTAAAAAGGTACGAAGCTTTCTGCAGTAAAACAAACAGTGATACAATGTGAATTGTTCACCGCAAATACATAAAACGTTGTTACAGTACTTTGTTAGTTTGTGTGTGTGTGTGTGTGTGTGTGTGTGTGTGTGTGTGTGTGTGTGTGTGTGTGTGTGTGTGGTGTGTGTGTGTATGTGTGTGTGCGTTGGATTTTTCTTGTCTCAGACAGTTATAACTCTTCTGACCTTTCCTCTTGTTGCTGATTCTGTTTGCAGCAGGAATCCACTAAAGACTCCAGGATTCTCGTTTTACCAGTTTTGTCATTAATGTGTCATTATTCTTTGTAAAACACATATCAAAAAGAAGTTTGAAACCCCCCCTTCCCTAAAAAGACCTAAACACATCAAAGCCCCTCTCCTATAAAAAAAAACAACAAGCAAGCAAGCAAGCAAGCAAGCAAGCAAGCAAGCAAGCAAGCAAGCAAGCAACCAACCAACCAACCAACCAACCAACCAACCAACCAACCAACCAACCAAGTCATTTTGTTTATGATTGCAATGTGAGCAGGAAGCCACTAAAGACCTGCTCATTCACCACTTGGAGCAGATCAACTTTGACAAAAAAGTCAGCCTGAGACGACAGGCCTCCCGCGCGCAGGACAACGCCAACTTTGAGCCTGACGACTCCAACGCCACCTTCCACTCCATCCCTCCACCTCCGTACTCTCCGTCCCCTGAGCCTGAGTATGAAGAAAAGGGAGCAGGATCGGAGCGGTCATATGCCATGGTGATTGACGGGCAGACGCTGCAGTGGGCCATGACGGAGGAGACGGAGCAAGTGTTCCTGTCACTGACGCAAAAGTGTCACTCTGTTGTCTGCTGTCGTGCCACGCCTCTGCAGAAGGTCAGATATTTTGTGTGTGTGTGTGTGTGTGTGGGGGGGGGGGGGGAGGTGTGTGTGTGTGTGTAATTATTGGTATGGAATTAACATGAACTAGGAAGCAAACAATCAAACTCAGAATATGGTTGGAATGAAGGGTTTATTATTTCAGATTTATGCTAAATCCATATTTTTTTGGTTGAAGTTGGTGCTGGGGGAAACACTGTAGTGGCTTTAGGAAAATTTTGCAGCCTGTAAAAACAGAGTTTCTTTAGAATTGGGGATGGTAGAACACCAGAGGAGAAGATTATAATATAAAAATCTGAAAATATAAAAGGTTTGACACTGTGAAAGGATTTAACACTGTAAAAGGTTTATACTGTAAACGGTTTAATCCTTCGATTCCCCAACCATATCCACAAGTGGCAAAAACTTTACCTTCACACTCCCTTACTCTAATCACCAGCTTCCTGAGGGCAGTTGCTGGATTGGGTGAGTCAGGGAGCTAAGGTGTTGATCTGGGAACCGTTCAGGGTCAAGATCACAAGTTTGTCATGGCTGTAAGTGGGGAGAGTGTTGAAGAGGCACGTCTACTCACTATAGTGTGTGGCTGGAAAAAGAAGAAGGGTACTCTTGTTCTCACATGACCTGAGCAAATTCTCAATAAACAGAGGGTTAGGTTCAGGCCAAAAATAGAATGATCGTGTGTGCCACTCTGCAGTTGCTGGAATTGATAAATGTAGTCTTTGAACGAGAATTTACGTGAAAAATAATCCTCAGTTTTGCTTATGAAGCTGGTGGATGGGATGAGAAGGATGTAAAAGTGTGCTTTGCTATCTTATTTGAAAACTGGGGAAGCTGGTGGACTGGATGAGGGGGTCAAAAGGTTAACATATGTGTTTTTATGTTTCAGAGCAACGTGGTTAAACTGGTCAGACAGCGTTTGAAGAGAATGACCTTGGCCATTGGTGAGTGAAACCTTGACATATCTTTCTGTGTAAATATGTACTGACACCTGTCATTGAGTGAGAAAAAAAGTGTGTTGGCATACCTGATTGACCTGTCCTCACTGACACTGCCTGCATTAACACACTTCCTGCTGAGGTTGCCATTATGAAATGGCAGTTGAGTTCAATCCAACCTGTAGCATTTAAAATCTGGCCTGTTAGCTGCCCATCTCAATGTTTCCATCGTTCTGGTGGTGTCAGCTTAATGTTTGATAGGTCCTTTCTTGCCTTTCCCCATTGCAAGACCTTGCTGGCATATAGGGTTTTGTGCAGGCTCAGGAAATCTGTCAGATAATTGCTGGCAGATTTGGGTGGAGTGCATGTGGAGTTGTCCGAGGCGATGAATCCCTCTTGAAATAACTCCAATAAATGGCAAAAACTGCAGCCACAGTTCCTTTTTCTCCTCAAAAAAAGCAACCAGAACCGTTGAAGAAAAAATGTTGACACCAAAGCATTAAGCATTTGCTCACATATCCTGTCCACCATTTTTCACCAGGAAGCTGGTGTATAGGGTGAGAGAATGAAAGAGTTAAGGGAACTTAAGTTCGTAAGTCTGGTATGGATGAGACAACTTGGACTTCAGAGAAACTTGCCGTAGAAATAGATTTGTGTGGGTGTTAAAATCACAAGTATGCTATCAGTAGTGTTAGTCCATTGGTGATGATTTGTTTGATAGATATTTACTCAGAGCCCAACACCTCTCCTGTCTCACCTGTCAGCATCACCGGGTTTGGTGTTGGCCGCTGCACACCTGGACACTACCATCTCCCTCTAGGCCACTCTGTCTTGACTTTTGTGGACAATTTCTTGAATATTTTAGCCACTGATTTTGGTTATGTTCTTGGTGTATGAGATTGGAGGTCTGCCCATCAGAAATGTATTAAATTTAACCTTTTGAGTCCTGCACCCAGTCCACCTGAGTCTTGCATTTTCAACCTGCTAGCAAAACACAGTGTATTAACCCTTCGACTCCTGCACCCTGTCCACCTGAGTCCTGCATTTTCAACCTGCTAGCAAAACAGTGTATTAACCCTTTGACTCCTGTACCCTGTCCACCTGAGTCCTGCAAAGTCAACCATGCTAGCAAAACAAAAGCTTAATGCTTTGACTTCTTCATCCCATCCACTAGCTTCCTACAGGAAGATGGTGGATAGGGTTAGGGAGTTAAAGAGTTAAGTTTTTGCAGTTGGTGGATAGGGTTCAGGAATCAAAGGGTTGAGGTGTTTGATTGATTAATGTGTTGACACACACCTGTGGATATACAATAATGACACTTTTCAGGTGATGGGGCAAACGACGTCAGCATGATCCAGACGGCAGACATTGGGGTGGGGATCTCAGGTCAAGAGGGCATGCAAGCCGTCATGGCTGCTGACTTTGCCATCGCGCGATTCCGATTCTTGGAGAGGCTGATGCTTGTACATGGTCACTGGTGCTATGATCGTCTGGCCAAGTTTGCTGCTGTCATGTTTTATAAAAGTTTGGTGAGTGTTTACTTCTACTTGACTAATTATTATTCAGTGTGTGTGTGCTGGGGGGGGTGGTGGTTAAGTATGGAAAAAATGTTTTATTTCCTTTTTTGTCACAATGAATTTACCATGTGAACCGAAGTGAAAGTTGGCTGTTTTGCCTGTGGAGAGCTTAGCATCAGAGTATGACAGTCACCCATTAAACTTTTTTTTTTTGTCTCTTGTGTGTTTTTTTTTTCCTTAGTGAAGAGAAAAAAGGGATTTTTCTGCAAAATGTTGCCTGGAACTAGTCCATTGATGCTGTATGTTCTTTTTGTAAGTGTACTGAATATGTTCTGCTCACAAGCCTTATCTTTATTTGAGACTAGCACCCAGACCAAACCAGTGTGTGTATATGTGTATGTGCTTGCATGTGTATGTGTGTATGTGTGTATGTGTGTGTGTGGGTTGTGTTGTGTGTGTGTGTGTGTTGTGTGTGTGTGTGTGTGTGTGTTGTGAGAGAGAGAGAGGGGGGGGGGGGGCTGGCACACCTTTTCAATTGCAGATGAGTTAGATTCAGTACCTTGTAACTTTGAACCATAAGGAACGTCTGGTTATACTTGAGCATCAAACAATTTTGAAAAGATACTGAGTGATCTGTATCAGTTATGTACAGTTTGCTCATAACACACATAAGAGATCTTTTAACCATGCGTAGCAAATCTTCACAAGCGAAAGGTAAAAACTCATAGAAACATGTACTGAAGTATTTATGTGAATTTACTCTTTTCATCTCAGTTTTAGTAAAGAATGACTTCAGTTTCTGTTTAATGGCCATAAATCCATGTTTCCTAAAACTATAATGTTGCTATTATTCATATTTAGTTTAAGCTCTAGTCATGCACCTTAGACAAAGTGTTGAGCTGCAGTTGGTGAATGGTGGTAAGCAGAACAATAGGATGCATATATTGGAAGTTTTTCAAGCAATCAATACATGTAGAGGGAGGGGAGAGAGAGAGAGAGAGAGAGAGAGAGAAGAGAGAGAGAGAGAGAGGAGAGAGAAGAGAGAGAGGAGAGAGAGAGAAGAGAGAGAGAGTAGAGAGAGAGAGAGAGAGAGAGAGAGAGAGAGAGGAGAGAGAGAGATGATGGAGAGAGAGAGAGAGAGAGAGAGAGCATTTGCCTATGTAAATTTGATAGCGAGAGAAAATAGGAAGAGAGAAATATGTAATACACTGTTATCTTACATTTCTTTGTTGTATTCCTGTTTCAGACACAGTCTTTGTGTATTCCTGTTTCAGACACCAGTCTTTGTGTATTCCTGTTTCAGACACCAGTCTTTGTGTATTCCTGTTTCAGACACCAGTCTTTGTGTATTCCTGTTTCAGACACCAGTCTTTGTGTATTCCTGTTTCAGACACAGTCTTTGTGTATTCCTGTTTCAGACACCAGTCTTTGTGTATTCCTGTTTCAGACACCAGTCTTTGTGTATTCCTGTTTCAGACATCAGTCTTTGTGTATTCCTGTTTCAGACACCAGTCTTTGTGTATTCCTGTTTCAGACATCAGTCTTTGTGTATTCCTGTTTCAGACATCAGTCTTTGTGTATTCCTGTTTCAGACATCAGTCTTTGTGTATTCCTGTTTCAGACATCAGTCTTTGTGTATTCCTGTTTCAGACATCAGTCTTTGTGTATTCCTGTTTCAGACATCAGTCTTTGTGTATTCCTGTTTCAGACACAGTCTTTGTGTATTCCTGTTTCAGACACAGTCTTTGTGTATTCCTGTTTCAGACATCAGTCTTTGTGTATTCCTGTTTCAGACACAGTCTTTGTGTATTCCTGTTTCAGACATCAGTCTTTGTGTATTCCTGTTTCAGACACCAGTCTTTGTGTATTCCTGTTTCAGACATCAGTCTTTGTTATTCCTGTTTCAGACATCAGTCTTTGTGTATTCCTGTTTCAGACATCAGTCTTTGTGTATTCCTGTTTCAGACATCAGTCTTTGTGTTTCCTGTTTCAGCACACCATCTTTGTGTATTCCTGTTTCAGACACCAGTCTTTGTGTATTCTGTTTCAGACATCAGTCTTTGTGTATTCCTGTTTCAGACATCAGTCTTGTGTATTCCTGTTTCAGACATCAGTCTTTGTGTATTCCTGTTTCAGACATCAGTCTTTGTGTATTCCTGTTTCAGACACCAGTCTTTGTGTATTCCTGTTTCAGACACAGTCTTTGTGTATTCCTGTTTCAGACACCAGTCTTTGTGTATTCCTGTTTCAGACACCAGTCTTTGTGTATTCCTGTTTCAGACATCAGTCTTTGTCCTGTTCTGGTTCCAAATCTTCAGCGGGTTTTCGGGCTCCACAAACATCGACAGCCTCTATCTGACCATGCAGCATGTTGCTTTCCTTGGTTTTCCTCCCCTAGTCAACGGCATCTTCGACAAAGACGTAGCAGCAGAAACCTTGATTGCCAATCCTATCCTTTATAAACCTGGTCAGAGGGGGGAGGTGAGTAGTGTGTGTGTTGTTGTGTTGTGTGTGTGTGTGTGTGTGTGTGTGTGTTATGTGTGTGTGTGTGTGTGTTTGAGTGGTGATGTGAGTGAGTGAGTGAGTGAGTGAGTGTGAGTGTGTGAGTGGTGTGTGTGTGTGTGTGTGTGTGTGTGTGTGTGTGTGTGTGTGTGTGTGTGTGTGTGTGTGTGTGTGTGTGTGTGTGTGTGTGTTTGAGTGAGAATGTGTGTGTGTTGTGTGTGTGTGTGTGTGTGTGTGTGTGTGTGTGTGTGTGTGTGTGTGTGTGTGTGTGTTTGTGTGTTTGTGTGTGTGTGTGTGTGAGCTTTAAGTGAGCCTAGATATTCAAAATCATCACATTTTCTAATGCAGTCTTGTTGATTTGAATATTTCGATATGCTTGACTTTCTATTTCTAGGTGCGTTAGTTTTGTCTTCTTGCCATTTTGATGTAGACCTGCCTTCCTCACTGCATCTTCTCTGTACAGATATTTTTCATGCTAAAAAATATTGCTCGAAATCAGTACAGTATGATAAGCATATCTTTGATTGTGATATTTTACCTGCCAGTTTTTATTCCCATGTCTTCAGTATCATTTCTCCCCCTACTTTCTCTGTTGTTATGTGAAGTAAGATCATTTATAAAGTTCATTCTTTCTATTTTCCAGTGATGTTTGTTTCGTCTCTGTGCTGGTTGTGATTATTTTTTTGGTAATTTAAAAAAAAAAATTGGGGTCAGATTAGTGGGGTTGAGAGAAAATTTGCACTCGATACGACTGCAACTCTATTGAGTTAACAACCCATTGACCCCCACACCCTGCCCAACAGCATTCTGCGATGTCAACCATGCTAGCGAAGCAAAAACCTAACCCTCTGACTCCTTCACCCTGTCCAACAGCTTGCTCCAGGTGGATAGGGTGAAGGAGTCATAGGATTAATTTTTTTGCAGTTGGTGGATAAGGTGGGTAAGGTTCAGTTTGTGTAAAGTATATGACTAGATTCAAGGTTGTACCTGTCTTTATTCCTTATATGTAAACTCACTTTTCACTATTTCTGTCTCCATTGAACACCATATACTACACCCAAGAGGTGTGTTTAGTGAAGCGTGTTTTATACATGGGTGCAGCTTTTTCCGTTTGACGACGGAATCCGTTTTTTCAAAAGAGAGAGTCAGAAACAGAAAATCCGTTTTTCTTAAAAATTGCCGAGCTAGGGTCGTTTTTTTGTGGTCTAAAATCGTTTATTGAAAGTGAATTTTTTGCTGTTTTTCTTGAATTTAATTGCAGGAGAAAGCTCAAGATTCGGTTTTATTTTTTACAAAAGCTTCAGCCTCTGGGGGGCTTAGCCCCCAGACCCCCAATCAGGGTGCTGCCCCTGTACGCCATCAGGGGCCTCCGGCCACTGGACACCCTTCAGTTTTTTGACATTTTCTAAGTTGCACCTTGTTTATATGTCTCAGAGATGAAGAAAATGATAATGTGTATTGTGTTGTTTCAGATGTACACCAAAAAGACCTATCTGATGGTGTTGTTGGACAGCCTGTGGCAGAGCATTGTCATTTATTTCATTCCTCATCTGGTGAGTAACTTCTGTGCAGACTTGCGACAGTGATCATCTACATTCAGAAATATGCATGCATTCACACTTCTACACACACACGATGACATATGCGTGCACGCCGTCATGCATAATCATTGATGCACGCATGTTGAGACATGCAAACAAATTTGTGTGTAACAACTTGCTCGCATGCACACCGCACTTATGCACACATGCATCCGTGCACACTTGTAGAGACACACAGAGACACGAGGAAATGTGTGTGGATGAATCCACATCATAAACATGCGTGCATGCACACACACATGCACACACTCTCTCACACACATGCACGCACACATGCACGAACATACAAACATGCATGCATGCATCACACATTCAGTCACACACACATTCATGCATGCACACACACATGCATGCACAATTGCACACACTTGTGCACACATGCACACATATATGCACACATGCATGCTCATGCACACCCATTCCCTCTTTCTCTCATTGTCTGACTTAACCCTTTCATTCCCACACCCTATCCGCCATCTGCAAAAAATGTAACCATTTTGTTCCCTCACCCTGTCCTCCAGCTTCCTGCAGTACTATCTTCCTGCAGGAAGCTGGTGGATAGAGTAAGGGAATGAAAGGGTTAAGGAAGCTGGTGGATAGGGTGAGGGAGTGAAAGGGTTAGGTTTTTCTTTTCTGTCATCACTGATAATGCAAGATGCTGGCAGATAAGGTGAGGAAGTCAAAGGGTTAAAAACATGAAAACCTTGTGTTTCAGGCATACGGCCACAACTCTGTGGGTATATGGGAGTTTGGCACCACCATCATTGTGGCTGAAAACATCGCCATCCTCCTGACCTTCAGTTTAGAGACTCGCTCCTGGGTAAGTCTCTGTACATCTCTGTTGTTCCTTCCCCACCTCCCCTCTTTCGTTCTTGCCTGTCATATAAGTGGTTTTAGCCAAACAAGTAGGTGTGTAGATGACTGTATGACTGTAGGGTTGGGGTAGTAATTATAATTACAGTATGTATATGGTGCCAAATCTTGACGGTTCAAAACAAGAAGGGCTCACACATCAGATATATGCCTGTGATCAGTGCAGACTACCTTACAATATACAAAAATGATCTATAAACTGAGGGAAAGAATTGGTTGTAGAATTCATTGTCAGGGAAAAGAGGTGGGTTTTTAAGTTGGATTTAAAAGCAGAAAGGCTAGGCTTTAGGTGAAGGGAGAATGGAAATCTGTTCTAGGCAGATGGTCCTGAAACAGCAGAAGAAAACTGGCCAACAGTTTATGTGGTATATTTTGTATGGTGACAGTTATGCTTAACATAATGTTGATGATGATGTTTATGTGGTTTATTCTGTATGGTGACAGTTATGCTTACCGTAACGTTGATGATGGTGTATATGTGGTGTATTCTGCATGGTAAACAGTAATGCTTACCATGATGTTGATGATGACGTTTATATGGTATATTCTGTATGGTGACAATAATACTTACCATAATGTTGATGATGACATGTGTGATAATTGTGACAAGGGTTGTGTGTGCAGGTGTGGATGCAGTGGCTGACAGTGGTGCTGAGTTTTGTGGTGTTCTGGGTGTTCTGTGTGGTGGTGAACGCCGTGTTTTTCACCTGGAACCGACCGGTGAACGCCTACTGGGTGATGGAGAACACCATCGCCACCCCTATCCACTCCTGTGTCGTCTTCATCACCTGCATCCTCGCTCTTCTGCCCAGGTAGGTTTTTGTCAGTGTAGGCCTGTGCCTGCTTTTTGTGGGGTTTGTTGACCAGAGGGTACTCTTCTCAATCAGCTTCAGTTTCTATCTTGGTAAATGTTTGGTCTTGTCTTGAGAACCTCTTTGACAGGTGCATTAGCCGTATGTTTAGGATGTTGGAGTTCAGTGTGGAAGTTTTACATTTGACCCTGTCTGGTAGTGCTGGTCTGTGAGGGTGGAGATTCTGCATAGAGGATGGTGATATATCCGGTCTCCCAGCGCAGCGTATATACAGACCTGTAAGTGCCTGAACCCGGTCATGTGTACACGTGTGCATAACATCAGATATGCATGTTAGAGATCCTGCAAGCCATGTCAGTGTTTGGCGGCTTATGGAAATATCAAAGTATCCAACATGTACATCCTTGAAAATGGAATTTGATTGTCAGCATGGTAGGATAAAATATCAGTAGTACATGTAAAAGCTGGCTTGTATATATATGAACACATATGGGAATTGCAACCCATGAACACAGAAGAAGAGATTTCAGACCAACGGTCCCCTGCTGTACAATTTTGGGCTCATTTGAAGGCTTTCTCAGAACTGAACAACCTGCTGCACCTGCGCACTACTCAGTTGGAAGAAAGTCTTAGAAGAAAATATTTTTTCTCTCTTGAAACAACATTGTCCTTGTCTGGGTACCTGGCCACGTCAGTATTCAAGGCAGTGAAATAGCTGACTGTCTTGCCAAGAATGCCACAACAGAAAGAATGTCTGAAGTCTTCATCCCTTCCACAGATCTGAAACTTGAAGTAAAAACTTAATGAAAAATCTCTGGCAAGAGGATTGGAACAACCAGACAGACAAACTTTTCCAAATCCGTGCTGACCTTAAACCATTCCTCCCATCTTGTCTGCGGAACCATAGGATAAAGACAGTGTTGTGCTGGGTAGGTTATGACGGGTCACACATTCTACATGTGCTCATACCTTTTAAGATAAAGGAGCACTACAGTACACACTGTGTGATGAACCAGTCAGCATCAAACACCTTGTTACTGTGTGCGGGGACATAAAAGCATTATACAGCAGGCTCCTTATAGAACCTTTTTAGAAATGTTCCTCGAGATGTAATTTTCAAGTTTTTGCAAGAGATCAGTAGATTCATCTTACATGGTGATATGTATGGACTGAAGAGACAGGATCAGAAATCTACCAGATTGAAACTACAGCTGATTCTGGTGAATGCAGATAGATCTTGTTGGGGGTGTTGGTGTGTGGGGTTTGTTGGTTTATTTGTATTTTTACTGATGGTGGTTCAGTTCTTTTTGTGCATGGATTGAAGTGAGGGTTCAGGGAGGCTGTGGGGTGTGATTATGTGTGATGCGTTTGCGTGTGTGGTGTGTGTGTGTGAGGGGAGTAATGCCTGTAGATTTTGCGCTATATAAATATTGTAATTATTATTATTATTATAGTAGTGTGTTCATGCGTGCATGTATGTGTGAGAAGGTGGCGGGGAAGAGAGCAGGGGCATAAATTGTCTTTGATTTAATTTGCTATTTTCCTGTAATTCAGCTGAATCAGTGTTCAGTAAAAGCTGAATGATTGGGAGAATACTGACTTTTGGCTTTTGTCCAGGATATGTAATGCCATTATGAATTAAGTTAATATATTGTGGCTATTGTAACTGGAAGTACGTTAATATATTGTGGCTATTGTAACTGGAAGTAAGTTAATATATTGTGGCTATTGTAACTGGAAGTAAGTTAATATATTGTGGCTATTGTAACTGGAAGTAAGTTAATATATTGTAACTGGAAGTAGTAAGTTAAATCTATTGTGGCTATTGTAACTGGAAGTAAGTTAATATATTGTGGCTATTGTAACTGGAAGTAAGTTAATCTGTTGTGGCTATTGTAACTGGAGGTAAGTTAATCTGTTGTGGCTATTGTAACTGGAAGTAAGTTAAATATATTGTGGCTATTGTAACTGGAAGTAAGTTAAATATATTGTGGCTATTGTAACTGGAAGTAAGTTAATCTGTTGTGGCTATTGTAACTGGAAGTAAGTTAATATATTGTGGCTATTGTAACTGGAAGTAAGTTAAATATATTGTGGCTATTGTAACTGGAAGTAAGTTAATCTGTTGTGGCTATTGTAACTGGAAGTAAGTTAATCTGTTGTGGCTATTGTAACTGGAAGTAAGTTAATATATTGTGGCTATTGTAACTGGAGGTAAGTTAATCTGTTGTGGCTATTGTAACTGGAAGTAAGTTAATCTATTGTGGCTATTGTAACTGGAAGTAAATTAATCTATTTTTTTTATTGTAACCTGCATGTTGGTGGTCAGTTTATGGTTGCATGTGTAATTGTGCTATACAAATGCTTTGGAATTAAAATTTGTTACTGCTGATATAATTAATTATTGTGTATATTGTTACATCAGTTAATATTTATTTAACATTGATGCACTCATTATTTCCTTTGTACACTAATTTGTATTTAGAATATTTGGGTAGTATGGTGGAAATGAGATTGGTCATTTTATGATTCAGTATAATCATGTTTTTTTTTGGTTTTTTTTGAGGGGGCTTCATGATTTCCCCATTCATATCATGTTTCTTTCTCCATCCCTCCATCCCTCCATCCTCCTTAGTCTCTTGTTTAAGTCTGGGTCAGCAGGATGTGGCATTTTTTACATAGTTTAATCAACATTGCAGGTACCTCTTATTTGTATCATCGCCTTTTAATGCATAAATTGTATTTTGTATAATTGTTGATGATTTAATGAAATAAGTCCTGACTGACAGCCTGAAGTCTCAGCCATGTCTTTAGATTGTAGTCTGTCCTTCTGTCAATTCTTTCGAGGCCTGGTTGGAGCAGAGATAGAACACTTACCATCCAACCTGGATGTATGAATTTTCGTGGTTGGGAATCACACCTGTGGTACTTGATGTGTACATGTGGCCTCTGTCTTCCAAGCCATGAATGGGTTCCTCCTGACTTTCTTCAAAGTTAGGGAAAGGTAAAGCAGCAAGGGAGCAGAGACGGGCACCACCCTCACAATGGTTGCCCAGAAAAAAGTTTAGGTCTCTACTGGTCCACTCTGCTCTGAGTTATGGGACAATGTGTAAACCTATATCAACTCTTTTCACCTCTTTGCCCTCAGCCCACCAGGAAGCTGGTGGGTAAGTGGAGGGAGTGAAAGGGTTAAGTGTTTTGCTTTGCTGCTTGGCTTGAACTGGGACTGTTTAATGATGGTATTGCTAAAATGAAGACTTGTGTTTATTAATGGCACTGACAAGTTAATTAACAAAAGTGCTTTTACTTGTAACAGATGTTGTAGCAGTGGTGTACAAGTCTTTTGTATGTCCCCAGTCATTGTCCTTCTGTCTAGTGGTGTATAAATCTTTTGTATATCCCCAGTCATTGTCCTTCTGTCTAGTGGTGTACAAGTCTTTTGTATGTCCCCAGTCATTGTCCTTCTGTCTAGTGGTGTACAAGTCTTTTGTATGTCCCCAGTCATTGTCCTTCTGTCTAGTGGTGTACAAGTCTTTTGTATGTCCCCAGTCATTGACCTTCTGTCTAGTGGTGTACAAGTCTTTTGTATTCATCATGCTCTGTCAGTGTATTTAGTCCCCATCATTTGTCCTTCTGTCTAGTGGTGTACAAGTCTTTTGTATATCTCCAGTCATTGACCTTCTGTCTAGTGGTGTATAAGTCTTTTGTACATCTCCAGTCATTGACCTTCTGTCTAGTGGTGTACAAGTCTTTTGTACATCTCCAGTCATTGACCTTCTGTCTAGTGGTGTACAAGTCTTTTGTACATCTCCAGTCAATGTTCTTCTGTCTAGTGGTGTATAAGTCTTTTGTACATCTCCAGTCAATGTTCTTCTGTCTAGTGGTGTACAAGTCTTTTGTACATCTCCAGTCAATGTTCTTCTGTCTAGTGGTGTATAAGTCTTTTGTACATCTCCAGTCATTGTCCTTCTGTCTAGTGGTGTACAAGTCTTTTGTATGTCCCCATCATTTGTCCTTCTGTCTAGTGGTGTACAAGTCTTTTGTACATCTCCAGTCATTGTCCTTCTGTCTAGTGGTGTACAAGTCTTTTGTACATCTCCAGTCAATGTCCTTCTGTCTAATGGTGTATAAGTCTTTTGTACATCTCCAGTCATTGTCCTTCTGTCTAATGGTGTATAAGTCTTTTGTACATCTCCAGTCAATGTCCTTCTGTCTAGTGGTGTATAAGTCTTTTGTACATCTCCAGTCATTGTCCTTCTGTCTAATGGTGTATAAGTCTTTTGTACATCTCCAGTCAATGTTCTTCTGTCTAGTGGTGTATAAGTCTTTTGTACATCTCCAGTCAATGTTCTGTCTAGTGGTGTACAAGTCTTTTGTATGTCCCCAGTCATTGTCCTTCTGTCTAGTGGTGTATAAGTCTTTTGTACATCTCCAGTCATTGTCCTTCTGTCTAGTGGTGTATAAGTCTTTTGTACATCTCCAGTCAATGTTCTTCTGTCTAGTGGTGTATAAGTCTTTTGTACATCTCCAGTCATTGTTCTTCTGTCTAGTGGTGTATAAGTCTTTTGTACATCTCCAGTCAATGTTCTTCTGTCTAGTGGTGTATAAGTCTTTTGTACATCTCCAGTCAATGTTCTTCTGTCTAGTGGTGTATAAGTCTTTTGTACATCTCCAGTCAATGTTCTTCTGTCTAGTGGTGTATAAGTCTTTTGTACATCTCCAGTCATTTTCTTCTGTCTAGTGGTGTACAGTCTTTTGTACATCTCCAGTCAATGTCAAGTCTTTTGTATGTCCCCAGTCAATGTTCTTCTGTCTAGTGGTGTATAAGTCTTTTGTACGTCTCCAGTCAATGTTCTTCTGTCTAGTGGTGTATAAGTCTTTTGTACGTCTCCAGTCATTGTTCTTCTGTCTAGTGGTGTATAAGTCTTTTGTACGTCTCCAGTCATTATCCTTCTGTATCATGTGCATGCTGGAAAATCAGTGTTCCAAAGGGGTGAGAGAAAATGACATTCAGCATATTCGTTCACTATTTCTTTTTTTGTGTGTTCACATAAACACTTTTGGACAAATGTCAGTGTGTGTGTGTGTGTGTGGTGTGTGTGTGTGTGTGTGTGTGTGTGTGTGTGCGTGTGCGTGTGCGTGTGTTGTGTGTGTTGTGTTGTGTTGTGTTGTGTTGTGTTGTGTTGTGTTGTGTTGTGTTGTGTTGTGTTGTGTTGTGTTGTGTTGTGTTGTGTTGTGTTGTGTTGTGTTGTGTTGTGTTGTGTTGTGTTGTGTTGTGTGTGTTGTGTTGTGTTGTGTTGTGTTGTGTTGTGTTGTGTTGTGTTGTGTTGTGTTGTGTGTGTGTGTGTGTGTGTGTGTGTGTGTGTGTGTGTGTGTGTTCTGACAACATTAAAGAGAAATAATGGCAGTTCAGTGTCACCAAGACAAAATTGATTTAAAAATCTTCTGAGGAAAGGCAACGTACTCAGGTGTATCAGGAAAACAGACGATTTTGTCTGTGTGTGTGTGTCTTACCTCTTTACCTGTCCTGTCTACAAGCCAGTGCAGTGAATTCAGTAGACAGCACCTTGATGTCTCTGATAAGCTTTTGGGTCATAGTAAATGATGTCTGTCGTGAGATCTCAGGTCATAGTTAATAGTGTCTTGATGTCTGTGATAAGATGTTGGGTCATAGTAAATAGTGATGTCTGTGATAAGATGTTGGGTCATAGTAAATTTAGTGAAATGTGTCTGTCATAATATATTGGGTCATAGTAAATAGTGATGTCTGTCATAAGATGTTGGGTCATAGTAAATAGTGATGTCTGTCATAATATGTTGGGTCATAGTAAATAGTGATGTCTGTCATAATATATTGGGTCATAGTAAATAGTGATGTCTGTCATAATATATTGGGTCATAGTAAATAGTGATGTCTGTCATAATATATTGGGTCATAGTAAATAGTGATGTCTGTCATAATATATTGGGTCATAGTAAATAGTGATGTCTGTCATAATATATTGGGTCATAGTAAATAGTGATGTCTGTCATAATATATTGGGTCATAGTAAATAGTGATGTCTGTCATAATATATTGGGTCATAGTAAATAGTGATGTCTGTCATAAGATCATGGGTCATAGAATAGAGTCCATGTGTATAGGTTTGTGATACCTACCTGTTATTTTCCCAGTTACTTGACAGACATTGTAGCTGTAATCGTTGAATTGCCCGTGTGTACTGACTCCTACATGAGCAGACTGAAACTGAAGCTACATGTGCGTCTTGTGGACATGGGCATTTCAGTTGTAGTGCAGAGCGCTGAGTTTGTCCTGTTAGCTCAGTTGGTTAGTGTGCCAGGCTGGTAACGCGTGGTTTATATGCCCAGGTGGGTCACACTTTTTATTGTGATCTACCTGTTCTGTTGATAGTCTCATGGACTCTGTATCTGATATCATGAGCTCAGTCCCAGCCTTCAGCACAAAAACTGGCTGTTTACTGCCCATCTGAAAACCCTGATCGTTCTGGTGGTGTCAGTGTTTCAGGGGGCCTGTTTTAACCCCACTCTCTTCTATACACCATTTCAAGACCCTACCAGCACTAAGGTCTTGTGCAAGCTTTAGTTGTCTTCCAGCTAATTGCTAACAGATTTGGACAGAGCGCATTTATGGAATTGTCCGAGTGCTATGAATACCTCTTGAATGAACTTAAAACGGAAACTAAGATTTAAAACAGGAACTAAAAGAATGGACATTGATGTTTGATTTTTCGTATATTTCTTTTTGGCAGCACTAACTCGAAATGAGTTAGAAAAGAAATTAATGCAAAGTTTGCTGTAACAGATGTAAGTTTGTATGTATCCGTTTTTAATGCTGTTGTGTTGAGCACAAGCAGAGCACAGTGAATTCATTTTTGCTTGAATTGAAGCACTTTGAATGTCTTCAGATACTGCCAGGTTTCTTCTGGTTGTCAGTGTTTCACAGATTTCCTGTCACAGTTCTCTCACTATCTCGGCTAAATCATGACAGTAGACCAGAAATTGCTGTCGTCCATCATTTTGTCTTAAATTTGGTGATCTTGTTTCTTTGTTGTCTGGTTTTTGTATGCTTGACAAAGGTTACTTTGCCAAAAATTTATGCCTGTCTTGTTTTGTCAGTGTAGTACACGTCCATACTGTTTTCATGTGTTTATAGTTTGTGTTCATTTCTCATTTTCACCTGGCATTACTTTGTTAAAATGGCATCAGTTTCATCTTGCAGTTCAGGTGACTAGATATTTCGTTTATTGATTTTTTTTATTCATCATTCATTCATTCATTATCTTCATTCATTCATTCATTCATTCATTCATTCATTCATTCAATTGCTGACTTACATCAGATGTGATTTGTTTTTTTCATGTAATTGTTTGAGTTTGAATTGTTTTGTTTGTTTTACTCTTGGTGTAAGATTACACTTTTTTTTCTTGAAGGCATAGTACTTTTTGTGTTTCTTGAAGACATGTTGCTTAATCTGTATCTTTGTATCGCTTTTTTGTTCCTTTTGTCACAGATTTCTTTTTCGAACGTTTGAGACCATCTTTTTTCCTTTGCCCGTTCAGTCAGCCAGCAGACCAACAGATGAGGGGGTTGTCACTGTCTGACTTGTGTCTGCAGACATGAATGGTTTCAGTGGGTTGTGCTTCCTTACTTGTTTATTTATTGCTCTTGTTCTGTATTTTCCACTCCCATCCTTTGTAGATTTGTCCTTGCTTGTGCATCACTCTTTTCAGTGCTGTGATTTGGTATTTTGCTTGTCTGCTGACTTAGATTTTATTATTCTCAGTGGATAATGTTTGAATTAGTTTAGGTTATTCTCAGTGGATATTGTTTAAATTTGATTTCATTATTTTCAGTGGATATTGTTTAAATTAGATTTATTATTCTCGGTGGATGCTGTTTAAATTTTGGTATCGTCCTTCAGGGAACAAAGGCCGCAAATGCAAGGACTTGATCACAGAGTAGTGAAAGAAATGCTTTTGTTGCTGTAAAGGTTTAGACATGTTTATGATAATGACTGATCCTGATCCAGACAGATAACAAAAACACAAAAAATAAACTTCATTTTTTTGTTGTTGGTTGAAATTGTCAACACCCACCATTTTGAGCCAGTCAGAAAGACAGCCATGCTGTTTAGCATGAATCTAAATCAAGTGCTAAAGCTTGGGATATGGTTGACATGCGTGTGAATTGGTGTAAATGGGTAAATTGGTCAGTTGATATACAGATCTGTGTCCAGCATGTGTATCGTGGCATATTTAAGATAAGTTCCCACACAAAGATTTGTAGCCAGTGCATTGTACTACAGTTAATGTCCTGTGTGATGATGATTAGATGGCTTCAAATCTTTAGCATGTATGTCATTTTTTTTGTTTCCCATGTGCATGTGAGTAAACAAAAAGCAAGCAGCATTGCGAATGCAAAGTTTTTCACCATTGGACACAAAGCATTATTATGATTGCAAAGTATTTCACCCAAGAAAAAGAGAGCAGTGTTGTGAATGCAAAGCAGCTTGTTTTCAGCAAGGGCAGTTTCTATCCACGGGAAGTTGTGAGGCTTCATGTCACTTTCTTTTGGCTGTGCATGTTTCCCGCAAATCACTCAACACAAGGAATCGGCGGCAGTGATTGTGTAAATCTTGTGTATCCAGTGCCACGTGCAAGCCCAGCATGTCGCTTTTCTGTCACCATCTTGTTGGGGGTAGCTCACACCTGTCGGTACTTTACGTGTTTTCAGTATTTTATGTAATATTCATTACTTTCAGTAAAACCATTTTAAATCTTTGAATAAATTCCTCATCATAACTCATCATTTTGAGGGGAGACAAGGTTTTTTTTTTCAAAAAGTAAATTGATACCGAAAGACTCGCACAGTTTAATCTGATTGCATGATATCAAAGAAGAAATGATATGTGAAAACGTTTACTATGCTTCAAAACTTTTTTTTGGGGGGGGAGGGGGGGGGAGGAGGATTGAAGCCCCTTCTCTTCTCACATGATGCCTGAATTATCAGTGTCTTAGGGTTGGAAAGGGTGATGATGCACACAGCCCAGTTTATGAAGGAGATGTTTCTACTAACTGCTGGAAGTTGGACTAACAAACTGTTGCTGTTAACTCATGAAATACTCAGTAAAACAGCTTGAGATGAGAAACCAGAAACTCATAATCCCACCCTGTATGACAGCTCCATAACTATGCTGTGATGGTTATGATAACGTGATACTGATTTTTTACTTCATTGCACATTGTTTCCAGTGCAGCTCAAGTTACTAACAGTGTGGTCTTGTGTGTGCTTCTGTTAACTGTAACTGGGTGTGTGTGTGTGTGTGTGTGTGTGTGTGTGTGTGTGTGTGTGTGTGTGTGTGTGTGTGTGTGTGTGTGTGTGTGTGTGTGTGTGTGTGTGTGTGTGTGAGTGAGTGTATGTGTGTGTGTGTGTGTGTGTGTGTGTGTGTGTGTTTGTGCGTGCATGTGTGTGTGTTTTTGTGTGTGCTTACGTGCATGTGTGCATGCATACATGCATGCATGTGTGTGTGTGTGTGTGTGTGTGTGTGTGTGCGTGTGTGCGTGTGTGTGTGTGTGCTGTGTGTGTGGTGTGTGTGTGTGTGTGTTTTGTTATGTAAATGCATGTGATTACATGCATGCAGAGAGTCCAGAATGTATGTGACAACACTGGTGTGTTCTGCATGAGACAAGTCCTGTAATGTAAATGGCTGGGTTTTTTTTTTAAAGCACATCTGGGGGTTGTTTTTATTGTTTTTTGTTGTTGTTGTTGCTTCTTTTCATTCACTTCACATTGACCTGTTAAGAAAGGGTGGAAGGGGAGGGGGGTGGAGAGAGTGAGATTGTGCAACAGATGGAGTGTATAGCATGTATGTGTATGAAAATGTGCATCTTATCACTGTACATGAGGTGGGGGGGGGGGGGGAGAGAGAGAGAGAGAGAGAGAGAGAGAGAGAGAGAGAGAGAGAGAGAGAGATCCTGTGTAGTTCCTTGAAGCTGAATTTTAATTTTTGCTATAATTTAGATGGTGTACATGTAGTTTTGTATCTTTGAAATTGTACTGTTAGACTGCACATTGATCTGTAAGCTAAACTGCTTTCACTGCTAAGTGTAAGTAAGTAGAGAATGTAGCTTTGGTAGCTTGAATTACAAACACTTTTGATTTTGAATATTGCTGCTAGTTGTGTAAACAGACATGTTGTTGTATGAGGGCTGATCCAAAAGTGTTGTCTCTTGCTTTGCAGAACAAAAAAGGTAAGCCCAGAGTAGGTGAAAGTTTTAGAGTTCTTCGAATTATTCTTCTAATCTCTCAGCTCAGTTTCCGCAACCTCAACCAGAAGTCAGATGCTTTTTGATAATCTGATTTAGATATGGTAGCAATCTGTGAATTCACAGCTTTTCCCAAATCCTGGATTCTTGAAATCTTGCCAGACACGTTTTGCTTCAGAAGGGGAAATAACCAGAAGTCACATGGGGCTGAGTGAGGACTGTAGGGTGGGTGAGAGAAAAACCTGAACAGTTTGCTCTTGTAGGAGGTCACACTGACCTTGGCTTTATGGACACTTGCGTTTTTTATGTAAGAGGAATGTTTCGCTAGCACCCACATTCAGATTCCACTCATGGATGGACTGCACAAATTTGGTCAAAGCACTTTCTACATGATATCCAGCAAGGAGAGTGCAGGTAAATTGTTGACTGCCACAGAGTTGAAGAAATGGAGAAAAGCCTCTTCTGGCGTTGAAAACCAGGTTTCAGTAAAACAGATCTTTTATCACTTGCATCTACCCACATTTGATTGGACAGTTTGTTCAGAATGCCATTGAAGATGAGCCATGTCTCGTCACCTGTGGTCACTTCACAAGTTTGTGTGGGGCTCTCTGGCCAAAACATTTCAAACACTCATTTACAACTCAGAACCCTCAGGGTTTTTTTTTCTGCTCCTCTGTCAGAAGATGAGACATCCATCTGGCAGCGACTTTCCTCATCTCAGGGTCATAGTGCATGATCTGTTCAGCTGTGCCATATGAAAAACTGTTTCACCTATTTCACGAACTGAAATATGTGGATCCTGTTCAGCTACTCCCATTACAAGCCAAACAGTTTGCTTGTTCCCGTCCTCTCATGGATGTCCATGTCAGTGCTTGTCTTCAGAGTCAGTTTTTCCTTGTTTGAAACCATCAGTCCAATGGCAAACTGTGCTGTTTGGTACACACTTGTCTGTGTACACAATTTTCAAATTCGCTTGAATTTTGATAAGACCCTGTCCAAGTTCGAGACTTGTGAAGACAGTTATTGAGCTGCTCTATGCTATGATCCATTTTTTGGGACGCACAGTTAGTCGCACTACACTTTCAGATATCATACAATTAACCCTTTGACTCCCACACCGTGTTCATCAACTGCAAAAACTTAACCCTTTGATTTCCTCACCCTATCCACCAGCTTCCTGCTTTGCTAGTGTGATTGGCAATGCTAGGTGCTCGTAGACAGGGTGCTTGGGTCAAAGGGATAAATAGGTATTGTGTCATAGTTTTGTGCACATTAATAGCGTAACGACTGTATTTTTTCTCAATTTAAGTGAAAGATATAAACAGTTCAGATATTGCAGCCTACTTGACAGGATTTTTGGGTCAGCCCTCATTCATTTTTTTTCTGTTTTTGTTCTTCTGTTGTGATGCCAGTCGATCTTCTAGATTTCTGTCGTCTCTGATGTTTTCTATTGAATGCCCATCTTTTCGTGCATGCACATGCACAGATGTACACACATTCTGCATGCATGCACACATGCACATGCACACAAACTCACACACACACACGCACACACACACCACACACACACACACACACACACACACACACACACACACACACACACAACACACACACACACACACACACACACACACACACACACACACACCATACACACACACACACACACACACACACCACACACACACACACAAAACACACACACACACACACACACACACACACACATACACACACACACACACACCCCACACACACACACACACACACACACACACCACACACACACACGCTCAGAGTGACACATATACTTTTTCCTTTTCTGTCTTTTTTTGTTGTTGTTGACAAAGAACAGAACAATTATATTGACATTTGCAGCCACAGCAACTCATATTTCCTTTTCCTACACAGGCAGGTGAGCAGTATTCATTGCTGCATAGGTATTGATTCTACTCACTTCAGTCATATCCAGCTTTAGAATTTGTTTAAGAGGGATTCACCGTGCTTGGACAGTTCCATCTGCGATTCACCCAGATATGCCAGCAGTTATTTGGCAGACTTCCTGAACCAGTGCAAAATCCACAGACACTGGCAAAATCTTGAACCAGGAAGTAGGGGGTGGGGGGTGGCGTGGGGGGGGGGGGGGGAGGGACCAATGAAACACTTAGCCGACACCACCAGAATTATGTGAACATTACAGTGGGCAATGAACAGACCAGTTCTTACTGTTGTGGGGTGCGATTGAACTTGACATATCAGATCTAAACACGGGTGTAAAACCACCCATCACAACGTACATGTCTATTAATCACATCAGATCTTTGTCACATGACACAAATGGTGTAGCATGTATAAAAGTATCCACGGACCTTTACTAAACTGATATTGAAGGTCAAAACAAGTGTGACTGCCCACTTTCAATCAAACAGGAACCAGAAAAAACACGAAAAAAGAATCAGAATGCGTATTAAAGACCGCAAGACAAAACAGGTGCAAATTTTTGGCCAATTGGCCTTTGTCAAGCACAAGATCACAAACGAACAAACACCAAATACAAGAATTAGGAGAAAAAGACTGAAGGGAAGTTTCTGATTCTTTTTTTATGTTTTTTTCTAGTTCCTGATATTGAAGTTGCTTCCTTGGAACTGATTATTTTGAGGATACAGATTGTCGATTCATCACACTCGGGCAATTCCATATGTGCTCCACCTGACCTGCCATCTGTTGTCTGGCAGGTTCTTTGAGCCTGCACAGAACCCAGAATGTTGGCAAGGTCATGGAATAGTGTGTTAATATTGCAGGCTGGGACTGAACTTACGATATCAATATCAGATCCTGAGTGTGCAACTGTATCAGAAGAACCAACTGCCTGCAAAAAAAGAAAAAAAAAAAAGAGAGAGACAGAAGAGAGAGAGAGAGGGGAGAGAGAGAGAGAGGGGAGAGAGAGAGAGAGAGAGAGAGAGAGAGGAAGAGAGAGAGAGAGAGAGAGAGAGAGAGAGAGAGAGAGAGAGAGAAGGCTGTATAACATTGCCTTTTTCAGACATAAAAGCATTGTGAACTTTCTTTCCTAACAAAAATTCTAATAGTTTCAAAGTTTTTCTGTGAATACATTTCTCTGCCATTCTCGTAGTTTCCAGTCTGTTTTTGGTTCTGATAACATTTCTTTGACATGAAAAAGCTTATCATCTACTCTAACAGTCTATAAAATGTAATCATAGTCATGATAGTAATAAAATGAATGAGAGAGAACTAGTCATGAATGAATGCTGATGTCCCACACAGAATGTCTCCAGTGAATGATGATGCCATGTTCTTATGATGATTTCACGAGTGAATTATGTCATTGATGAAAATGAGGAATGAGTGATTATGTCAATTTAGATAATGATGATGATATGAATGAGGTATGCTGTCATAAGCTAAGGATGATGTCATGAATAGAGATGATGTCATGAATTCTTGAGATCAAAGTTATTGTCCAGTGAATATGATTATGTCATATAAATCAAGAATGTTAAGAAATGACTGATGATGTCATTAGTAGAGATTTATGGTGGGATATTCATCATTGTGGGAGAGGGAGAGGGAGGGAAGAGAGAAGGAAGGGGAGAGAGAGAGAGAGAGAGAGAGAGAGAGAGAGAGAGAGAGAGAGAGAGAGAGAGAGAGAGAGAGAGAGAGAGAGAGGAGAGAGAGAGAGAGAGATTTGTGTATGTACAGTTTGAATGATGAGAGTGTGATGTGGTCTATTTTAGATAGAGGGATATCTAGTTTACGTTTTTCAGTCTCTGTTGAATTTCTCTGTTTTTATTCATTCATTCATGGATTTGCATTGGAAAACATATGTAAAAAGCTGTTAATTTGTTGTTGGTTTTTAAAAAAATTTTTTTTTTTTTACACAATTTGACTGTATGACTTGTCGTTTTCAGGATGCTGTTATTGGATATCAGTTTCTTTTAGTATGAGTTAACCTTTTCACTTCCGCACCATATCTGCCAGCTACAAAAATTTGACCCTTTTGCTCCCTCATCCTATCCACCAGCTTCCTGCAGGAAGGTAGGGTGAGGAAGTGAAAGGGTCAAGGTTTTGCTTTGCTGTCATGACTGACAATGTTGGATGCTGGTAGATAGGGTGAAGGAATCAAAGGATTAATGTTTAGTATAGCATTACAGCATTATATGTCTCAACAGTTCATATGGTGTTGGCGTGCATAGACTTTGTGTAAGTGCAGAAAGTTCTGTTGTTGTTGCTGTAGTATGGTTTCAAAATTAAACAAAAACTGTTATGTTATATTATATCTGTTGTTATGATTTTGAAACTGTTTGCTGTATTTATTATGTCAGAAGCATGACAGACACGAAAACAACATATATTACAACACGATCACAAGGTTTTATCTTGGAGTTCAGAGTTTCCTCAAGAGGGATTCAGCACATTCAGACAGTTCCATACGTGCTTCACCCAAATCAGCTAAGTAGTATCAGGCAGGCTTCATCTTGACCTGTGCAAATCCTTATGCTATGGGGAGGGGTTAGGTGACCTGTGAAATGCTATGCTGCACCACCAGTATGATGGTTAGCATTGAAATGGGCAGTGAACAGGCCAGTTGTTATGTTGCGCGCAGGCATTGGACTGAATAAACAAGGTCTTGAACCCACAGCTCTATTTAAAATGAAGGAGAAGAAAAAACCAAAAAAATTATGGGCAGGAAAAAAGAAAAAACCAACAACTGGCTGGAGGGTTAAACCCTGACCCTGTGTTATCATCCCGCACCCTGTCCACCAGCATCCTGCATTGTCAGCCATGATGGCAAAGCAAAAACTTAACCCTTTGACTCCCTCATCCTACCCACTAACTTCCTGCAGGAAGCTGGTGGATAGAGTGAGGGAGTCAAAGGGTAAGTTTTTGCAGGTGGGGGATGTGGTGTGGGAGTTGGAGGGTTAACCAACAGAACTAATGGAGCCATCAAAAGAAAACAAAAAGTGTTCCATAAATGCATTTGGAAATATAGAATGTGTATTCACTTGGATTGTGCTACATACACTTGACTCTCACACATACTGTGACATAGTCTTTGCACAACAGACGTGTTCATCATTTTTAAATGGCAGGATCAGGGAATGGGTGTCATGATGTGATAGAGACATTACAGACAGTTTCAGTTGGTCACAGAAAGAGGAATGTTTCTGTTTCAGAGTGGTTATACGCGCTGTCCAGATGTCTGTCTTCCCCAATGAAATCCACACAGTTCTGCGCCAAGAGAAGACAAATCCGAGTGATGATGATGACAGCGTTGAGCGGAGCAGAGATGTCCGTGTCATCGTCCAGCCTCCGTCTCCATCCCAGAATTCTGACCGGGGTATCAATGGTGACCTCTCCTCTCGCCCTGAGGGTGCTCGCCCCAAACTTCGTCACCGTAGTTCGCTCACAGAGGAGACCGTCATTACGTAGCAGAGTTTGGATGTAGTGCGGTTGTGATGTGGGGACAGATTTATTTAATGTTTTGACACGCGCACCCCATCCTTCAGTTTCCTGTGGTACGGGGCCAATTTAACCCTCTTATATCCTCACCCTATCTGCCAGCTTCCTTAGGGCGAGGGAGTGAAAGGGTTCACATATTTGTGGAAACTTTGCTGGTGTGGTGATGGAATTATCCGTATTGGACAAATTTGACTGGTCTTGTGGTTGGATTGGTCAATTTCACTGGCATAATTAGCCGGCTGTGGGTGAATTTTTCCATGTGGCAGAACTGTCCCATGTCCTGGCAGATTGAGCCAGGCGTGGCAAATTTAGCCTTGCAGTGTGGCAGAATTATCCATGACGTGGCAACAGACTGATTGCCTGGTGATCTTTTGATCTCTGTGGGTGGGATAATTTTGATGAGTTCTTTGGAGGAACTCCTTGAGATTACACACGTTGATTCAGTTTCTCCGTGATGGTGAAACTACAGTAGAATGAACAGCTGGTGTCTGTGAATGTGCGGCAGGCATGCATGCGCAGCTTTAGGCAACGAGAAGGGTTTAGCGATTCGTGAATTGGGAGTCTCCGTCAAGGGGTTCCAGAAATGAAGGTAAAAAATGACATGACATGAAGCTGGCTTTGACCACCCCTTTAAAGGTCAAGCGGTCATGCTTCATTCCAAAGTTCTCATGGATCTTAGCATACAATGATTTATAGTATCGAACCAATGTGTTTGTGTGTGTGATTCCAGTCAGTGACTCATACCAAATTACTATGGAGTTGTGATAGCTTGTGAAGGATGTTTTTGTCTTTTTTGTTTTTTATTGTAATATTTAGGGTGCTCATCATGAGAGATGGGGCTGTATACGAACATGACCACGTATGTAAAAGTGAGTGTTTTTTGTACATGTATATTGGGTTTATGTTTGGAATATAAAGGATCATTTGTGTGAATGTTGGGCTACAGTGAAACTTTATTTAAACATATGTGCTGACATGACTATGTGAACACTTTTTTTGTATAAATGTGCACTGGGTTTACTGTTAAAGTGTAAAGGCTTGTTGCTGTGAATATTAACTTGATATAAACTAGTTCTTTTTATGAATATCATCTAAATTTTGTTTGTTTGTTAATGAATACCATCTAAATCCATACAGACCTTGACGGTTCTGGTCAGGATATCAATGTGACCTGCGTGATACAGTCAAACACGGATGTGTACCGTTGTACGTGTATAATTCAGTCAAACATTAACGTCTGCTGGAGAACGTTTTTGTCCTCCGTGTGTAAGTTGTTGAATTTTGGATTGTACAGTCATTGAATCGCAGTTTATTATCATGTAAACTAATGTATACTCACAGAAACTTTGAGAAACAGTAACTTCCTTCCCCTCCCAGATTCCCTCACCAGTCAGAATGATTGCAAAGCTGTAACTTATTGTAAAATGCACGTTGGGCTTGGTGATTCTGGTGTTGAATTATGCACCCCAAAACACAGACAAACAATATTCTGTAAAGAATATAGACTCATACCTAATGTTGTTATAGTTGATGAAAAAAGGAATACCGAGTATGTCTGCCTTATTATCAGTGAAGAAGAAAACTTGGTCAGATTCTGAGTACTTTTGTTTCATCTGCAAAAACCAGTCTGCTAGTGAAACTTGTTATAATGTCAGAATATGTGAAGACAAGGATTGTTTTCATAGTCCCCCCCCCCCCTCCCAGTATCTCTATTTTCCCTCCCACAACATATACCCCTCCCCTATTATGCCCCCACTCCAAAGATATCTCTTTTGTCTTTACAGGATTCTGCCTCTCCCTCTCCCCCCACACTATCTCTTCCCCCCATAAAATCACCCTCCCTGTCACTAATATAAAAAAATGCAGTCCATATATGCATATGACAAAAGTGCATAACATTATGAACATAGACATTGAATGTTGAAATGCACAATGACAAAGCAACAACAACAAGAACAACAACGAAACTAAACAACAACCAAAAACCCCTTTGATATGATTGTACTCGTACATTTCCCTACAATATCTTTGTCACCCTTCTCCTCAGCATTTCTCTCTCTCCCACCTCCCCCAAATTGATTAAGAATGCTTAATTCCAACATTTTTCAATAGTAATTAACCCTTTGACTCCCTCACTGTATCCTCCAGCATCCTGTATTGTCAGCCATGATAGTAAAGGAAAAAGTTAACCCTTTCATTCCTCCACCCTGTTCGTCAGCTTCCTCCATGAAGTAGAAGTAGGTAGGATGAAGGAGTGAAAGGGTTACGTTTTTGTAGCTGGTGCATAGGGTATTGCAGTGAAAGGGTTAACTATTCAGATAAAACAATGACCACAAAGCAACAACAAGAGTGATGAATGTTGTGAAAGTTGGGTTATGATAGGGATCATTTTATGTAAAGATTTTGTACATTGTTTTTGTGGAGAGATGAGTTTGCATAGTTTCATATGCCTGGAACATTTTATGTTACTTATATGCCTTGACCTTTTTTGTTGTTGTTGTTGGTGAAATGTCAGGTGCTATGGTCTCACCCATGTGGGTGAGATGGAGTGCTGTATTAATTCATACTGTTGGTTGTATTGTTGTATTACATGATTGTATTGTGTACATGTTTTGGTGACTATAGCAAAAATGCAAGCACATGAGGTTTTATATAACTGAATTGCGGGCATGCAAAGCACACATGGGCATGTACGCAGATACATGCACAAATAAGTGAGTGTGAGAGTGCGCATGCATGTATGCACATGCATGCATGTGCACACACACAGATCACACAGATACACCACATGTACACATACACACACACACACTCACACAGAGCACACACACACACACACACACAACACACACACACACACACACACACACACACACACACACACAACACACACACACAAAACACACACACACAGAGCACAGCACACACACACACACACACACACACACATAGAGCACAGCACACACACACACACACACACACACACATAGAGCACAGCACACACACACACACACACACACACACACACACACACACACAAACACACACACCACACACACACACACACACACACACACACACACACACACACACACACACACAACACACACACATATCAAAGCATTGTGTATAATGCACCACCAACAACCTGCTGATTCTCTTGTCAAAAAAACCTGTTTTTGTATCGCCTGCTGATTACATTTTGAAACATTTTGATCTTGTTTTTAATCATATTTTGTTGTGCCTTTCGCCTTTCTCCCTTCCCACTCTTTTTTGGAAAAAAGTTTCGATTTTCATTTATTTGCTGGTGGTTTAACATCCAAAAGATCTGATTTCATTTTAAAGTCGTTGCTGCAAGACCCCATGCAAAGAGAAATCAGAGATATTTGATGTGACAGCGTATACCACAGGAAACCATCCAAACATATTAAGGACATTCTGTTGTCACGTACGTGGTTTTAAACCAAAAGAGTGATGTTAACAAGAAAGAAATTTATTGTGTATCGGTCATCCTTCAGTGCTGCTGTGTGTGTGTGTGTTGTTAAAAAGATCACATTGCTGCCTTGGGCTGAAGTGTTGTATGATGTTTTTCTTCTTGTTTGGCTGTTTGTCGTTTCTGTATATATGTCGTCTCTGTATTATAAAACTACTCCACTTTCTTTTTTGGTGGGGATGTGTTCTGTCAAGGTTTATATCTATTTTGTTGAACAGCTAACCCATTTTGATCGGTTGTCAGTTTGTGAATTTTGAACGAAGTGTGTGTGTGTGTGTGTGTGTGGGGTGTGTGTGTGTTGTGTGTGTGTGTGTGTGTGTGTGTGTGTGTGTGTGTGTATTGTAAGTGCACACATGTGTACATATATGCACATGTTTTGGTTTGGTGTGTGTGTATAGGAGAGAGACCATTCATGCCAAACCTCTTTCAACAGTAACAAAGCAAAGCAAGGGTTATCAGCTCTCTCTGACCTTAAGTCACACCACATTATTACAGCACTGACTGTACACCAAATTGAATACTGTAGTAGATAACTGTTTTTCTTATGAACACCAGTCTGGCTAAACACTGGTGAATTATTGGTAAAATGTGTCAGCATTCTAGTATTTTCAATTTTTTTCACAAACAGCAGACATGTATGCTTTAGTAGTTGTAATAATAAATCAATCTTGTACGCTACTATTCTCCAAAAGTATTATGCTGTCACTGTACATCACCATTTTGCAAAACAAAGAGGAATACATAGAAAGGCACGAATCTATCATATATACATATGTATATGAGCACTAATATGTTACATTTATATATACACATAGTCATTAATATGTGTGCAGAAATGAATATACATTGTCAAACCGTACATGCACATATGTCTGTGGTCATTTAGAGCACAGTTTTTCTTTTTTCACCTTCTTCTGCCTATTTTTAAAGCCAGTTTTAACACTAATCAACTATGATATATTCATATAACTATTTATAGAATACCAAAAAAGTGTCTCCTTTTTTTACTAACCAAATTCTCGTCCATTGCAAGATTGTTTTCTGTGCTTCATTGAAATCCATGTCAGTTTTTGTGCACTCTGTCTCTGTAATGGTTAATTCTTTGTCTCCCGCACCCTGTCCACCAGCATCCTGCAATGTCAACCATGCTAGCAAAGCAAAAAGTTAACCATTTGACTCCCTCGCCCTATCCACCAGCTTCCTGCAGGAAACTGGTGGATAGGGTTAGGGAGTCAAAGGGTTAAGTTTTTGCAGTTGTGTGGATAGGGTGTGGCAGTCAAAAGAGTTTTATCACAGATACTGTAACTACCTTTCATTTCAACATTTTTCCAGTTAAAGTACTTTATCTTTATTACCTTTTTCTTCTTCTTTTTTTTTTCTTACAAGCATTTGTACATTTGTAGTTGAGAATCGTGAAAAGCATGTGTTCCCATATATATCGTCTTCCATCTGTAATGTACAGAGGCGCTTTTGCATCTTTGCTAATTACCAACTGGAGTGAACGTATAATCACTTTATAAAAAAAAGTGTGCTCTGTGGATTGTGTATAGATTGTGAAAAAAACAACAAAAACAAAACAAATGAAAGAAAGCAAACAGACACAAAACCCAGAACCCACCCCAGGGCTCTTTTCTGTGTTGTGAAGATTGACTGTAGGCATGGTTGTCCGTACTGCCTTTTTGTGGTATGCTTCAGCTGCTAAATCATTTATGCTGATGATTGGCTGAATGTATAGTGTGTGTGTGTGTGTGTTTGTGTGTGTGTGTGTGTGTGTGTGTGTGTGTGTGTGTGTGTGTGTGTGTGTGTGTGTGTGTGTGTGTGTGTGTGTGTGTATGTGTGTGTGTGTGTATGTGTGTGTGTGTGTGTGTGTGTGTGTGTGTGTGTGTGTGTGTGTGTGTGTGTGTGTGTACATACATAAATGTTACAGACACTTGGAGAGAATAATTTTGCATGAATGATAAGGAAGACAAGGATTATTTGATAAAGAGTTACAACCTACAGCATAACTTTGGTAGCTTCAGGTGCATGGCAGCGTTGATGACACCTCCAGCAAACTAGTGGGCTAGTGCCTTGTTGAAAGAAAAAATACACCTTTTTTCATCAAAAGTACATTTTGTGTGCCATGTTAAGGTAAGAACATAGGTTTATTTTTCATCTGTGTGCAGTCTGTGTGTTTGCTCCCCTGTTGTGGGCCATGAATGTGTTTTCTTTGTTTTGTTGGGAGATTGTTAAAGTGTGACAATGAATGTCGTCCTTTGTTTTACCAAGTTGTCATCTCAGTTTTTAACATTGGCACACATTCGCTAGTTTGTCACACTGAATAACAAGATCATTTGTATGTCAGTCCAAAGTCTGAAGTTTTGGTCTATGTTGGTAAATGTAGGTCTGTTGTTATAGGGTTTAGTGCGGGCTCACGGAGTCTGCCAGATTATTGCTGGCAGGTTAAGGTGGAGCACATATGGCATTGTTTTAGTGTGGTAAAACCCTCTGGAACAAAGTCCAAACTTCAAACTCCAAGCCTGAAGACAGAAAGCAGGGTTTTCTCCTTTCCAATGGTAGGAATTGACCGATAGACAAAAACGGACAGACAAAATAGGCCTTTTACTCAATAGTATAAACTGTCTGGTTTAAAATAGGGAAAGAAGACAGAAGACAATGCAAAGAAATGAAGATGAGGAAAAAAAAAAAAAGGAGAAAGAAGAAAGACTGCAGAGGGTTAGAAAGACTACTATGGGTTGAGGAGCGGTCCAGGAGAACTGTGACGTGCTCTGAAAGTGTAGGATCTCCCTATTGAAGGACCCAAAAAATACTGATGGAGTACTATGGGAGGGTTGTATGAAACATGTCACCTGCTTTGCAAGTGTAGTACCTCCCTATTTAAAGGACCTAAAACTACTGATGGAGTGCTGTGGGAGTGTCATACGAAATACATGACCTCCTCTGGGAGTGTAGGACATCCTATTGAAGGACGTAAAAACTACTGACGGAATGCTATGGGAGGGTCTCTTTCCTCCTTTCCCTGTCTTGCGGCTGTATCGACATACCTACATTTACTTTACTCGGCAGTCCTCCTTGGCGGTCATTCTCCTTCTAAGAAATGTTGCTTTTCTGACATATGTAGTGTTTTAGTTTAATCAAAAATGTATTGGTGTTTTATCATTGTAAAGGCTTTGTGTCACACCAGACCTGTTGTAATGACCCTGCTTATCATGTTGGTCTTGGAAGTTGTATTTTGGTTCGGTTTTTCTTTATTGATTTATCAAAACCTCTTTGAGAAATCAGTGATCAGGTATGTTTGATTTTTGGCTGTCGCTGGAAGACTGTACTTTTTATTCTTGGAGGTTGGGATTTTGTTGTTTGGATAAAAAAATGTTCACACAGTTTTCTGTATTAAGTAGGTTCAAATGTTGCTTTTGGTGACTTGGTCAGTTTGAGTTTCTGGTTGTCTACATATGATATGGCAGCTGTTGTTGGTATATCAAAATCGTCACTACTTTCTACGCATTGGTAGCCGATTAGGGCTGATGTTTGAAGTGTTCATCTGAGCAGCATTAGCAAATCTTTTATTTTGATTGAGTTTGGTAGTGTCTTTGTACAGAGTTTGATACAGTTATTGTATTTGTCCAAAGTGTGGTAGTTTTACAGCTAGTATTTGGTGGAAATGTTGTCTGGAAAAGTTTGCAGCAGTTTTACAATGGGGTATTTGTGACCGCTTTACGTTTGACTTGATACTTAACAGTCCAACCCATGGACTGGTCATAAAAGCCCAGTACTGTGTTTTTGGTTCTTCGGCAATGTTGTGTTTTAGGTTTTAGGTTCATTGGCAATGCTGTGCTACTTTCATTAGCAGTGCAGTGTTTTAGGTTCATTGGCAATGCTGTGCTAGTTTCATCAGCAATGCAATGTTTTAGGTTTTAGGTTCATTGGCAGTGCTGTGCTAGTTTCATCAGCAATGCAATGTTTAAGGTTCATTGGCAATGCTGTGCTAGTTTCATCAGCAATGCAATGTTTAAGGTTCATTGGCAATGCTGTGCTAGTTTCATCAGCAATGCAATGTTTTAAGGTTCATTGGCAATGCTGTGCTAGTTTCATCAGCAATGCAATGTTTAAGGTTCATTGGCAGTGCTGTGTCAGGTTCATCAGCTGTTCATGATCTTGTGCATTCACTGCAGAACTTTTGATTTTTCATGATTGGTTGATTGATTTTAATCTTGTTGTAAATTGGTTGCTTTGTTCTTTGTTTTAATTTCTGACATTTTTGCTGTTTTTTCCCCCCTCCTTTGTTGTTTTAGATGGTCAACCGCCACGTTTTTTTGATCACTGGATGCTAACGGTTCCAGATGATCAACGGCTTTAAGTTTTCTGATTTGTTGCGTAGTGGGGATTATTTTCATTATGTTATTGACTGTTGGCTGTGAAAGGTTCCTTAACCCTTTGACTTCTGCACCCTATCCACCAGCAGAAATGTAACCCTTTGACTCCCTCACCCTATTCACCAGCTTCCTGCAGGAAGTTGGTGGATAGAATGAGGGAGTCAAAGGGTTAAATTATTGCTTTGCTGTCATGGTTGACAAAGCAAGATGCTGGTGGATAGGCTGAGGGAGTCAAAGGGTTATAATTAACGGCTTTAACCCTTTCAGTGCCAAAGTGTAAATAAAGAGGTGAATCGCCTGTGCCACGGAATTTTAAACGTTTTGACTTGAAGTAAAAAAAAAAAATCATATATCTTCATCCAGCCCAGAAAACCCCACAACACCATACATTTTCTTGTTCAGTATACTTTACAACACACTAGGAGCAGCAGTACTTTCGTTTTTACGATCGCCAATGCTAGTAATGTCACTTTGACTGTTACCTTGGTCAAGTCCGACTTTGGACATCAACATCGAAGTATCGCCAGATTATCATCATTTTTACTCTTATCGAGTGAATCAACCGACTGCAAATCAGAATCAGCTCCACTAGTAATGATTTCTGCAATTTCTTTTGCTTTATAAGTTATTTTTTGGGCCCGAATGATGCTCGGTGTTGAAGCGTGTTCGTCTGCCATTGTTTACAGTCACTTAATAATAGAGGGTCACCTTTTCAATTGTACGGGCTGAAAAGACCGTAAAATGTCACACATACATAATGAGCATCTATTTATAGAGGGAATCCTGAAGTTTCTGTCCATATCTCAAACATCACTGAAAGTGTTGGGGTTTTCTGGCTAAAAATAGGGAAAGGTCGCCGACGGATAATTGGTCGGTGGCACTGAAGGTGTGTGTTTCTTCCGACCGAATATTCGGTCGGAAGCAGTGAACAGGTTTAAACTCTTGACTGGCTACTTAGCGATAATTAATTACATTATGTTATCGACTTTTGGCTGAGGTTGACTGCTCTGTAGGTTGCCATTGATCGTAGTCTTGCCAATTGGATTGGCTGTGAATGGTTCATGATGTCTTTGGCTGCTTTGAGTTTTCGCAGTGATTTGCTCTTTTTTGTCTTGTTTGGCTGCATTAGGGTCCTGACGACCACGTGTGTGTAACTCTGACTGTACAAGTGTTCTTTATGGTTGGGGTTCTTCAAGTTGATGTTGATCATTTGTGGTTGTGTTCATGATGCTTGGTTAAGTTTTTGATAATTTTGCGTGACTGCGATTGGGGTCAGAGTGACTGCATAGAAACCAGAGGCATGAGAGTAGAACAAGAACACATATTGAAGAAAGAAGACAGGTACAGTTTTTTTTTCTGCAAACTTTCCTTTGTCATACATGTATGATAGACAACAGAGAAACAGATTGACAAGATTTAGGACCTAAACAACAGATTGGATAAGTTCCATGATAGGTGGGTTCCATTTGTTCTGTTTTTTGTTTGTGTGTGTGTGTGTGTGTGTGTGTGTTGGTGTGTGTGTGTGTGTGTGTGTGTGTGTGTGTGTGTGTGTTTTTAATGAGTGGGTGTGTTGGTTTTTTGAAACTGGTCAGTTTTATTTCAGTTAATGGTCATTTTGTATATTCTTTAATTTAGCTTCAAAAATGATTTAGCGTTTTATTCCCAGATGCATGATAGGGATTCAGTTCAGCAAAGATTGAAATTTTTACTGTTTAAAAGCATGTACAAGATTGCTTCGTACCTCACCAACTGCTAGTTGAAAATACCATTGATGTTGTACCTTTATTTGTCAGAAGTTTGTATAAGCCTGAGAGATCGTCGTTGTAGTTTATGCCTGTTCCAGCATCAATTTTTATCATGTAAATTGATATTTTATGTTAAACGTGTAGTCATTGGTCAGGATTAATGGCTTGCAGACTGTTTGTGCAATTTAATTGGTCAGGAAATTTCTTTGTTTGAGAACAGCAATTGTTTTTACATGAACCTTAAATCAGTTCACATGGGAGGGATGAACATTTATTCAGTTTAGATGTACCTATATTTGGTTCACATTAATTTACAATCAGTTCACATGAACCTATATTTGGTGCACATGAATGCACGTTTAGTACATTTTAACCTTAATTCAGGTCAGATGCCCTTCCATGTCTCTAGCTGTTACTCTTTCTGTGTTTACTTTTGATGATGGCCTCCATAACATGACATCCTTAAGCTTTACAGCAAGGCTGGGTCCTTAAATACCTCCATGCGTTTTCCTACATGACCTTTTGACGGTTTTAGACAGCATTCTTGAAAGTGTTTCATATTCCAGAATAGAACCTGCTGTGCTCATGTCGTGAAATTTTTATTGAATCAAGAGCGTTGTGTGGTGTGTGTAGGTGTCCATGGTGTGTACATAATGAAGATGGTTTCTTGGTGTGTAAAAAAAAACTTTTTATGTAGGTAAATGGTGAGAACTGTTCTGGACCTTAGTGCCATTACAAATGCATACTGACATGGATAGATGTTGTTTGGTTGTTTATAATTGTACATGTGTGTGCGTGCGTGCGTGGTGCTGCGTGCGTGTGTGTGTAAGGTAGCTCAGTAGTTACTTATTTTCTTTTTTTTTTTGTTATGGAAATAAGTTTTTTTTCTTTTTGCTCAATAGTTTACTTTGATGAGGTTCTGCAGTGCGTGCAGACATGTTTTTCTTGCAGTGACCTTGTTCTTATCACAGTTTTTATGTAAAATGAATAATGTGACCCTGCTGTATAATGTTAAGATAGTCTTTGAAAGAAAGGAGCGGAAAAGGGAAAGGAAGATATGTACATTTTTATTGTAAATTTAAGACATGTCTACTACTTCATGCTGTGTGCTCTTACCAAACACATGACAACTGTCGTCGTCATCGCTTGTGATGATAGCTACTGCAATCAGTGTTATGACTGTTTTTCTCCACCTTGTCTGCTCCTAGCAGATTCTTCTTATTGTTGTTTGAAGCCCAGCCGACTGTGTAGAGCCATATCAGGGCTATAGCAGATTCTTATTGCTTTACTAGCAGGTACATGTTTGTTGATAGTGTAGATAGTTTCTATGAAAAAAATATCTGCTGAAAGATGTGCTTTGTGTTATTAAATGCTGTTTCTAATAAACACTTAATATTTTAGCTGTGCTGTGTTGCAAACACATAGTTATTATTAATGGGATGGATAGTGACTAGTGTTATAGAAAAGATGTGCTGATAGGGATACAACATGCATTGAACAGATTTTTATGTTTTATAGATACTTTACATAGTCTGTATAGAACAAGGGAAAAAATCTCAAGAGATTGACTATAAATAGTTCTTGTCTAGCGCTTCTCTCTATAATTTAGACACACTGTGCATTATGCATAATCAGACTTTAGGTGGAGCACAGGGAACTCAAGGTATTAACCCTTTGACTCCTGCACTCTGTCCGCCAGCATTCTGCGTTGTCAGCTGTGACAGCAAGTTGACCGTGTTCTGCTGTGTTGTCGCATGGTCTGCACTCTCAGTTGGTGTACTTGCTGGGTGTTTTTAGGTTACCATAAGCCAGCCATTGACATGACTTACAGGATCTTTAACGTGCATATTTGATATTCTGAATGCGTGTACCCGTGAAGGGAGTTTAACCATCAGGTCTCCTGGGAGATGAGAAAAATCATCACCCTTAACCCTTTGACTCCCACGCACTTTTCACCAACTGCAAAAACTTAACCCTTTGACTCCCTCACCCTGCAGGAAGCTGGTGGATAGGGTGAGGAAATCAAAGGGTTAAGTTTTTGCTTTGCTACCATGCTTGGCAACGCAGGATGCTCGTGGACAGAGTGCGGGAGTCAAAGGGTTAATCTACTGGGCAGAGGTGTTGTGTGGATCAAACCCAGGACCATTTGACTGCTGATTACTTCTTGATGACATTGTGACAAGTGGGGCAGGTTTTGTTGGAAATAATGCTATCTGAAGAGGCTGTGTACGTGCCTTTCAAACTGTGTTCAGAAAAGCTTTAATGTAGGAAATACATTCCAATTTGACTGTTGTATCGATAATACATGACTTATATCAAATCCACAGTCTGGTCATTAATCCTTCCTCCGAGTAAACTTTGATTTGATGACACACATTTTACTAAGAGTGTAACATTGTGAATTTGTATGTAAACATATTTATGCAATGCTGTATTTCTCACCATCTCACAGATGACTGATATTTTTTTGCGTGGAATTTGTGTTACTCTGCCCATAGAACAAATTGTTATGGACTACCAACAGGGTTTACTATTATTAGTTATTTTTATTTCTTAATGTGTGTTTTTGTTTTCACTTATTCAAGTGGATTGTCTATAGAGTGAAGCTGAGGATAACTCTCATGTTGCTGTTGGTTCTTCTACACTGGCTTCATGGATGCTGCGTTACACTGAAGACTGGCAACTAGGTCAGCTCTCATAGTTTCAGTTCCGGTTTCTCAAGGCGACGTCTCCGCGCTCGGAACAAATTCCCATGCACTAACTTCACAGGTAGGGCCTACCATGTGTATGGTGATCAATCCCACAATGATTTTTGAAGGGACTGATGGGGATTCGAACCCACAACCTTCCAGTGAGTAGTCTGCTGCGCCAACCTTGACACCATGGCCCCATCAGGCGGGAGGTACAGAGATATGTTTGTACTTCAGACCGTCCGTTTGGAAGTCATTGTTAACCACTTGACGGTCATGCCCTTCATGTCTAGGGATTGATCCCCGGACCTCTGAATATGCAGGTAAACTGTTCATTACCACCTTTCCGCATGGTCGGAAATTTTTTCCTTGAACTGCTTTAATTATATGTTACTTACAAGCATAGATTTTTTTCCATTCCCAAACTGTATTGAAATATATCTGTAATTTCACGTCCATGGAGATGATATGACACTTTATTTATAAAGCAAATAGTTAAAGGTTGCAGTGCATGTTGCCTGTAATCATACATTTGTTTCATTCCCAAACTGTGTTGAAATGTATCTGTAATTTCACGTCCATGGAAATGGTATGACACTTTATTTTTATAAAGCAAAAGGTTGCAGTGCATTTTGCCTGCACAGTGTTTTTGTGACTGGGCTTTGTATGTATTTTCTCTTTCTTTTCATCTTTTTTAGTGTTGCTAACTTAAAGGTGAATGAGTTTTAACTTTCCTTTGCTTATGGACAGAGAAAATGTGCTGCAGGGCGTATATCTAAATAAAATGTTCTTTTGTTCATAAAAATTATTTGCTTGTAAACTTAAATGTGTATATAACTTGCTGTGAAATTAATGCTGAGTGTGTTCAAGTAGATTCTGAGTGCCCAAATCACATCCATGATTTTTCATCGAAATAATTTCCCATAAATGTTAATTGATTATTCTGTTTTTCTTGCTCACTGGGACCTGGTAGTGGGTTTTGTTTGGTTTTAGTTTTGGTTGTTGTTTTTGGTGCTTTTTGTGTTTGCTAAGAAAATCATTCTTCTGGCTGAAAATATGTGTATTTTTTATTGTATAGTTGCCAGCTTGATCTTTTATGAATAAACAAGCGTGTAGATGTGTCAAGACTGCAAAATAAACTGCCGTTTGTTGTACATGGTGTTCAGATGCTGACTTTCACCAAGCAGCCTTTTCCTTTCCACTACTCACAAGTTGTATTGAAACACACAGCCTTTCATTTTGAACCACAGCAAGTTGCGGTGAAGAGGGGAGGAGAATATGTTTTTTGTAAATCCTCATTTTCAGTACTATGTACATTTGTTCATAAAACCAATTGTAACACATCATAGAAAAACTTGCTTTAAGGAATTTGACATTTTTGATTGGATAATTAAGGACATAGACATTTTTGCTTGGATAATTAAGGACATAGACATTTTTGATTGGATAACTAAGGACATAGACATTTTTGATTTGATTGGATAATTAAGGACATAGAGATTTTTGATTGGATAATTAAGGACATAGACATTTTTGATTGGATGATTAAGGACATAGACATATTTTATTGGATACTGAAGGACAGACATTTTTCTGTGAATAAGTAAGGATGTGGACATTTTCATTGAATAATTATTGTCCTTTGAATAGCAGCCAGCTGTACTATTAAAAAAAAAAAAGAAAGAAAATCAGCTCTTCCAGTTCATGTCTTATGAACTTTGAACTTTCAGGAAATAGATAAAAATGTCAAGAATGAAAAGTGTGCACTTTAGCATGGTTTCAGTGTGCTCTCATTTTCTTGGTAACTGTAAAAGAGGGTTCCAAACTCTTCCGAAACATGTCAGGTTTGCTTCTCCTTTTAACCCTTTGACTCCCGCGTCCTGTCCACCAGCAGATTGCATTGTCAACCTTGCTAGCAAAGCAAGAACTTAACCCTTTGACTCCCTCTCCCTATCCACAGGAAGCTGGTGGATAGGGTGAGGTAGTCAGAGGGATGTTTTTGCAGTTGGTGGATAGGGTGCGGAAGTCAAAGGGTTAAGAGCCATTTATAATGGCACCATCACCAGAGGCCTTTTGATTTGGTGCTTCGTTGTATGACCTTGTGGCTGTATGCCTTCAGTTAGCTTTAAAAATATTAAACACTTTCTGTTCCTGTGACCTTTACAACATTGTGGATTTTTGGCTGCTGACGTCTGAACACCAATGATTACCAGTTACCCATCATGTCCATCAAGGTATCGGCAGTAAATGTGAAATTGGTGTTAATGTTTGCTGGGTGTTGAACTCCATGATGATGACATTCAGTACAGTTTTGGCAGTGCACATGATAATTTTTGTGTAACAGACCAAAGCGATTTAATTGACTTTATTTGTATACAAAAGAAGAAAGAAAGAAAAAAAAATCCAGCAAACAAACAAACAGAAAATTCAACCAAATACACAGGCACACAAAACATTGGATGTCCATCCCATGGCATTATTCTATGTACTCATTTGTAGTGTACCGTATATGCTTTATTTATCGCTTTGACTCCGTCATCCTGTCCACTGGCGTCCTGCATTTGTCAACCATGCTAGCAAAATAAAAACCTAACTCTTTGACTTCCTCACCCTATCAGCAGTTTCCTACAGGAAGCTGGTGGGTAGGGTGAGGAAATCAAAGGGTTAAGTTTTTAGCGGATGGATAGGATGTGGGAGTCAAAGAGTTACACTGCTGTTCTCTACATTCCAATGCAAATGGTGTGATGCAAATTGTACAGTTAAACAAGTCCTGCATTGCTTTGTGCTGTTTTTTTCTTCTATTCATGCTCCTAAATAATTTTGTTGATATTTTTTTTCTGTGTATTGTATGTCATTGTTACTATTGCTCTGTTTGACAGCATAGTCACATTTTCTGTTTTAAAATGTTCCAATTTAATTGACATGGGATGCTTCAATCTAAGTGGATACAGATATCCACATTTGTGTTGTTATTTTTTTCTTGTTATGCATCAGTGAGCCCAGTAAAAACTTGGTCAGATGAAGTACAAGATACATGTACATATATTTACCAGGAAATGCACAAATTTTAGGCGTTTTTTAAACTTCATAGTAGAAATTTTTTTTGGATTATCGAAGTTTGCTAGAAAGTAGGCCTACTATTTCTGATCTATTATCACATGAAAATAGGAACAATCTGTGGACATTTTCATTTTTTTATGTGACAAGAAATTTGTCGTTTTTTTTCATGTGACAAGAAAACTGATCTCTACCTGGAAAAAAAAATGCGTAGTCCAATTTTCATGAACTCTACTTTCAGACTCTAGAGATATGATATATATATGTAAAGGATGCTGCTGCTTTATACTGAGTGGTAGTTTTTCTTTCCTCTTTGTTTTTCTTTGGTTTTACAACAGATTTGCTAACTGTACAGTGCAGAGACACTACAACTGTTTTTATGAAGTTGCGAGTCCGCACTGTGGCTTATTGCTTGTACAGGATATTCAAAATAGATGGAGTAGTTGTGTGAGGAAGGATTGCATCACTAATGAGTTGGGCCTAAAGTAAACAACATTTTTGCAGATAGGTCAAATATTCAAGACATATTCTTTAATAGTCTTAATGATATTCAACATCTTGTTTGTATGTTACATGTAGGCTACTTTGCAGGCTGTCGGTTTTTGGACAGCTAAATTGCAGATAGGTCAGGTATTTGAGAAATATTTTTTAATAGTCTCAATGATATTAGACATCTTGTTGGTATGTTACATGTACTTTGCAGACTGTCAGTTTTTGGACAGCTAAATGCTTATTGAAGATGCTGATGCAAATGCTGTTATTTCTTGTGTGCCTTTACTGATAAGTGGCTTAGCTACTCTACCATCACAGTGATTGAAGAGTGTGATTTTTTACAGATTTATTTGCTTACTTATTTGGTCAAACTGTCCATGTCTCAGTCAACGTATCGGAAATGCAGCTTTCTGGTGGTCATGATACCAGGAAATGCAGAAATTCGGCCCTTTAAAAAAAAAATCGTAATAGAAAAAGTATCTTTCTGAGGATAACCAAGGGGAGTGCGCTGGAAAGTAGGCCTACATTATGTTAGTTTATTAGTTGTCTTTGCTTCACCACCGTTTTTGTGACATGTAGATGCACATATTGTCTGTATAAACTGTGATTGCTGTGTTCAAAAGACTGATATGACGATCATAGGAAGGCTTCATTTAAGAAAAATGGTTGTACTTATCTGTGATACGTGCAGTTTACACCTAACCTTTGACAGGAAATTTTCACTATCTGTCACATCATATGATGGGAATTGTGTCCAGCGCTTGTTGTGGATATAATCCTATACCGACACCACCAAAACTACAATTATGTTAAGATGGTCAGTAATAAGGCCAGTTTTAATGTAGCGCAACCCTGTGGTGTAAACCCACAACCATTAGCATGTTAATTGTATGCTTATTAACTGAGCTGTGGAGATCCATGGACTGTTGAAAAGACCCCACTCAAAATATGAACTGTGAGAATGCTGGAAATCGAGTCACAAAGGTGGGAATTGATGCAGCAGTTGACAATAAAAATCATGATCGTTTTTCCCTTTTGACAATGACAGCCATACAATTGTGTGCGCTCACACCCTTCTTCCCTTGAGAGTATAACAGCCATACATTCTGTGCATCTCAGATCATTCAGAAAGGGAAAAACTCGGGATCTTTACCTTCTTATAAAACAGCAAAATGCGAGTCGTTGAGGGCTGTATTACTATTAGTGAACAGTGAATATGTGACTACTAGTGTCAAAGAAATTCATAGCAAAATCCGAAATCTTGCACGTTTTGTATAATTTGTATTTGACCAATTACACAATTTTTAATTTGATTCATAAACAATGATTTCTACATAATACAGCTGTCTTGTGATTGATACTCTGTCAGATTCCAGATGGAAGAATTTTTTGTCTGAAAATGGTAGAGACAAATGCCGGTTTTGCAACTTATTTGTACTGAAACTCATTTGTAAATCCATCATTTGTTTGTATGCAGCATTTTTGTCCAACTTGTATCCATAAAGACCTAATGTCGACTTTCCATGGTGAGCTAACAGGAGAGATGTGTACTGTGTATGTGTGTGTATGTTATCATAATGAAGATTCTTCCTGACCCTGCCCTCAAAAGCTTCATGGAATTCTCACTTTTAGGATTACTTGTTTGGTGCCACATCTGCATGAATTTACATGGTAGTACCAACAATTAAGGCACCATAAAAACCAGTGCTTAGTCTGTGTGAATTGGCCATTTGTGAGGCACACTCTGTTTGTTGGAGAATCCTCTATTTGACATGTGCTGTGTACTCTACTTTGCTGTCAAAATATTTGTGCTACGGCAACCAGCGCCAACGCACTGTCCATTCATGACTTCATTGGCTGTAGTAATGCATGAGACATCAGATACAATGAAAAAATGGCCGACCAAGATGACCAGTTAAAAACACTTTCAATATTCATGGCAAGACACTGCTTGCCTCTTGGACCCATAAAAGGTCATTTAGAGAAACAATAATAATTTCAGTCTTTCAAGAGGGTCATCACACTCAGGCAATTTCCATATGTGCTCTGTCCAGGCTGCCATCTGCCTTATCTGCCAGACTCCTTGAGCCTGCACAAAACTACACGCTGCCATGGTCCTGAAATGGATTTGGAGGGATGGATGTCAGGATTTAAAAACACACTGCTGAAACCGCCAGAATGATTGGAACATTAAGATGGCCATTTCTTTTATCCACAGTGGGTTGGGACTGGACTCTTTAGATATCAGATCTAGAGACCACAGCTTTGTTGCAAGAGCTTGCCAGTCCACTCAAAAGATGTCAGAAAAATTGACAGACATACAGATTTTACATACGGTGGGTTTGGACTGGATAGCTGTGAGTAGTTGCTAGTCAAGTCTACGTGTGTTGAGACAAATATTGAACATGCAGAATCTCTTCTCCGTTTCGAATCAGTGTAAAATAATGTAAACGTGCTGATCACAGTCATCTGAATTCATGTGATGTATGAACGCACTGATGATCCTGTGGGTTGACAAGCACTGGCTTAACAAGGAACCCTGGAGTTGAGAATTTTATGTTTCTTTTTCCCTTGGCACTCCCAGTGGAGGGGCATGTGACTTGTATGTGTGTGTGTGTGGATGTATATGTGTCTACCACTGCTATGTGTTCAGTAGACACAATTTGTGCACCACTTTTCATTGTACTGATGACATTATAACTGACTGCCATTAAAATTGTCCAAAGCCTTTACAGTACAGTGTCCTAGCTGCTGTGTGTGTTTGTGTGTGTGTGTGTGTGTGTGTGTGTGTGTGTGTAAAATAGAAAAAAGAAGAGGCAACATACAGATAACAACAAAGCAAAAATCTTTAAACTAGCTCTTTGTAAGTTTTCGTTCAGCATTTCCTTCTGTCATTTTTCCCACATTTTTCTTCACACACACACATATCGGTCACTCTGCCTTTTATTACTTCATAAAATTACATACGAACATGTAAATTTATGTACTTCATTACATGTGCTTGTATTACACGAACACAAATCTTGCAAAAGATACACTTTGCAGGCAAAAGCTGGTAAAAGAGAGCCTGAATAGTATCACTCTCTCACATGAAACATCACACACATACAAACACACACACATACACCCACACACACAGCTCCTTAAAAGCACCAACTCTTCATCTACACACGTTTATTCCAATCTCACTAATTTCACTCAAAATCATTCTAAACTCTGATTCACCACTGTCAACACCATCACAGATACCCCTGTAAAAATGTACTCACAACAGTCTTACTGATTCACTCCGAGTCTGAATTATCACTATCATCATCATCGTCACTGTCATCATCATCAGCCTTCTGCTCTTGCTCCTCAGCAAAACCGGCGAAGAAATCATTCTTTTTAGTGGTGCCCAGTCGCTTGGACTTGGTGGAGTGTTTGGCTTTTTTGTGTGGCTCCACTTTTTCCTTGTGGATGTCGGACACATCCCAGAATTTGACGCACTGGTCGTGGGAACAACTCATCAATAACTGCCGGTCATGTGTCAATGCAATCTCCTCCACGTCAAACTGATGTTCGCCAACCACGCCCAGGAATCGATTGGGAAGAATGTGTACTGCTCTGAAAGAACAAAACACAAGAGTTAGTGCATAAATCTTCAAAATAATTGTATTCACGTTGTTGTTGTTGACGCGGTAAAGCCATATCAGGGCCATAACCACTTCAAAACATACAAAACTTCAACAGGAAAAAAAGAAAAGAAAATTAAGTACACATATCCATGCATTTACGCACATAATCTAAGAACATGCCCCTGGCGTTGACCACTCTGTCCAATTTATTGCACAGGGGATTTAAAAAAAACACCTGAATACAAATTTAAGCATACCTAAGGACACCAAAACATATATAAAAACAGGCATAAAATACGTAAAATTGCTTCAGCATATTTCACCTCCCCAGAGCCAAAAATGCACTTAATACATGTAACCAATTATCAATCCTAAGAAAAAGTATGGAAGACTTTATCGAACGCATACAGGAGAATGGACCAGCAAGACAGAAAATGATAGGAAGAAATGACAGAAAGCAAAGGAACACGGCAGAAACAAAGAGAGTGACAGTAAAGAGGACATTTCTAGCACAGAATTCAGAAGGTGGGGATACTATCTATACTGAAAGAGCCCCTGGCATCCCCATGGGGGTAATATTTGTGGAAGTGATTTGTTAGTACATAAATTTTCCCATCAATAATACTTACTTTGGTGATTTTTAATACATAGGTTATCATATCAATAATACTTACTTTGGTAATTCGTTTCTGGGAATGTTGACAATTTATACATTTTTAAAAAAAACTTCGAGGGTGCTTCCTAATTTTACCAGAAATTTACAATTTAAAGTAATTTTTTCATGCAACAGTAGTGTTGCTTTCACTGGTGAACTTTCCATGGAAAGTTTAAAAATGTTAACATCCACAAACGCATAATTAATAAAATAAAACCTATGTTGAAATATTTAAGGGTGAACTGAAGTACAGATACATGTGTTATCATCAGTTCATGAAAAAAATGGCGGCCTCATTTTGGTTTAGTTTTAGACTAAACATTTATGTTGAAGTCTGAACGTCACAATAATACGAATTCCACTTGTTTTCATGGTTAGCTCGTTACCCTGTAGATGTACTGAAAGTATAGATGCCACAGACAGCATACACATTCTATCAAATGAACAAGCTTTTTTTTCTTCACATATTAACCCTTCGGAGATGCGCCCTAAAATGGCTGCCAAAACTCTCGAGACGCACAGTTTTTGGTACTTTTTAAAAAAAATTATGGAGAATATCCAACGACAATAAACCTGTCCTGTTATATATGTTTTACAAGGTTATTATGTCTACTTTGTAACTGTGCTGACCGTTTGTTTATGCATGCTTTCATTTTTTTCTGGTTTACCATTGAAAAAGGCATGCAAATAGCAAAAAAAGAAAAGTTCCAGATGTACACACACATGACATCAAACTGCTGTTTGTAATCCATTAAATATCCATGTCACAAAACTGCACTTTATATGTCACAGGATATACATTCTTCACTGGAAGTCACTATGAGTTCTGCTTTTATGAATATTTTGTCCAAAAAATGATTAAATACAGGCGTAGAGTCTTCTGACTCTTCGAAATTCCTTTGTTTAGGGTGCCGCGAAAACAAGTCAAGAGTTTCCTACAGCCTTGTCATGCAGTCTCAATCAATCCAGAATGGAAGTCCAAAACAAGGTCTCATCTACATCATCATTATTGTGGATGAAAAATTGTCCCAGCTATTGTGCTCATATACCTATGGTTATAAACGTATACATACATAATTTAACGATGCCACATGAATGATAGTTATTATATGAAAATATATATGAAAGTAATATACTATAATGTTTGTATAACATACATAAATTTAATAAATATATGATATACAAATATAAGTCATAGCAAGCATTTCTCACCAACAATCAGAAACACGACAAAAGCTTGGACATGAGAATCAACACAGTCATGTTTTAACATTTATAACTCCTTTTTTCAGGATCTTACCACCATCAACAACAAACAGTAAAAATAACACAAGAACAACTAAACAACAATTCCCCTCATTAACCAAACAATCGCAAAAATCTTCAGATGTCTGTTTCATGAATTGTTTAGAAAAGAAAGTCATTTGTTGTGAATCTTCACCATCATCAGGTGCCCTACTGCATGGTGTTGACAATCATGGTCCTCCATATGAATCTGTCTTTTGTCGCTGCAAGTACACCTTCCACCCTCTCTGTCCTCAGCCACTCTGCAAGTCCATCCAATATTTTCTCTCTGGGTCTACCTGGTGTTGTCTTTCCCTCCTGTTGTGACTAGGTGCTCTAATTTCTCTCTTGCCTCATAAAACGCCCTATAAATGTTGCTTGTCTTTACTAATCTTCTTCATTAATGTTCTTCTTGTGTATATCAGACAACAATACCACACAAGTTTTTACCTGATACTACCATCACTGGAACCAGTGAGCACAATGTACAAGTTTTTACCTGATGCTACCATCGCCAGAACTGGTGAGCACAATGTACAAGTTTTTAACTGATGCTACCATCGCCAGAACTGGTGAGCACAATGTACAAGTTTTTACCTGATGCTACCATCACTGGAACCAGTGAGCACAATGTACAAGATTTTACCTGATGCTACCATCGCCAGAACTGGTGAGCACAATGTACAAGATTTTACCTGATGCTACCATCGCTAGAACTGGTGAGCACAATGTACAAGTTTTTACCTGATGCTACCATCGCTAGAACTGGTGAGCACAATGTACAAGTTTTTACCTGATGCTACCATCGCTAGAACCGGTGAGCACAATGTACAAGTTTTTACCTGATGCTACCATCGCTAGAACCGGTGAGCACAATGTACAAGATTTTACCTGATGCTACCATCGCTAGAACTGGTGAGTACAATGTACAAGATTTTACCTGATGCTACCATCGCTAGAACCGGTGAGCACAATGTACAAGTTTTTACCTGATGCTACCATCGCCAGAACTGGTGAGCACAATGTACAAGTTT
>CM060310.1:92187881-92200381 GCA_030674185.1 Monoplex corrugatus | reverse complement strand
ACCTGTCACACACATAACTACAATATCAACATCACATAACCTGTCACACATAACTACAATATACAAACATCACAAAACCTGTCATCACCACACATAACTACAATATCAATGTCACAAACCTGTCACACACATAACTACAATATCAACATCACAAACCTGTCACACATAACTACAATATCAATGTCACAAACCTGTCACACATAACTACAATATCAACATCACAAACCTGTCACACATACACCTACAATATCAACATCACAAACCTGTACACACATAACTACAATATCAACATCACAAACCTGTCACACATAACTACAATATCAACTTCACAAACCTGTCACACAATAACTACAATATCAACATCACAAACCTGTCACACATAACTACAATATCAATGTCACAAACCTGTCACACATAACTACAATATCAACATCACAAACCTGTCACACAAACCTACAATATCAACATCACAAACCTGTCACACATAACTACAATATCAACATCACAAACCTGTCACACATAACTACAATATCAACATCACAAACCTGTCACACATACCTACAATATCAACATCACAAACCTGTACACACATACTACAATATCAACATCACAAACCTGTCACACATAACTACAATATCAACGTCACAAACCTGTCACACACATAACTACAATATCAATGTCACAAACCTGTCACACATAACTACAATATCAATGTCACAAACCTGTCACACACATAACTACAATATCAACATCACAAACCTGTCACACATAACTACAATATCAACTGTCACAAACCTGTCACACACATAACTACAATATCAACGTCACAAACCTGTCACACACATAACTACAATATCAACATCACAAACCTGTCACACACATAACTACAATATCAACGTCACAAACCTGTCACACACATAACTACAATATCAACATCACAAACCTGTCACACACATAACTACAATATCAACATCACAAACCTGTCACACATAACTACAATATCAACATCACAAACCTGTCACACATAACATACATAATCAAACTTACACAAACTGTCACCAAATAACTACATTCATATCAACATCACAAACCTGTCACACACATAATCATGATATCAACATCACAAATCTGTCACACACATAATCATGATATCAACATCACAAATCTGTCACACACATAATCATGATATCAACGTCACAAACCTGTCACACACATAATCATGATATCAACGTCACAAACCTGTCACACACATAACTACAATATCAACGTCACAAACCTGTCACAACATAACTACAATATCAACGTCACAAACTGTCACACACATAATCATGATATCAACGTCACAAATCTGTCACACACATAATCATGATATCAACGTCACAAATCTGTACACACATACCTACAATATCAACATCACAAACCTGTCACACACATAATCATGATATCAACGTCACAAATCTGTCACACATACACTACAATATCAACATCACAAATCTGTCACACACATAACTAGAATATCAATGTCACAAATCTGTCACACACATAACTAGAAAATCAACGTCCCTCATCAGTCACAAACATGACATAAACGTACCAGATCTGTCATGCACAACAGTAACACCAACGTCCCAGATCTGTTACACACATAACAATAACAAGTGTGGGAGCTGATGGAAATGGAAGAAAAAAAAGAAATGTATCAGGGTCCAGGGGTGGGGTGGCTGGATGCATGCTGCCCTTGGAAAAGTTTTTAAAAAATGCGTGAAAATGAAGCATTTTGGTTCTGGAATGAAGGGTTTGGAAACAGGCGCAAAATGTTACTTTCAAAATTCATTTAATATACAATATACACAAAAGCTTGTACACATACAAACACACAGATTTTGCTAATGTGATAAATGGAATCAAATTACTTCTGCATACAAACACACACACATTTGGCAGATTTGATACAAGAAATTAAATTACTTCTGCCAATCTCAAGAAGTTTTCTTTTTCTTATTGTTTAAAGCCCAGCCCACTGCACAGAGCCATACTGGGTTGTAACCATGTCAAAATATACACAACATCTGGTTGGGGAAAAGTGAAAGCTGGGAAAGAAAATTAAGTATACATATCAATGCATATGCAAACATAATCTAAGGATATGCCCATGTCACTGACCATTCTGTACAATTTATCACCAGAGGATTTAACAACAACAACAACACAACAAAAACAATAAAGGCAATCCTGAACACAAATGTAAAACATAACTAATGGATACTAAAGCATACGTAACAAAATGGGCCTAAATGACCTAAAAACTGCTCCTGCACAGCACATTTTCTTGGAGCCAAACATGCATTCCAATACATGTACCTAATTATCAATCCTGAAGAGAAAGTGTGTAAGGCTTTATAGAATACTACAGGTGAATGGGTCAAACAAGGCAGAAACTGATAGAAAGAAATGACAGAAATCAAAGGAGGAAGCAAGAAACAGACAGACTGACAGAAAAGAGGAAATTTCTAGCACACAATTTCCAGAAGTGACAGACAAATTTCTAACACAGAGTTTCCAGAGGGTGGGGATACTATTTATACTGAAAGAGCTCTGGCATCCTCACGGGGGGAGGAAGTTTTCTGGATTAGAGTAAACTCAGTCAGTACTTGTACTGATACATACAGTACCTACACACAGATACCAGGAATGTTTAAAAACTCTCAGTATATTTGTTTCTTTTTTCACCCAACATTTCATCAGAATTTTTTTTGCCCTGAAAGTAACTGTCAAAAAACTGGATTTCAGGTAAAATAATGAAGAATTCCCATGCCTGAACAAGATCAACATGCCAAATCTATCACACATAATGACATATAGCAACAGCATCAATCTTTTATTCTGTAATCATATAACCACAGTGGCAGGCTTTCATTGTTGTGATTGTTTTATGAATACACCACTGGTAGTTTTATGATACACCACTGGGAGTTTTATGAATGCACCACTAGGAGTTTTGTGAATGCACCACTAGAATTATCGTTGATGGCAACTTGTTTTGATCATTGCAATATGGTACTTGTCAAAGTAAGCTTCTATGTGATTTCCCTATTTATCAAAAGTATGTTCTTTTTATGAATGTCCAATTTTCTTTTCTGAAGCAAGTTCTTTTCATATATGTCCTATGCATCAAAAATGAGTTCTTTTTATGAATGCCATATGTGTCAAAAGCAAATTTAAAATGTCCTACTACTTCCACTCCTGTTCTGACACACACACACACACACAGCACACACACACACACACACACACACACACACACACACACACACACACACACACACACACCACACCAACACACACACACACACACACACAGAGTAAAGTGAAGGACCACCCACCTTTACAACACCATCATCGTCTCCTGTGGCCACAAATCTTTCACCTGTCACCAGCACACTGTTGACTGATGATCTGATCAACACACATTGAATCAACAGATCAATGATTGTGATTTATCGTAATGTATACATCTTCCTTTTCTACCTAAAGAAAATGTTATCAACTGACATACTACAATGTGTATGTGTGTGTGTGTGTGTGTGTGTGTGTGTGTGTGTGTGTGTGTGTGTGTGTGTGTGTGTGTGTGTGTGTGTGTGTGTGTGTGTGTGAATGTGTGTGTGTTTGTCAGTGTGTGTGCGTACATGCATGCGTGTGTGTGCGTGCATGCATGCGTGTGTGTGTGTTGTATGTATTTGTGTATGTATGAGTGCGCATGAACGTGTGCTTGCGTGACTGTGTATGCGTATTTGCGTGTATTTTACCAAGTGGGTATTTGTGTGCATATATGAGCTAAAATTACCTGACAATCACGCTGGTGTAAAGCTTTATCTTACCAGCCAGGCTGATGCCAGGATACCCTACGAAAGTAAACACAGAGTACAGCTCCATCATGCCGCAGTGTCAATGTGAAATGGAACTCTACAGCATCACAACCATCAACTCCATTCTCATCATGCTCACAGCATTGTGGAAAATTATCCCAGGTTATTATGTGGCTCTCGATGCCCTACTCTCAAGATGACCTCAGACTTGGTGGGTCAGGTGATGTGTTGGAGTGCTGAAATGAGCAGCATGAGGAAATCTGGTGATCACACAGGAGCAGTGCAGAAGATAAAGCACCATAACCAACCCCAAACAAAAACAAACCAAAATAAAAAACCAACAACAGCTATACAAACCCCATCCAACCAACCAACTAACCAAAAACAACAACAGATGAAAAGACAAAGAAGCCAATAAACCAAACACGATGAACAATACTTACTCGTGTGCAGGTTTGATTTTGCGACGTATGCCCCCTGTTTCAACATCCACACACCAGAGTGACCTGTCTTTGCCAGCCGTGTACAAGCGACGCCCTTCTGGAGAAAAACGTACTGCTCGACATGACTTTTTGTGGTGTACGTGACGACGTATGCGTTCGTTTTTCTCCACAGAGTAGGAATGACTGGAAAATTCAAAGAAAAAAAAAAAAAAAAAAAAGAAAATGATAAAGGTGAATTTCTGAAAAAGGATAAATTATTTGACATGCAATGCGTACATGCTATATCAATGAACGGATGGGAATGATACTGATAGCAGATCTGTCAATCAGTATCATCATAATTTTCCCTTCATAACATGCATATGTACATGACACATATAAGTGATTGTGAATATGCGCACAAAAACCTGCTCAAACATACAAACACTGCTGGGCTTTATTATTAAGTCAATGTTCAACTAAACCAAATCGAATCAAACCAGACCAAACCAAACCAAACCTAAAAAAGGAACCAGAATGAGAAAATACACACACAAAAAAGAATCAGAACATGAATTTAACACAACTAGACAAGAAAGGCGCAATTTTTTGGCCAACTGGCCTTTGTCAAATCAAGATCGCAAACGAATTTTCTCCCACTGGACGAAGCAGCAGGGAAGTTTCAATTTTTTCCTCCTAATTTTTGTATTTCGTGTTTGTTCATTTGTGATCTTTCATCTATGCTTGACAAAGGCCAACAGCTGGCTAAACAATTTGTGCCTGTCTCATACGGTTGTATGAAGTATGCGTTTTAATCTTTTTTCATGTTTTTTCTGGTTTCTGTTTGCTTGAATGCAGGCAGTCACACTTGTTTTGGATTTCAAACCAAACCAAACCAAACCATGCCACACCACGCCACACCACACCACACCATACCACGCCAAATCAAATAAAAAAATGAAAACCACACACTAAAAAGAAAAAACAAAAAAACAACCACCACCACCACCCTTCCTGAGAAGAACAAAACAAAAAACAAACAAAAAACAAACAAAAAACCCATATCAAACAACCAACCAACCAACCAAACTGACCACAACAAGAATACAACACTTTCTGCTGTCTGCAATAAGGCCTGTTTTCAAAACTTACATATTTTCATGAATCTTTCTTAATCATACTATAGGTTTATGAAATTAGATCAGACATCAAATTAGATGGTGACATGAGCCATAAAGTTATGAATCAGACAAAAATCAACTTGAATAGCATATAATGTATGCAGTTCAAAGCTGTACTTATCCTATTCTTTTGCTTTTACTCAATCAAAATTGCCTCAGAAAAGGAAAATAGAAACAAAATAAGGTCATCAAACACAAAACTGTGACTTTGTAATAACATGCATAAAAATGCCAAGGCTTACACAATACAGAATCATACTATTCATTAGCCTTTGACTCACTCACCCTGTCCTCCAGCATCCTGCATTGTCATACATGCCAGCAAAGGAAAAACAAACCTTTGACTTTCTCACCCTATCCACCTGCTGGAAGCTGATGGATAGGGTGAGGAAGTCAAAGAGTTAAGTTTTTGCAGTTGGTGGATAGGACAAGGGAGACAAAACGATAATCTAAAAGCTTTGCTCACTCGTTCTGAACAAAAAAAATCAAACACAACAGCGTACTTACAGAGTTACAGTCCCATTGATACATCCTGTTGCCAGCAGGGGGCGTGAGGGATGACAGTCGACGCACATAACCAAGTCATCATACTGGATGTCTGCTGGTACTTTAGTGTCCTGTTAAATTAATGATCCAATTCCTCTCAGTCTATCATTATGAATATTATGAACAACTCCATTAGTCATTATTACCTATATCACCTACACGTATGTATGCACCATTGTTTTTGTTGTTCACACTTACGACAGTCGCTGATGAGGCCGGGTTACGGCGACAGCGCTACGACAAAGTAAGTGTGAACAACAAAAACAATGGTGCATACATACGTGTAGGTGATATAGGTAATAATGACTAATGGATTTAGTAAAACCTACGTGGCGGACTGCTATAATTTGTCAAAATTATGAACAACAATTTAATTAAATGTAATTCTCTTTATGATTGTAACACTGTGTCCTTGCACTTTACCCACTTCACCCTGTGTACATAAAATGTTTCAACAATATTGTATCACTGTGTACACTATAAATTTACCATGCAAACTATGAGAAAAACAAAAATTTGTTAAACCAGGCAGTATGTGCAGTATATCAATATGCATGCAGAATCATCAAACTTCCACATACACATGCACTCATGTGCGCACATGCACACACACATACACATGTATACAGACACACACACTCTCTCTCTCTTTCTCTCTCTCAATGTGTCCTGTACTAATCAGTCATCCCCAGGTGAGCCCATACCTATTATATTCAAAATATACTCAAGCATCCCAAAAGATAAATTGAAATGAATGTGTGAGTGTATCAGAAGTTTACATGTTTATATCTTTATTATAAAAACAAAACATCAAAGAGATTTAAGCGAAAAATGCCCAGTCCTGAAACAGCACAACAACTGGGAGACAGATGAGCTGTACTACTTATAACAGGTCAAGCTTCAACAACTGGGACACCAAAATGTTGTACTTATTAGATCAAGCTGGACCTCCCTCAGCATTTGTGCATGTAAACATCTATACTGTTAGTACATATGGGCTGTAAAAATTTATCCTAACCCTAACCCTCAAGAATGTTTATTTTTCTGAGGGACTGAAATTAATGATTGTGAAGTCCTGCTAAGATTAAAAGTATCTAGTATTTACTCATTGAAGCTAACCTTCTTTCTTTCATAGTCAGATCACACCTAGCAATGTATTCAGCCATTTTCCAATTCTTCTCAGCTGCCAAAGAACTTGGCGGTCAGAGCTGTAGTTAGTGTAACCTTAGTGAAATCACAAGTAGTGAAGTCCGGCTACGTAACTTGTAAGTTGCGTGATATCGACAGAGTTGAGGAGATGACTTACGGACCATTCTGGTCACGCCTGAGGTCCAAACTGGGAAAGAACTCCAAGAGAGAGATTAGCCTATTCTGCTCACGAATAGTATTAGTAAATCTCAAAATTCACCAACAGCACCCGGTGTTTCCAGGCAGTCACCCATCCAAGTACTAATCGGGTGCGACGTGGCTTAACTTTGGTGATCGGACAAGAACCAGTGTTTTCAACATGGTATGGCCGTTGGCAAGGAAGACCTTAACAGCATCTTATATTCTTTACCAAATCTAGCAGATTATCTACTATGGTGAAGAAGCAGTAATTCCGTAGAATCTAAGAATATCAGTATGAGTATCTGTCTAGTAGCAGTCTAGTATAATTAAACTGAGCATATTTAAGTAGGCCTACACTGAATGAAGTCTAGTATAATTAAACTGAGCATGACTGAGTATACTGATTCAGTGAATGAAGTCTAGAATTCTAGACTTCATTCACTGAATCAGTATACTCAGTCATGCTCAGTTCTAGACTTCATTCACTGAATCAGTATACTCAGTCATGCTCAGTTTAATTATACTAGACTTCATTCAGTGTAGGCCTACTTAAATATGCTCAGTTTAATTATACTAGACTGCTACTAGACAGATACTCATACTGATATTCTTAGAAGAATGGTGTCAGATTCTGGAGAATCATTCTTCTTGGAATCTAAGAATGGTACCGACTCACCGAGTCAGTGACATGTCCCACCGATTGTTATAATTATGTAAAAAGTGTGCACATTACGACTTTCATAGTGAACAGATTTTACCTGTGCTTCTTCTGCCATCTCTGTTGCTGCACAAAATATGAACAAATGTCTCTGTCGTTTGTTTCACTTTCAATTTTAAGTCTGTCCACTTGTGTACGCAATACACGCACGTGTATAGAGTGACAGGGGCAACTTCCGTTACCGCTTTGATATACGGTTCCACGCCGGCTATTCGAAATGGGCAAACCAATCTTTTGGGTCCCCCCAAAATGATCCTATTTGACAACATCATGTAATAGATGTACCTCCTCCATCCACGCATATGTTTAAAATCATTCCATCAACCGCTAAACACAAATTATTGTAGTATACTTTTTATTACACACACGAGAAGGCGAGGTGATTTCCTAGGGAATCGGTGTAAGGGGAATAACCACATCACACTTGAAAGTCGAAGAACGACATATGAATTGCTTCCCTTATACAGAACAGAGCTCTCGGCAAGAACTGTGCTATAATCCAGTTCTAAATAGGCTGCATGTGTTCAAGACTGGCCTCTGGAACTTGCACACAACAGATTATAAAGTTAGTCAGCGATTTTCACTACAGTGTCTCTGGTTCAAATGAACCAAGCCGAACTAGCCTAAATCCCACTGCAAATGTATGTATGTATGTATGTATGTATGTATGTATGTATGTATGTATGTATGTATGTATGTATGTATGTATGTATGTATGTATGTATGTATGTATAGTATGTATGTATGTATGTATGTATATATGTATGTATGATATGTATGTATATATGTATGTCGGCTGCGCTGGTTGGGCCACGTTTGCCGCATGGAAGATGGTCGCATCCCAAAAGACATCCTTTATGGTGAGCTTGCCATAGGGCAGAGAAACATTGGCCGCCCACAGCTGAGATACAAAGACGTTTGCAAGCGTGACATGAAGGCGCTTGAGATCAACACTGAGTCCTGGGAGGACCTCGCAGACGACCGCAACAGCTGGAGAACTACTCTCAAGAAACAGCTGCGGATTGGTGAGGACAAACTGTCAGCTGCTGCAGCAGAAAAGCGAGTTCGCAGAAAAGGGATGACAGCCAACAGACCAGCATCAGCATACACATGCGACCGCTGCGACAGAGACTGCTTCTCTCGCATTGGTCTGTACAGTCACAGGCGATGCTGCTTGGACCAAGCAGACAGCCCATCTAGACATTAGAACGGATGTACTTTGTCCATGGTCAGTCATGACCGAAGGAGGCCTACTACTATGTATGTATGTATGTATGTGTGTGTGTGTGATGTATGTATGTATTTTATTGTATGTTATGTTATGTATGTATGTATGTATGTATGTATGTATAGTATGTTTATGTATGTATGTATGTACCTAAAAATTAACAAACAAAAAAGTGAGAGGGGGGGGGGGGACAACAGCAAAGGAGCATCCTGAAGTCATTACCAGGAAACGCTAGTCTGGTTGTACTAAAAACACGCGTTCTGGTGGGGTTTTATTTTTTCCTCCTGGAAACACTTGCTTGAGGGGAGTTCTGCGTTTGAAGACATTCTGCTGTCCAGCTCTCCGCGGATTTTTGTGTGTGTGCTCTGTTATTTTATTACTATCTAGTCTATCTATCTATCTACATCTATCTATCTATCTATCTATCTATCTATCTATCTATCTTCTATCTATCTATCTATCTATCTATCTGTCTATCTATCTATCTATCTATCTATCTATCTATCTATCTGTCTATCTATCTTCTATCTATCTTCTATCTATCTATCTATCTATCTATCTATCTATCTATCTGTCTGTCTGTCTGTCTATCTATCTATTGTCTATCGATCTATCTGTCTGTCTGTCTGTCTACCTACCTACCTACCTACCTACTGTCTGTCTGTCTGTCCGTCCGTCCGTCCGTCCGTCCACCTACCTACCTACCTACCTACCTGCCTACCTACCTACCTGTCTGTCAGTCTGTCTGTCTGTACTATCTATCTATCTATCTATCTACTACCTACCTACCTACCTACCTACTATCTATTACTATCTATCTATCTATCATCTATCTATCTATCTATCTATCTATCTATCTATCTATCTATCTATCTATCTATTATCTATATATCTGTTCTGTCTGTCTGTCCGTCCGTCTGTCTGTTTGTCCGTCTGTCTGTCTACTCTTCTACCTACCTCCAGTCACTGTCCTGTCTGTCTAGTATGTAGTGTTGTTGTATGTTGTATGTATGTAGTATGATGTGTATGTATGTATGTATGTATCCATCTGTCTGTCTGTTTGTCTGTCATAATCAATCATCAATCAATCAATCAATCATATATTTAACCTTCTATCTGTCTATCTATCTATCTATCTATCTATCGTATACCTATACTTCTGAACAGATAAAAAAAAAAAAGGTTAATCATACATCCTTAAAAGGGAGGCAGGTGGTAGAGACCCCAACTTTTCTCAGAGCCAAACATAATGAGGGTGGTGCCTGTCTCCTCTGCCCAGCTGCTTTGATCTCTACAATCCTGAACAAAGGCAGGTGTAGTTACACCCATCAACGGCAGAATGGACCAGAGACAAAAACAGATTTTTTTGAGGTGTCAGTGTTCGTTATTTCTTTTAACGTGTTTCTACATAATGTGATTTTAGAAAACAATTCAACAAAAACAAATAAAGCAAGAAAAGTGGGGGATTTTTTTCCCCACTGTTTTGGCCACACTGTTACTTACTTCATGCAGTATGCCACATACTTGGTCTTTGGTGGGGGTGAATGCTGGGTGTTTTCAAGTTTCCATTAGCCGCTGGACACTGAGAAATTAGGATCTTTAACGTACGTATTTGATATTCTACGTGAGTACATACAGGAAAAAACATCTAGTCACTTACAGGTATCATCATCATCATCATCATCATCATCATCATCATCATCATCATCATCATCATCATGTGCCCTGCCACATGGCGTTAGCGATCATGGCCCTCCGTATGTCACTGCAAGTACATCCTCCACCCTCTCTGTCCTCAGCCACCCTGCAAGTCAGTGCAACATTTTCTCCCTGGTTCTAACCGATGTCCTCTTTCCCTCCAGCTTTCCTGTTGTGACCAGGTGCTTTAATCCCCTTTCCCCATTAAAAGGCCTAGAAACGTTGCCTGTCTTTTCCTACTTACAGGTATACACCCATGTTTACCTAGCAGATTGGCAAAATCTCCACCCTTTTCCCACCAAGCAGAAGAGAGCCAGGCGGGATCGAACCCCAGACCTTTCGCTTGGAAGTTTGACGTCTTACCCACTTGACTATTGCGCACGACTATACAACAGGCTCGCGAACAGCGAATAGAGGTCTCTAAGACTCCCTGACGGCCTCGCTTGAAAGCCAACCATGACGGCCATTCATTCTCTCTTCAAAGAAACTTGATGGTCATGCTCGTTTTATAACTCTTCCCGGCCAGTGCCTGTCGTTTTGATTTCATGCGCTTTGGGACACAGACAGACAGACACTTGCACACAGACAATCGCGCTGCATTATTGCATGTAACTGTTACACATTAACACACATACTGACATACACCGACCACACACATAAACAGGCAGGCACACACAAACGCTTCCGCACGCGGCACACACACACACACCACACACACACACACACACACACACACACACACACACACCACACCACACACACACACACACAACACACACACAAACCGCTTCCATTTTGATTATGTTTTAACAAAAGCAAGAAAAGCCTTAAATTTTCTAAAGATAATAAGCAGATTACCCTGGGGAATGGATACAAACATACTACTTCATCTATCAACAGCACTTGTAAGATCTAAATTATCCTATGCACAAGAGGTGTTCTTCAGTCCACCAAAATATTTACTAAAGAAGATTCAAAGCTTAGACTGCAAAAGTCTTAAAATTGCACTAGCTGTACCAGTCCATGCTTCAAATCTGGAAACGTACAAAGTTGCTGGAATTCTGTCTCTGAACAACTATCGTGAGCTAGCGACAGCAAAATTTGCAGTCAGAACTACTTCACAAACGGACAATTTTGTGAGCAAGGAAATTAAACTAAGGTCTGATGTTGACTTTCCAAAACGAGCAAGCAACATTTCATCACAAATGACTGTTGCAACTTATGTATCTGACTTAGTCAAATAGTCTAACATAAATTTGGATGAAATAGCTGAGACACCATCCACAACGCCTATCCCTACATGGGAAATGCTTAAAGCCACTTTTGATATTGATTATACAGATGCTAAGAAATATGAAAATATTAACATTTCGATATGCACAGCGAGAGAACACGTCGATGAAAATTACCGTACCCACCTCCATATTTTTACCGATGGGTCAGTCTTAGAAAATAAATCTGCTGGAGCAGCGTTTTATGTTCCAAAATTTAGAATACAAAAGTCATTTTTCA
>CM060310.1:92160381-92182881 GCA_030674185.1 Monoplex corrugatus | reverse complement strand
GAATGGTCTGAACAGGTGGTTATAAACAGTCATACCTTGACCTCATCATACATACTGGGATACAAAAAATTTTAAAGTTTAGAAGCCATTCAATCCTACAGCTTTTTTGGTTTATGACAGACTTTTTGCAAAACTCTCTTAGCCCCTACGGCTCAACCTCTCTGACAGAGCACGTCTTGTTCTGACCGTGCCAATCATTTTACTGACCAGAGGAAGATCGTCTGAATGAGTAATCCCTGAACACTGGTATACTTCCAGTTTCTGCCATTCCATTGCATGTCAATCAGATCGACAGCCCCAGAAAAGGATGCAAAAGTCATGTTGCGAAATTCCCTTGTGGACCAATCAGACCTTGACAACTGGGGGTCAAGGCTTGTTTGACAGCTTCATGTCCTTGGAGAAATTGTGGCAATTGACAACAACGAGAATTTGATCCTCCGGGACAATACAGCCTCTCAGTTCATTATAATGCTTTAGTTCTTTCATTTCTCGCCACTAATGGGAATTTAAGAATTTCATATGTTTCTAATTTTTTTATAATAAAATAAAATAATACAATATTTATATAGCGCAAAATCTAAGAAAAAATCAAATCTAAGCGCTGAACGCACGACAAACGACAAACACGACGCACGCACGCAGCAGCACACACACGCAGCCAACAACACACACACACACACACAAACTTAACACACAACAACAAAACAGACCCACACATCCTTCAACACACAAACTTGAAATCAGAGAACAATGACAGCAAGTCAAAAAGTAAGTTAATACAATATGCATATGTGAAAAGATCATATGAAGCAAATTCACTAAATATAAATATTCATAACAAGCGGAGACAGACTTGCAGAAGTTGAAGGGACGAGGGGAACGGGTTTTGCTGAGTACTAAGGCATTCTATGCGAGGCAGAAAAGTAGTTTTGAAGCGGACTGAAGGAACACAAAGTAGTTCCTGACGACACGACAACATTTTCCATAAACCAAAACAACAACCATGCTACTACGGAACCATAGTATAGCACTTTACGTGCATGTAAAGCTGAAAAGTTATGAAGCTTGTTACCTCGGAGGCTTATGGAGAGGAGAGCGTATAGTGTATAGGGAAAGGGTAGAGATCTAGCAAGAGTCTGCAGACTACTGGAGACAGGAGATACATTCTCGGGCCAGGCTGCTTGTCTCCAGTCAAGATTGAGAAGCGAGGTGTGGATATGTAGCACAGATCGGGTCTATGAGTTTTAGCAATGCTATGTAGTGCGCTTTGATACAGGAGCCAGTGAAAGTTGTGCCAGGAGAGGAGATAATATGTGGTCAGCTTTTTTCTTTTGAGTTTCAAGGCGTACAGCATTGTTTTGAAATGCGCGTAGGAGTGAATGGTGGAGCAGGAAGACCAGACAGGATGTGAATTGCAATAGTCAATGCGAGACATTATGAAGGAGAGAACGAGTTTTAGCAGTTGTTTCGACAGAGAGATACTTCTGATAGACTTATTACGATGGAGATGATAGTAGCAGGATCTGGCAGTTTGAGAAACAAAGTTGTTCATGAGAGGTAGAGTCAATGCAGACACCAAGTTTTTAGCTGAATCAGAATTGGGACTGATGTGTTACATAATGGGAGAGAAAGAGGAGGCAGCTGAGAAAGTTTCTGACGGTGCCAATGAGGATAAGCTTCTGTCTTGTCATCATTAAGCTGAAGTCACACGATTATATGATTGTTGAAAGCAAAGGCTTTTGAAAATACACAGATCTGCTCTAGGTTATTCAGACAGAAAAAACAAAATTGAAATGGAAGAAGTGCCCTCCCGCTCCCTGTCAAAGACACATATACAAACAGACAGACAGACAGACAGACAGACAGACAGACAGACAGACAGACAGACAGATAGACAGACAGAGAGACAGACAGACAAATCTGTCAAGAACACGACAGAATAGATATCAGGTTCATGTGATGTGTCTCTCACGTCAGTTGCCTTTTCAATTACTACAAAACATCTGAAAGATGGCAATAATTTCAGTCGATATAGACAGCAAGATGCTACAAAAACAGTCACCACCTTAAGGCTTTCTCAAGTACAAGTCATCTGAAAAAGAATATTGATTCTGTTGAATAAAGACCATGAACGCATTATGTATACAAATTCCATTAGATACATGCCAATAAACATTCAATAAGAAAAAAACTATGTCGCTGAATTAATTGTGAAGTTTTACAAAACGTGAACAAGAGAACCGTTTTTGCTTGCATTCACTACAGCTCTGCAGTTAACTATGAATGTCAGTACATAACTTCAATGATTTAGGACTGATGCTCGCCTTTATCCCCCCCCCCCCCCTGGCAACACTTACCACTGTCGTTCAACCCCATTTCCCTTTAAGACACATTACACACATACTCACTCTCACTACCCCACCACCATCATCATCATACTCGTAACTCTCTGTCTCTCTGTCTCTGTCTCTCTCTCTGTTTGTCTGTCTCTCTCTCTCTCCATCATCCTCTGTCTGCTGGGTTATTGGAAGATCTTTTGATGTCGTACGCCTACACTTCTAAATTAGCTGCTTTTATCTCGTGCAGTAAGGCCAGAATGCCCAGTACCATATGAGTAGCACGTATATAGGGTCCACACATGCGCAGTACAGCATGAACGTCACGTGCAATGCAGTCTGCCAGTACGTAGCTTGTCTGAGAAAAATGGAGACTACTTGCGTTTTTCTCTTTCAGGATGTTGCCAGGCTCTTAACCCTTTTACTTCCTCACCCAGTCGACAAGATTTCTGCAGAAACCTGATGGGTGAGTTACAGGAATGAAAGGGTGAACTATAAGGAACAGACGGTCTGAGTGCCAGTTTTTGAGGCAGATGACATAAACTGGGACAGTCTCCTTCTGGATAAGATGAAGGCTTTAAATTGCTGTTGAGATGTGCAAGAAGTGATGTTGAAAGCGTTCAAAGAAAATTCAAGCAGGTCGCTAAATCTTTAACAGTGTTTGACAATTTTTCAGAGTCAAAAACATAAAATCAAATACACGTAACAAACGAATGAATGTCGTTTTCACCACGTCATGAGGATTAGTCATCTAGCTAATGGAGTATGCAGGCCATAGAATTCTGAAACGTTGAAACTGAATAAAACCAATGGTAATCGCTAAAAGTTTAATATTCAATGTTTGAAAATTCTCTTCGAACGAAATATTAAATGCAGGGCAGGCCTAAAGAATTGCTTGTTTACGTTGCTTCATAGGCCATGACAACCATAAAATCGTTTACAGTGATCAATGGATAAGTTTTATTCAGGCTCCTAAAACCATTAAATAATTGAACTATCCCAAGAAAAGTCGAGACAATCCATTCAACTTTGACGTGTTTCCATGTACAGCTAACATGTGTGTGTGATCCTAAAGCTATTACGATCCCTGATGCTTGAAGAAAAAAGCTACTGTTGGCAGCATAAACTGAAAGACACAAGATGTTTGGCAAAGAAATCAATACAACACGCTTACATTTGAAACAACAGATTTTCAAAACATATGGATAAAACGTGTGCAAACTGCTTAAGTTGTTAAAACAAACTTCAAATGTTAATCAAACCAATTCAGTCTGTCAAGATCAACCAGTGTTTGACGTCCTCAAGTGGCAAAACCAAATAAGCCAAGCCACAAAACACAGATGTTGTAGATATTCAACAAACACAATTTCCGTTGGCTGAGCCATCAACATTGTAAAATGTTTAATAGTTATTTTTAACGTTTGAAGAAGTGTTTCTTTGATGCATGTTGTTTATGGCTCATATTGTGCACAGTTTGCATTCTCTGTTTTGGGTGGGTCAGGCCACTGGGGCTGTCATCAGACTAATTTATAAGCGTCCTCATTGCCTTGTGAGCAGTCTCACTGTCAGTGTTGTAATGCCTACGTTCTGAGTTCATAATTATTGTCAGACTGACATTTATATTATTTAGTAAAAGACGAAAAACTGAGCCATAAATGTACTATTCCTTGCCATTGGTTTTCCATGCGGGACTACTAGAAATCAGAGATGACAGGGTATTCCAATGACTCATGCACTTTTGATTCACAAACAATCTCCTCCTTCAAAATCCAAGATCAGCTGGAAAATGAGTCCCCACATTTTCAACTGTCATGACAAAATATCAAATTATCAAAAACTGTTTATAAACTGTCCTAGGACTGTTTATAAAGTGGCAGTTGTTCTAGTTGCTGAGATTTCTAAGAGAGACAGATGAAAAAAAATATGAGAGAGGGAGAGAGAGAGAATGCTTCTACTATGGTTTAAAACATTATTTTATCTTCTTTTTATGGTATTTTCAATAAAGAATCATTATCATGCGCTGAATAACCACGCAAAAATAATTAATTCTGAAACGTGGATGTTTTTGTAGCTACTGTTTCCATTTCAGTGAAGGTACAAGATTTGTATCATTGCAGAAGAAACTGACACAACTTTGAGGAGAAGGGGGTGAAGAAGAAGGAGGAGGAGGAGGAGAAGAAGAAGAAGAAGGAGGAGGAGGAGGAGGAGGAAGAGGAGGAGGAGGAGCAGCAGCAACAGCAGCAGCGGCAGAAGAAGAAGAAGAAGAAGAAGAAGAAGAAAAAGGGAATAAGATGAAGAAGGCATGTAAAAGAAAAAAGAGGAAAAGAAGTAGAAGAGGGAGAAGAAGGAGAAGGATGAGAAGAAGAAGAAAAGAAGAAGACAGAGAAAAAGCATATAAAGAACCCTAAAAGAAGATGCAGAAGGAAAAGTCGAAGAAGAAGAAGAAGAAGAAGAAGAAGAAGAAGAAGAGAAGAAGAAGAAGAAGAAAAGAAAGGAAAGAAGAAAGGCAAAGAGAGTTTCTTGTTTTCAGTTCACTTCTTAGCATTGCTAAACTGTCCCATTATGTAATTTACTGATCAGATCCAAACCCAGGTCTTGCCTCTTCCCTGGCAACAGAACGCTCTGATGGATCTGACACCCCCAGAGAAAACAAACACTTCAAGCGACTTCAAAGGGGACAGAGAGATAAGGAATTAAATCCTGCACATGGCCAAATGATTACTGCCAATTTCCAGCCAACTGCTATGTCCATTTCTTCTGTCACGTGCGCGTAGGCAGGCGCATGCGTAAACTGATCACGTGACAAGGAATCGGCAAGAGAGCAGGAGGGCAGAGTGAGAGTAATGTTGGAAAATGAGCGTCTTGTAAGAAAGATATTGCAATGATAAAGTCCAGTCTGCCACGTTATGTACTTTTCTTTATATTTTCTATAGGCTCCGTTTTTATGAAGGGAGAAAGCAGAATAGTTGAGCCAAGCTACCACTCTGTCTTTCCCCAAAATAACAGGCAGCAGTTAAACTGCATCCTATGTTCAGAGTAGGTTCACCACACTCTTAACACTTTCATATGTGTCGACAGGTAAAGACACGATGATGAAAAGAAAGATTTGGAATGTAAAGGTGGTGGAATTGCTGTCATAGTTTGTCATGTTTCCAGCTCAGGTTTATTTATGGAGATGATGTCATACAGAGAGGATGAGTCAAAGAGCACAGTTGTTATCATGTTAAACAATCAGTCAGCAGGCCTATTGAAACTTCGTTGACGTATCTTTATTTATATTGAAACGTTTTCAGTAAAATGTTATGGTGTTACATTATTGCCATCTGCTAGACCACACCTTAACACTTAAAGTGCTGGCTACTGGCTCTCTCTCTCTGAGTATGTGTGTGTATATGTTTGTGTGTGTGTGTTATTTGTGTGAGAGTGTGCAAGTGCATTTGTATGTGTCTTTGTGTGAGAGAAATAAAAAAACCAATGGAGAGAGAGAGAGAGAGAGAGAGAGAGAGTATGTATGTCTATATGGAATCTTCTGGCAACATCTGTTTTCACTGTCGTGATAGTCTACCATTGTCCAGGCTTCACGTCCTTTTTAATTCATTTAATACTTCTTCAAGATCACAGTGACCTTGGCAACTACGAACTCTAGATTGGCTATAATAGATTTTACATAAAAGGGAAGATTGTTTCGGATGGTTTGACATCATTGTTTCTGCATTTTGTTTGGTTGTTTTTCTTTTGTCAACCATGATAGACAGCTCATTACATGTAGCCAATAATGTACTTGTGGGCTTTCTAAGATGGCTCTGGCCTGAAGGCGAACTCTGAAAAAGCACAGCGTTTTCGACAGGTGGACGAGAAAGAAAAAAGAAAAAGCCAGAGTAGATGGGGAATACGAATTTTTCTGGTGATCCTGAAATCTGTAAACTTTTATAGTAAAAACGTAAAGGTTACGTTCCTGCCAATTAGGAGGGGGAGAAGAAGTGATAAACAAAAGAAGAGGCAGGAAGACAATATCAAGACTTGACGGGTCTGACCTCTGTCAACTTGTGTAGGCAGCTGCACAGAATGGAGATCGGTGGCACCCAATTGTCATGAAGTTATCAGTAGGGCTGGTAGAAGTCTTACTATAAAGAGTGGAGAAAATCTTATCCATATCCAACGACCTTTAGTACAAAACATTTGGACAGAAGTACAATAGGGAACAGTACACGAAATGTAAGTATAAAGCACACAGTCAACTGTAGTAGTTTTGAAGTCTTATCAGTGCCCACAACATAGATGATTTCAGAGATGAAAGCAGAAATTTTGAAAACCAGATGAATGGATTAAACATAAACAAAAATGACAGAAAAGATCAAAAAGGGTAAAAAAACAAAACAAAACAAAAACAAATAAACAAACAAAACAAACAACAACAAAAAACCACACACACATACAAAACACAAAAAACAAACGAACAACAAACAAAAACAAAACAAAGCAAACAAAACAAGACAGCGGCAGCAGCAGCAACAACAACAACATCCCCCCACACACACATGAAACACAGACTCTACCAGGACATTTAAAGCATTAAAATGAGCAGCAAGGTCACCAACGTTTACTTTGGTATTTCATTAGATATTTTTTGTCCCATCGTCCACACATCAGTGACCACAGAGTGTGGAACAATTATTCACAATGTTGTGATGATAATGATGGTGATGATGATGATGATGATGATGATGATGATAGGGGTGATAATCACGTTGCTCTCGAGTTCCATTCTGGATTGAGACTGCATGACAAGGTTGTTCTTTATGCTTACTTCATGACTCCTCGTTTCAAACAGGCCTGAGAGACAAAGATACCTGTGGTGCTGATCATCATATTTGAGCAACACCCTGAATAACACAACCGCAAAACAGCTGAGACTTGACAGTGTGGTCGCAATCTTCCAAATGAGCCTACAGAACAGTCAACTCTAGTTAAAATCTGGGACAAAGAAAGAAAGAAACACAATGATGTTGACAGGACAGACGAGGTTTGAACCCACAACCTTCCAGTCTGGAATCCACTGCACTAACCACTGGACCCTGGTGAGTGGTACAAGCCAACTTGTTGTTGGGGGATGTGATCAAACTGGAAACATGGGATCTTGAGTCCACAGCTCTATCCAAAGAACCAGCCAGCACGTGACAACACGACAACAATAACACAAGATCATAAAAATGTCCCAGCACTTACAAGAGCTTGGCCACTGGCACTACATCAACATAAACTAAGATGATAATAAGAATGGTCAAGGTTTTCCACTAACTGTGAGGTCGTAAGGAAGTGATGTGAAAGACACCTCAACTTTTCTGAGGGTTAGCATCATGAGTGCAGTGTCTGTCTCCTCTTTCTTGCTGCTTTACCTTTCCCAACCTTTAAGTAAGTCAGAAACATTCACTGCAGGTAATACTAGAGGTTGCACGCATATATATATATATATATATACACACGTGCAAACCGATGCACACAGATTGGAAGGCAAATGATCAACCTCTGCACCATCTAGACACTGCAACAGCAATGTAGAAGGGTGGAAAACCAACTTTATCATCTTACTTGCAAAAGTTATAATTCAAAAACAGTCCTTCTTAAGAGTGTTTATCAAAATAATGATTGAAAACTTTGATTGCTAAAACTATAACGTATTTATTAAAACATTGATTGTATACAGGAAATGATGTAAGACGAAATGAGAATGGTGTGAACAGGTGGTTTATAAACAGTCATGCCTTGACCTCATCACACATACTGGGATACAAACAGTTTTAAAGTTTAGAAGCCATTCAATCCTACAGCTTATTTGGTTCATGAAGACTTTCTGCAAAACTCTCTTACCCTTCTGGCCCAACTTCTCTGACAGAGCATGACTTGTTCTGACTCTGCCAATAATTTTTTCTGATCAGAGGAAGATCGCCTGAACCAGGAAAGTAATCGCTGAACATTGGTATACTTCCAGTTTTTGCCATTCCATTGCATGTCAATCAGATCGACAGCCCCTGAAAAGGATGCAAAAGTCATGTTGCGAAATTCCCTTGTGGACCAAACAGACCTTGACAGCTGGGGTCAAGGCTTGTTTGACAGCTTCATGTCCTTGGAGAAATTGTGGCAATTGACAATAACGAGAATTTGATCCTCTGGTACAGTACAGCCTCTGAGTTCATTATAATGCTTTAGTTCTTTCATTTCTCGCCACTACTGGGAATTTAAGAATTTCATATGTTTCTATGTTTCTTTTCACACGATTATATGATTGTTAAAAGCAAAGGCTTTTGAAAATACACAGATCTGCTCTAGGTTATTCAGACAGAAAAAAGAAAATTGAAATGGAAGAAGTGCCCTCCCGCTCCCTGTCAAAGACACATATACAAACAGACAGACAGACAGACAGACAGACAGACAGACAGACAGATAGACAGACAAATATGTCAAGAACACAACAGAATAGATATCAGGTTCATGTGATGTGTCTCTCACGTCAGTTGCCTTTTCAATCACTACAAAACATCTGAAAGATGGCAATAATTTCAATCGATATGGACAACAAGATGCTACAAAAACAGTCACCACCTTAAGGCTTTCTCAAGTACAAGTCATCTGAAAAAGAATATTGATTCTGTTGAATAAAGACCATGAACGCATTATGTATACAAATTCCACTAGACACATGCCAATAAACATTCAATAAGAAAAACAGTATGTCACTGAATTAATTGTGAAGTTTTACAAAACGTGAACAAGAGAAACGTTTTTGCTTGCATTCACTACAGCTCTGCAGTTAACTATGAATGTCAGTACATAACTGCAATGATTTAGGACTGATGCTCGCCTTTGTCCCCCCTCCATGGCAACACTTACCACTGTCGATCAACCCCATTTCCCTTTAAGACACATTACACACATACTCACTCTCACTACCCCACCACCATCATCATCATACTCGTAACTCTCTCTCTCTCTCTTCGCATCCTCCTCTGTCTGCTGCGTTATTGGAAGATCTTTTGATGTCGTACGCCTACACTTCTAAATTGGCTGCTTTTATCTCGTGCAGTAAGGCCAGAATGCCCAGTACCATATGAGTAGCACGTTAGAGGGTCCACACATGCGCAGTACAGCATGAACGTCACGTGCAATGCAGTCCGCCAGTACGTAGCTTGTCTGAGAAAAATGGAGACTACTTGCGTTTTTCTCTTTCAGGATGTTGCCAGGCTCTTAACCCTTTTACTTCCTCACCCAGTCGACAAGATTTCTGCAGAAACCTGATGGGTGAGTTACAGGAATGAAAGGGTGAACTATAAGGAACAGACGGTCTGAGTGCCAGTTTTTGAGGCAGATGACATAAACTGGGACAGTCTCCTTTTGGATAAGATGAAGGCTTTAAATTGCTGTTGAGATGTGCAAGAAGTGATGTTGAAAGTGTTCAAAGAATATTCAAGCAGGTCGCTAAAACTTTAACAGTGTTTGACAATTTTTCAGAATCAAAAACATAAAATCAAATACACGCAACAAAGGAATGAATGTCGTTTTCACCACGTCATGAGGAGTAGTCATCTAGCTAATGGAGTATGCAGGCCATAGAATTCTGAAACGTTGAAACTGAATAAAACCAATGGTAATCGCTAAAAGTTTAATATTCAATGTTTGAAAATTCTCTTCGAACGAAATATTAAATGCAGGGCAGGCCTAAAGAATTGCTTGTTTACGTTGCTTCATAGGCCATGACAACCATAAAATCGTTTACAGTGATCAATGGATAAGTTTTATTCAGGCTCCTAAAACCATTAAATAATTGAACTATCCCAAGAAAAGTCGAGACAATCCATTCAACTTTGACGTGTTTCCATGTACAGCTAACATGTGTGTGTGATCCTAAAGCTATTAGGATCCCTGATGCTTGAAGAAAAAACCTACTGTTTGCAGCATAAACTGAAAGACACAAGATGTTTGGCAAAGAAATCAATACAACACGCTTACATTTGAAACAACAGATTTTCAAAACATACGGATAAAACGTGCGCAAACTGCTTAAGTTGTTAAAACAAACTTCAAATGTTAATCAAACCAATTCAGTCTGTCAAGATCAACCAGTGTTTGACGTCCTCAAGTGGCAAAACCAAATAAGCCAAGCCACAAAACACAGATGTTGTAGATATTCAACAAACACAATTTCCGTTGGCTGAGCCATCAACATTGTAAAATGTTTAATAGTTATTTTTAACGTTTGAAGAAGTGTTTCTTTGATGCATGTTGTTTATGGCTCATATTGTGCACAGTTTGCATTCTCTGTTTTGGGTGGGTCAGGCCACTGGGGCTGTCATAAGACTAATTTATAAGCGTCCTATGAGCCTTGTGAGCAGTCTCACTGTCAGTGTTGTAATGCCTACGTTCTGAGTTCATAATTATTGTCAGACTGATATTTATAATATTTAGTAAAAGACGAAAAACAATATCCACAAACAATATCCTCCTTCAAAACCCAAGATCAGCTGGAAAATGAGTCCCCACATTTTCAACTGTCATGACAAAAAATCAAATCATCAAAAACTGTTTATAATCTGTCCTAGGACTGTTAATAAGTGGCAGTTGTTCTAGTTGCTGAGATTTCTAAGAGAGACAGATGAAGAAAAATATGAGAGAGAGAGAGAGAGAATATTTCTACTCTGGTTTACAAAATTATTTATCTTCTTTTTTATGCTTTTTTCAATAAAGAATCATTATCATGCGCTGAATAACCACACAAAAAATAATTATTTCTGAAACGTGGATGTTTTTGTAGCTACAGTTTCCACTTCAGTGAAGGTACAAGATTTGTATCATTGCAGAAGAAACTGACACAACTTTGAGGAGAAGGGGGTGAAGAAGAAGGAGAAGAAGAAGAAGAAGAAGCAGAAGAAGAAGAAGAAGAAGAAGAAGAAGGAGGAGGAGGAGGAGGAGGAGGAGGAGGAGGAGGAGGAGGAGCAGCAGCAGCAGCAGAAGAAGAAGAAAAAGGGAATAAGATGAAGAAGGCATGTAAAAGGAAAAAGAAGGAAAAGAAGTAGAAGTAGAAGAGTGAGAAGAAGGAGAAGGATGAGAAGAAGAAGAAAAGAAGAAGACAGAGAAAAAGCATATAAAGAACCACAAAAAGAAGATGCAGAAGGAAAAGACGAAAAAGAAGAAGAAGGAGAAGAAGAAGAAGAAGAAGAAGAAAAAAGAAAGGGAAGAAGAAAGGCAAAGAGAGTTTCTTATTTTCAGTTCACTTCTTAGCATTGTTAAACTGTCCCAGTATGTAATTTACTGATCAGATCCAAACCCAGGTCTTGCCTCTTCCCTGGCAACAGAACACTCTGATGGATCTGACGCCCCCAGAGAAAACAAACACTTCAACCAACTTCAAAGGGGACAGAGAGATAAGGAATTAAATCGTGCACAAGGCCAAATGATTACTGCCCATTTCCAGCCAACTGCTATGTCCATTTCTTCTGTCACATGCGCGTGGCCAGGCGCATGCGTAAACTGATCACGTGACAAGGAATCGGCAAGAGGGCAGGAGGGCAGAGTGAGAGTAATGTTGGAAAATGAGTCTCGTGTAAGAAAGATATTGCAATGACAAAGTCCAGTCTGCCACGTTATGTAAGTTTCTTTATATTTTCTATAGGCTCTCTTTTTATGAAGGGAGAAAGCAGAATAGTTGAGCCAAGCTACCGCTCTGTCTTTCCCCCAAAAAACAGGGAGCAGTTGAACATGTTATGTTTAGAATAGGTTCACTCCACTCAGGCACTTTTATAGGTGTCAACAGGTAAAAATACAAAGATGAAAAGAAAGAGTTGGAATGTAAAGGTGGTGGAGTTGTTGTCATAGTTTGTCATGTTTCCAGCACAGGTTTATTTATGGAGATGATGTCATACAGAGAGAATGAGTCAAAGAGCGCAGTTGTTATCACGTTAAACAATCAGTCAGCAGGCCTACTGAAGCTTTGGTGACGTATCTTTATTTATATGAGACGTTTTCAGTAGAATGTTATAGTGTTACATTATTACAATCTGCTGGACCGTACCTTAACACTAAAAATGCTGGCTACTGGCTCTCTCTCTCTCTCTGTATATGTTTGTGTGTGTTATTTGTGTGAGAGTGTGTGTGCGCATTTGTATGTGTCTGTGAGAGAGAAATAAAAACCAATGGAGAGAGAGAAAGAGAGAGAGAGAGAGAGAGAGAGAGAGAGAGAGAGAGAGAGAGAGAGAGAGAGAGAGTGTGTATGTGTGTCTATATAGAATCTTCTGGCAACATCTGTTTTCTGTTTTCACTGTCGTGATAGTCTACCATTGTCCTGGCTTCACGTTATTTCATTTGATACTTCTTCAAGATCACAGTGACCTTGGCAACTACGAACTCTAGATTGTCTATAATAGATTTTACATAAAAAGGAAGATTGTTTCGGATGGTTTGACATCATTGTTTCTGCATTTTGTTTGGTTGTTTTTCTTTTGTCAACCATGACAGACAGCTCATTACATGTAGCCAATAATGTACTTGTGGGCTTTCTAGGATGGCTCTGGCCTGAAGGCGAACTCTGAAAAAGCACAGAATTTTCGACAGGTGGACAAGAAAGAGAAAAAAAAGCCAGAGTAGATGGGGAACTAGGAATATTTCTGGTGATCCTGAAATCACACCAGACAATATACAGCGCCTCTTGACTCACACCACTGAGTGTTACTCGGACATTAAGAACTGGATGACGTTCAACAAACTTCAGCTTAATGACGACAAGACAGAAGCTATCCTCATTGGCACCCGTCAGAAACTTTCTCAGCTGCCTCCTCTTTCTCTCCCATTATGTAACACATCAGTCCCAATTTCTGATTCAGCTAAAAACCTTGGTGTCTGCATTGACTCTACCCTCTCCATGAACAACTTTGTTTCTCAAACTGCCAGATCTTGCTACTATCACCTCCATCGTATAAGCCTGATCAGGAAGTATCTCTGTGGAAACAACTGCAAAACTCGTTCTCTCCTTCATAATGTCTCGCATTGACTATTGCAATTCACTCCTGTCTGGTCTTCCTGCCTCCACCATTCACATCCTGCAGCGCATTCAAAAGAATGCTGCATGCCTTGTACTAAAAAAGAAAAAAGCTGACCACATATCTCCTCTCCTGGGACAACTTCACTGGCTCTCTGTATCAAAGCGCATACAGTACAAACTAGACACCATGTGCTACAAAAGCCTCAATAACGCAGCCCCCGATTACCTGTCAAGCCTACTTGAGATCTATGTTCCCTCACGTACCCTCCGCTCTGCCTCCGATCCTCTGACTTTTCGCTTTCCACGCACTAAGCTCAATACCTATGGTCCACGAGCCTTCTCTGTTTCTGGTCCACTTTCCTGGAACAAACTTCCTCTCTCAGTCCGTCAGCAACCTACTTTTGTCTCCTTCAAGTCCGCTCTCAAAACTCACCTTTTCTCCTCTGCATAAAATCCTGACCTCACTCAATCCCCTCTGCAGCCTGTCTCCACTCGGAGGGGAATCACATTGTAATATATAATTGTATATAATATGCTCTCTATAGTTTTCCATTGCTTTTCTTTTTTCTCCCCATTTATAGCCGTGTGCGTGTGCGTGTGTGTGTGTGTGTGTGTGTGTGTGTGTGTGTGTGTGTGTGTGTGTGTGTGTGTGTGTGTGTGTGTGTGCGTGCGTGCGTGCGTGTGTGTCTGTTTTAGCGCTTAGATTTGATTTTATCAAGATTTTGCGCTATATAAATAAAATATTGTATTGTATTGTATAAAATCTTTAAACTTTTATAGTAAAAACATAAGGGTTACGTTCTCGCTAATTAAGAGGGGAGAAGAAGCGATAAACAAAAGAAGAGGCAGGAAGACAATATCAAGACTTGACGGGTCTGATCTCTGTCAACTTGTGTAGGCAGCTGCACAGAATGGAGGTCGGTGGCACCCAATTGTCATGAAGTTATCAGTAGGGCTGGTAGAAGTCTAACTATAAAGAGTGGAGAAAATCTTATCCATACCCAACGACCTTTAGTAAAAAACATTTGGACAGAAGTACAATAGGGAAAAGTACATGAAATGTAAGTATAAAGCACAAAGTCAACTGTAGTAGTTTTGAAGTCTTATCAGTGCCCACAACATAGATGATTCCAGAGACAAAGGCAGAATTTGTGGAAAATTGACAACAGATAAATGAATTAGACATAAATAAAAATGACAGAAAAGATAATAAAAGGTAACAAAAAACAAAACAAAACAAAACGAAAACTAAACAAGACAACAACAACAACAACAACAACAGCAACACCCTCCCCACGCACAGATAATACACAGACTCCATCAGAATATCTAAAGCATTTAAATGAGCAGCACGGTCACCAACTTTAATTTAGAATTTCATTTGATATTTTCGTCCTATCATTCGCATAATTTCAGTGGCCAGAGAGAGTGCGAGACTATTGTTCCCAATGTTGTGATGATGATGATGACAATGATGATGATGATGATGATGGTGGTGGGGGATGATAATAATCATGTTGCTCTCGAGTTCCATTCTGGATTGGGACTGCACGACAGGGTTGTTTTTTATGCTTACTTCATAACGAATCCTAGTTTCAAACAGGCCTGAGAGACACAGATGCCTATGGTGTTCATCAGAATATTTGAGCAACACCCTGAATGATGTGACCGTGAAGCATCTGAGACTCAACACTGTGGTCCCAGTCTTTCAAATGAGCCCACAGCACATTCAACTCTAGGTAGAAGCAGACTGGGACAAACAAACAAACAAATAAACAAACAAACAAACAAACAAACAAACAAACAAACAAACAAATAAACAAACAAAGATTTTGACAGGACTGACGAGGTTTGAACCCACAAACTTCCAGTCTTGAATCCACTGTGCTAGCCACTGGACCCTGGTGAGTGGTACAAGCCAACTTGTGTGTTGGGGGATGTGATCAAACTGGAAACATGGGATCTTGAGTCCACAGCTGTATCAAAAGAACCAGCCGCACGTGACAACACGACAACAATAACACAAGATCATAAAGATGTCCCAGCACTTTCAAGAGCTTGGCAACTGGCAATGCATCACCATAAACTAAGAAGATAAAAAGAACGGTAAAGGTTTTCCACTAACTGTGAGGTCGTAAGAGAGTGATGTGGTAGAGACCTCAACTTTCCTGATGGTCAGCATCATAAGGGCGGTATCTGTCTCGTCTTCCTTGGTGCTTTTACCTTCCCCAACTTTTAAGTAAGTCAGACAGACAGTTTCTGCACGTAATACCGAGGCTGCATGCATATATACACGTGAAAACCGATGGACACAGAATGGAAGGTAAATGCTCAACCTCTGCGCCATCCAGACACCGAACCAGGAACACAGAGGGATGGAAAACAAACTTAACTATCTTACTTGGAAAAGTTATCACTCAAAAAGAGCCTTCTTAAAGAGTGTTCATCAAAATAATGATTGAAAACTTGGATTGCTAAAACTATAACGTATTTATTACGACGAAGTGGCAGGGAAGTTTTAGTCTTTTTCTTATTATCTGTTGTTTAGTGTCTGTTAGTGATCGTGCATTCGCGCGTGACAAAGGCCGGTTGGCCGAAAATTTGCGCCTGTCTTGTCTTGTTGTATCTAATACGCGTCCTTTTTCGGTTTTCTTGTTTTTCTGGTTCCTGTTTGCTTGGACTCGGGAAGTCGCACTTGGTCTGGATTTCGTATTTATTAAAACAACAAATATGTATTGGAAAGGGTGTAAGACGTGATGAGAATGGTCTTAACAGGTGGTTATAAACAGTCATGCCTTGATCTCATCATACATACTGGGATACAAAAAGTTTTAAAGTTTAGAAGCCAATCAATCCAACAGCTTATTTGGTTCATAACAGACTTTCTGCAAAACTCTCTTGCCCCTCTGGCCCAGCTTCTCTGATAGAGCATGACTTGTTCTGACTCTGTCAATCATTTTACTGATGAGAGGAAGACTGTCTGAACCAGGAAAGTAATCCCTGAATATTGGTATTCTTCCAGTTTCTGCCATTCCATTGCATGCCAATCAGATCGACAGCCCCAGAGAAGGATGCAAAAGTCATGTTGCGAAATTCCCTTATAGACCAATCCGACCTTGACAGTTGGGGTCAAGGCTTGTTTGACAGCTTCATGTCCTTGGAGAAATTGTGGCAATTGACAATAACGAGAATTTGATCCTCCGGTACAGTGTAACCTTTCATTTTATTATAATGCTTTAGTTCTTTCATTTCTCGCCACAACTGGGAATTTAAGAATTTCGTATTTGTTTCTTTTCATACAGTTGTACGATTGTTGAAAGAAACTTGGTCAAAGAGGTTGAATGGTAAAGGCTTTTGAAATACATAGATCTGCTCTGGGTTATTTGCAAAGCAAAAGACAAATTGGAATTGGTGAAGTGTCCCTTTCCCTTCTTTTCAAAGACACAGACAGACAGACAGACAGACAGACAGGGAGACAGACAGACAGACTGACAGACAGACAGATCTGTCAAAAACACGACTGAATAGATATTAGGCTCATGTAACGTGCCTCTCACTTCGGCTGCCCTTTCAATTACTACAAAACATCTGAAAGATGGTTGTAATTTCAATCGATATGGACAGCAACACATTACAAAAACAATATGCACCTTAAGGCGTTCTCAAGTATAAGTCATGTGAAAAAGAATATGAATTCTGTTGAGTAATGACCGAGAACACATCATATATACAAATTCCATGAGAAACATGCCAATGAGCGTTCAATAAGAAAAAAGTATGTAACTGAATTAATTGTGAAGTTCTACAAAACGTGGATGAGAGAAATGTTTTTTTTTTGCACACACTATAGCTCTGCAGTTAACAGTACATAACTGCAGTGAATTAGGACTGATGCTCGCCTTTATCCCCCACCCCTCCCACAACACTTACCACTGTCGTCCAATCCCATTTCTCTTTAATACACATTACACACGTACTCGCTCTCACTCCCCAATGATCATTACCATCATACTCGTATCTCTGTCTTCAGCATCCTCTGTCTGCTGGGTTATTGGAAGATCTTCTGATGTTGTATGCCAGCACTTATGAATTGGCTGCTCTTTATCTCGTGCAGGAAGGCCAGAATGCGCAGTACCATTTGAGTAGCACGTGCAGAAGGTCCAGACATACGCAGTACGGCATGAACGGCACGCGCAATGCAGTCAGCCAGCACGCAGCTTGTCTGAGAAAAGTGGAGACAACTTTCGTTTTTCTCTTTTAGGATCTTGTCAGTCGTTTAGTCGTTTCAATTCCTCATCCAGTCCACAAGATTTCTGCAGAAACCTGATGGATAAGTTGTGGGAATGAAAGGGCGAACTTTTAGGAACAGACAGCCTGAGTGCTAGTTTTGTGAGGCAGATGACATAAACTGGGACAGTCTCCTTTTGAATAAGATAAAGGCTTTAAATCCCTGTTGGGATGTACAAGAAGTGATACTGAAAGTGTTCAAAGGAACGTCAAGCAGGCTACTAAAAATTAACAGTTGTTGACAATGTTTCAGAATCAGAAAGCATAAAATCAAATACAGGCAACAAATGAGTGAATCTGTTTACACCAAGTCATCTAGCTGATGAAGAGTGCTGGCTGTAGAATTGTGAAACGTTGAAATTGAATAAAATCAATGGGAATCACTGAAAGTTTAATGTTCAATGTTTAGAATTGCTCTTCAAACAAATGATTAAATGTAGGGCAGGCCTAAAGAGATTGCTTGTTTACATCACTTCATAGGCCATGACAACCATAAAATGATTTACAATGATTAATGGATAAATTTTATTCAGGCTCCTAAAACTATGAAATAATCGAACTATCCCAGATAAAGTTGAGGCAATCCATTCAACTTTGTTGTGTTTCAATGTTTAGCTAACATGTGCAGGATCCTAAAGCTAGTAGGATCCCTGAGGTTTGAAAAACCTACTGTTGGCAGCATAAACTGAAAGACACAAAACGTTTGGCAAAGAAACCAATACAACAACCTTACATTTGAAACAACAGATTTTTTTCCAAATATATGGAAAATAGAAGAAGATAATTCACTCTGTCTGTCTCCTCTCTTCTTCTTGCAAACTGTTTAAATTGTCAAGAAACTTCAAATGTCCAACAAAGTGAGTGTGGTCTGTCAAAATCAAACAATGCTTGACATGCTCAAGTGACAAAGCCAAATAAACCAAACCACAAAAAACAGATGTTGTGGATTTTCAACAAACACAATTTATATTGGCTGAGCCATCAACATTGTGAAATGTTTAATACTTGTTTATAACGTTTGAAAAAGTGTTTTCTTGGATGCTCGTTGTTTTTGGCCCGTATTGTGCACAGTTTACATTCTGTGTTTTGGGTGGGTCAGGCCACTGGGGATGTCATCAGACTACTTTATAATTGTCTTCATTGCCTTGTGAGCAGTCTCACTGTCAGTGTTGTAAAGTCTACGTTCTCAGTTCATAATCATTGTCAGACTGATATTTGTAATGTTAAGTAAAAGAAGAAAAACTGAGTCATAAATGTGCTATTCCTTGCGATAGGTTTGCCATGTGGCACTACTGTAAATCAGAGATGACAGGGTATTACAATGACTCATCCACATGTGATTCACGAACAATATGGTCCTTCAAAATCCAAGACCAGCTGGAAAATGAGTCCCAACATTTTCAGCTATCACGACAAAATATCAACTTATCAAGAACTGTTTATATCTGTCCTAGGGCTGTTTATGGAGTGACGTTTGTTATAGTCACAGACATTTCTAAGGGAGATAGATGAAGAAAACTAAGGGAGGAGAGAGAGAGAGAGAGAGAGAGAGAAAGAGAGAGAGAGAAAGAGAGAGAGAAAGAGAGAGAGAGAGAACTTCTACTCTGGTTTACAACATTATTTTATCTTCTTTTAATGCTATTTTCAATAAGAGTGAGAGAGAGAGAGAGAGAGAGAGAGAGAGAGAGAGAGAGAGAGAGAGAAGAGACAGAGAGACAGAGAGAGAGAGAGAGTGAGCTTCTACTCTGGTTTACAAAATTATTTTATCTTCTTTTAATGCTATTTTCATTAAAGATTCATTATCGTGCACTGAATAACCAAACAAAAAGAATTAATTCTGAAATGCTGATGTTTTTATATCTACAGTTTCCACTTCAGTAAACGTACAAGATTTGTATCATTGCAGAAGAAACTGATACAACTCTGAGGAGGAGGGGAAGAAGAAGAAGGAGGAGGAGAAGGAGGAGGAGCAGAAATAGGCAGACAAGAAGAAAAAGAGAAGAAGATGAGAAGGTGAAGAAGATGCGTTAAGGGAAAATGAAGGAAAAGAAGTAGAATGAGAAGGAGAAGGATGAGAAGAAGAAGAAATGAAGAAGTAAGAGAAAAAGCATACAAAGAACCAGAAAAAGAAGATGAAGAGAAAAAAAGAAGGAGGAGAAGAAGAAGAAGAAGAAGAAGAAAAATAGATAACAAGGCAAAGAAGAAAAAGAACAAAAAGAAAGGGAAGAAGAAAGACAGAACAGAAAAAAGAGGTCTTGTTTTCAGAAGTTTATTTCTTAGCGTTTCTGACCCTCCAATAAGTAGTTTAGTGATCAGATCCAATCCCAGGGCTTGCCTCTTCCCTGGCAACAGAACGTTCTGATGGATCTGACGCCCCTAGAGAAAGCAAACACTTCAACTGACTTCAAAGGGACAGAGAGATAAGGAATTAAATCCTGCACATGGCCAAATCATTACTGCCAATTTCCAGTCAATTGCTATCTCCATTTCTTCTGTCACGACTGCCTAGCCAGACGCATCCACAAACTGATTACGTGACAAGGAATCGGCGGGTAGACAGGAGGGCAGAGTGAGAGTAATATTGGAAAATGAGCGTCGTGCAAGAAAGATATTGCAATAATAAAGCCCAGTCTGCCACGTGATACAATTTTCTTTATATTTTAAATAGACTCTGTTTTTGTGAAGGGAGAAAACAGAATAGCTGAGCCAAGCTACAGATCTTTCTTTTCCCGAAAATAAGAGGTATCAGTTAAACCACATGTTATGTTTAGAATAGATTCACCACACTCAGACACTTTTATATGCGTCGACTGGTAAAATATGAAAATGAAAAAAAAAAAAAGATTTGGAATGTAAAGATGGTGGAGTTGATGTCATAGTTTGTCATGTTTCCAGCACAGGTTTATTTATGGAGATAATGTCATACAGAGAGAATGAGTCAAAGAACACAGTTGTTATCATGTTAAACAATCTGTCAGCAGCAGCCCTATTGACATTTTGTTGATGTATCTTTATTTATACTGAGATGTTTCAGTAGAGTGTTGTGGTGTTGCAATATTACAATCTGCTTGAACATACCATAACACTGAAACTCCTGGCTATTGGCTGTGTGTGTGTGTGTGTGTGTGTGTGTGTGTGTGTGTGTGTGTGTGTGTGTGTGTGTGTGTGTGTGTGTGTATCTGTATATGTGTGTGTGTATCTGTGTATATGTGTATAGCGTGAATGTTTGTTTGTTGGTTGATTGGTGTGTGTGTTATTTGTGTGAGTGGGGTGTGCAGTTGTGCGAATCTATGTATGACAGAGATAACAACCAATGGAGAGGAGAGGGGGGAGAGAGAGATAATTAATTGTGAAGTTCTTGAAAATGTGGACATGAGAAACGTTTTTGCTTGCATTCACTACAGCTCTGCAGTTAACTATGAATGTCAGTACATAACTGCAATGATTTAGGACTGATGCTCGCCTTTATCCCCCCCCCCCCCCCCCTTACTGCTACACTTACCACTGTCGTCCAACCCCATTTCCCTTTAAGACACATTACACACATACTCGCTGTCAATTCCCCACCACCATCACCATCATACTCGTATCTCTCTCTCTTTCCATCATCCTCTGTCTACTGGGTTATTGGAAGATCTTTTCACGTCGTAGGCCAACACTTCTGAATTGGCCGCTCTTTATCTCGTGCAGGAAGATCAGAATACGCAGTACCATTTGAGTAGCACGTGCAGAGGGTCCAGACATGCGAAGTACAGCGTGAATGTCACGTGCTATGCAGTCCGCCAGTACGCAGCTTGTCTGGGAAAAAGTGGGGACAACTTGCGCTTTTCCCTTTCAAGATGTTGCCAATCTTAACCCTTTTACTTCCTCACCCAGTCCACAAGACTTCTGCAGAAACCCGATGGACAAATTACGGGAATGAAAGGGCAAACCAGTGAGAACAGACAGCCAGAGTGCCAGTTTTGTGAGGCAGATGACACAAACTGGGACAGTCTCCTTTGGGATGAGACGAAGGCTTTAAATCGCTGTTGGGATGTGCAAGTGTTCAAAGAAACTTCAAGCAGGTCACTAAAAATGTAACAGTGTTTGACAATGGTTTAGAATCAAAAACATAAATCAAATACAGGCATTAACTAGTAAACGAATGAATGTCGTTTTCACCACACGTCATGAGGAGTAGTCATATAACTGATGGAGTGTGCAGGCCATATAATTGTGAAACGTTGAAACTGTTTGAATAAAATCAATTGAAATCACTGAAAGTTTAATGTTCAATGTTTGAAATTGCTCTTCAAATGAAATATAAAATGTAGGGCAGTCCTAAAAAATTGCTTGTTTACATCACTTCATAGGCCGTAACAACCGTCAAATAATTTACAATGATCAATGGATAAGTTTTATTCAGGCTCCTAAAACTATGAAATAATCGAAGTATCCCAGATAACAGTCGAAACAATCCATTAAATTTTGACGTGTTGAAATGTTTAGCTAATATGAGTAGGATCCTAAAACTATCAGGATCCAAAGCTACTGCTGGCAAAGAAATCAATACAACACCCTTACATTTGAAACAACAGATTTTCCAAACACGAAAAAAAAAAAAAAACCCAACAAAAAAACATTGAGCAAACTACTTAAATTTTTAAGAAAATTCAAATGTCCTACAAACGGAGTCCAGTCTGTCAAAATCGACCAATGTTTGATGTGCTCAAGTTGCAAAATCAAATACGCTGAACCACAAAAAACAAAAAACAAACAAACAACAACAAGAACAACAAGAACAACAACAACAAAAAGAACCAACCAAACAAACAGACGCTGTGGATATTCAATGAACACTATTCATAT
>CM060310.1:92140381-92150381 GCA_030674185.1 Monoplex corrugatus | reverse complement strand
CAGATACACATGCCATTTGCATGTGTCCGGGGTTATTCCAATCGTAGGCTGATAAAATACCAGTATGACATATACGCTAGGTAAACCATAGGCTAGGTAGGGCCTCAGGACCTGGCCAGCTCATGGGTTTATGTGCAGGCTTAAGGCTTGTGCCATGATCACCATACACATGGCACCTGTGACGTTAGTGCATATGGAATTTGTTCCGAGCGCGGATACGTCGTCTTGAGAAACTGAAACTGAAACTGAATCTAGCTAGGGAATTGAATACTCACATGGAAGCTGTGCAAGTAAAGAAGAAGATCTCATTTTAGACTTGACAAAGAGGGCTTTTGCCATCATTCAGTCTAAGTTTTGCTCAATTTGTCAGTTCTAATATGATAGTTCAGAGTCAGTGTCTATAACTATGCAGTTTGTGCCCTGTCTGTCTCAATTCAGTTTCAGGGTTCTCTCCAAAGTTTAACGATTTTACTTTTCTTTGTTTATGAAATATCGCATCCCAAGTACAACTGCATTGAATTTATGAAATTTCACTCTTGTTGGCTTTACTGTCCTTCAGTCCACGACTGTTCACGATTCGCTGTGCATCTTACAAACTAGACTGGTGTATTTGTTAATCTCCAAAACTGGATCGCTGATGTCATGCTGTTTACGTACGCTTTGACCAAATAGTGGTTAACTATAACAATTTTCCACTGATTCCACCAGATTTCAAAAGACATCCCCACCCGCTCTATATGAAATGTGTGAATTCAGGTCACACCATAATAACTGTTTGAAGATCACAGATCACAGCAACACACAAAAGAAGTGTGTCAAGGTACAGAAACTAGTTGGAAGAACAACAAGTCAGTGGGAAAAGTTTGAGCATTGCACTGAATCACAGGAAATTAGCACAAAGATCTGTGTTAATGTTTTCAACTCCAATCCCTAAACGCCAAAGTTTACGATTTTCTGCAAAACTTTCACTTTATCTGTTTGTGAAATCAGAAGAGCAATTTAACACAATTGCTACTCTACACTAAAGCAATAAAACATAAAAGAAAGACGAAAAAAATCCAAAAAAGAAGGAAAAAAAAAGAGAAAAAAAAGTAAGAAAGAAAATAAGAGACTTTCAAAAGAAAGCTGCATATCATCAAAATTTTTGCCATTAAAAGATTTATGTGCGCTTTACTTGTAAGATCAGTTTTCATTTTTGTTTCAATTACATCCAAAGACATCTCATAAAAGAAACAACAAATCATGGAAAGCATTCATTTCAGAAAAAGAATAAGTGATTAAGCGACAGAAACTGCACAACACAACTCCACTACGCTTTCGTACTTTTTGTCTCCACGTAGTTATTTCAGTACTGGAAATAAATACGTCGTGCACACACACACACACACACACACACACACACACACACACACACACACACACACACACACACACACACACACACACACACACACACACACACACACACACACACACACACACACACACACGAACACTACTCACACACACAAACACACACACATACACACACACACTCAAAGACATACATACACACACACACTACTCTCTCACAACACACACACTACTCACACACACTACTCAGAAACACACACATACACACACACACTACACACACACACACACACACACACACACACACACACACACACACACACACAGACACACAGACACAGACACACACACCACACACACACACACACACAAACACTATTCACAAACACACACACATACACACAAACACACACACACACTACTCACAAACACACACATAAACACACACACACACTACTCACACACACACACACACACACGCACGCACACACATACACATACACACACACGAACACTACACACACACACACACATACACACACGAACACTACTCACACACACACACACACACACACACACTCACACACACACTCACACAGACATACACATACACACACACACGTACACACACACATAATAATAATAATAATAATAATAATTACAATATTTATATAGCGCAAAATCTTGATAAAATCAAATCTAAGCGCTGAAACAGACACACACGCACGCACGTACGCACGCACACACACGCACGCACACACACACACACACACACACACACACACACACACACACACACACACACACACACACACACACACACGCATGGCTATAAATGGGGAGAAAGAATAAAAGCAATAAAAGCAAAAAAAAAGCAATGGAAAATTATAGAGAGCATATCATATTATATATTATATTATAACAATGTGATTCCCCTCCGAGCGGAGGCTGCAGAGGGGGGGGGGGGGGGGGTTGAGTGAGGTTAGGATTTTATGCAGAGGAGAAAAGGTGAGTTCTGAGAGCGGACTTGAAGGAGACAAAAGTAGGTTGCTGACGGACTGAGAGAGGAAGTTTGTTCCAGGAGAGTGGACCAGAAACAGAGAAGGCTCGTGGTATTGAGCTTAGTGCGTGGAAAGCGAAAAGTCAGAGGATCGGAGGCAGAGCGGAGGGTACGTGAGGAACACAGATCTCAAGTAGGCTTGACAGGTAATCGGGGGCTGCGTTATTGAGGCTTTAGTAGCACATGGTGTCTAGTTTGTACTGTATGCGCTTTGATACAGGGAGCCAGTGAAGTTGTGCCAGGAGAGGAGATATGTGGTCAGCTTTTTTCTTTTTGAGTACAAGGCGTACAGCATTGTTTTGAATGCGCTGTAGGATGTGAATGGTGGAGGCAGGAAGACCGGACAGGAGTGAATTGCAATAGTCAATGCGAGACATTATGAAGGAGAGAACGAGTTTTGCAGTTGTTTCGACAGAGAGATACTTCCTGATCAGGCTTATACGATGGAGGTGATAGTAGCAAGATCTGGCAGTTTGAGAAACAAAGTTGTTCATGGAGAGGGTAGAGTCAATGCAGACACCAAGGTTTTTAGCTGAATCAGAAATTGGGACTGATGTGTTACATAATGGGAGAGAAAGAGGAGGCAGCTGAGAAAGTTTCTGATGGGTGCCAATGAGGATAGCTTCTGTCTTGTCGTCATTAAGCTGAAGTTTGTTGAACGTCATCCAGTTCTTAAATGTCCGAGTAACACTCAGTGGTGCGAGTCAACAGGCGCTGTATATTATCAGGTGAGTCACTGTCTTGAAGTTGGGTGTCATCAGCATAGAAGTGGTGTTTCATAGAGTGGGAGTTGATGATGGTGGACAGGGGGGAGGTGTAAAGAGTGAAAAGAACAGGGCCAAGGACAGATCCTTGTGGAACACCACAGGTCAGGTATGCAGGTTGAGAGTAAGTGCCATTGATGAGAACAGTTTGTTTTCTGTTTGATAGATATGAAGTGAACCAGGAGAGAGCAATGTCAGAGATGCCAAAAGTATATGAAGTCTAGAAAGGAGAATACCATGGTCAATGGTATCAAAGGCTGCAGACAGATCAAGGAGTGTGAGGAGAGAGACTTTGCCAGTATCAGTTGCAAGGAGGAGATTGTTGAGAATGTGTAGTAGGGCAGTTTCAGTGCTATGGCACTGGCGGTAGGCTGACTGGAAAGGATTGAGGAGATTGTTGGCAGACAGGTGAGAGTTCAGCTGGTTGAGGACGACTTTTTCAAGGAGTTTTGACAAGAAAGAGAGATTAGAGATAGGCCGGTAATTTTTCAGTTCATTTGGGTCTAAATTGTGTTTCTTGTGGAGAGGGTGAACAATAGCAAACTTGAAAGAATCTGGGACAGTTCCAGTTTGAAGAGAAGTGTTGATGATGTCAGTGATGAATGGGAGGAGAGTAGGGAGACAGTCGGAGTAGAGAGAACTTGGAAGAGGAGCCAGTTCGCAGGTTTTGAACGACATGGATCTGATTGTGTTGAAAATTTCTTCTTGTGAGACTGGGGTAAAAGTAGTAAGAGGTGTGCCAGAGAAGGAAGGGTCAGGTGGGCATGGTTGACAGGGTGTCCTGTCAAGCCTGTCACGAAGAGTTTGTATTTTGGTGGTGAAATACTTGGAGAATACAGATGGGAGTTCTTCATTTGTATGTTTTGTTGGGAGAGGTAAATCTTTTCGTGTGCCAAGGAGATGATTCATGGTTGTAAAGAGTTCTTTTGAAGAAGAGGCATTCAGGATTTTGGTTTGGAAATAGCTTGTTTTTGCAGATGCAATGAGGGTGGATACTTTTGTTTTAGAGGCTTGGAAATGTTGCCTGTGTACAGTGAGTTTGGATTTGCGCCAGCGGCGCTCTGCTCTGCGGCGGGCACGTTTTGCACAGGCAATCTCATGAGTGAGCCAGGGGGTAGGGGGGCGGTCAGGTAAAAGACGGGTTGTGGCTGGAGCATGAGTGTCCAGAAGATGGTGGAGAGTAGTATAGAATTCATCGGCAAGGTTATGTGACTTTTCAGAAAGGAGGCGGGAGGCATCAGATGAAAATGTGGAGAGGTCGATAGATTTGAGATTGCGTCGAGTCAGTGTGCGCGTGGTACGGGAAGGAGGAGAAATGTCAAGAGAACAGAGAATTGCAGACACACGCACACACACACACACACACACACACACACACACACACACACACACACACACACACACACACACACACACACACACACACACACACGCACACACACACACACACACACACACACACACACACATACCCCACACACACGAAGCCATCTGCCCACACAAGTTGTAGCAACACAAAGAATACCAAGTCATCGATCCATCTCAATATTCCCAGGCGTGCTGACCTTCCCCATTCACGAGTCAAGGACATCGTTTGGAAGCTAACACCTTAGCTTTAAAATATAAATCAACTCGGTGCAGTTTTCAGGACAGCAATATCAGTAAACTCACATCAACTCAATGAACTCACATCAACTCAATTTATTCACAGCATATCAATTTACTCGCAGCAACCCAATTTACTCATGGCAGTTTAATTCACTTGAACAAATTCAATTAACCCATATAGCTGATGCCCTGGGCCATTGCCTGGGGGATTCTCAGACTGACGAGTTATGTTGATTTTTGTGCAGTTTGCTATCAAACCAGGTTCTGTGGTTCAGTGTTTCTCCTCACTTGGAGCAGATTTGATTCAGTGGGTCTGCTAAAAGGTAAAAGTAAAGTTCATCTCATAACCCCTAGATGATAGGGGGTGAGGTGGTAAAGACCTCAACGTCTCCTTGGACCAGCATCATAATGGTGAATGTGTCTGATCATCATTATCATCAGGTGCCTTGCCGCATGGCGTTGGCGATTATGGACTTCCATCTGTCTCTATCTCTTGTTGCCTCAAGCATCTCTTCCACCCTCCTTGTCCCCAGCCACTCTGCAAATCCGTCTAGCATCTTCTCCATCTTCTTCTTTTTTTTTATAAATAATAAAAAAAATGTGTCTGATTCAGACGATAAAGTGCTAGTTTTTCAACACCTGCTTCAACTGCTAGCTGTTCATCGTGCGTCACCTCAAGTCCTCATGTAAGCGCTGGTCCTTATTGATCAATTAGTGAGTGCCACGTGTTTATACGTAAACAGTTATAGTGCACATGGTAGCTATTGTTTAGGACGGTGCGCACTAAAATACATTGAAACGTAGGCACACAAATTATATGAATAATTTGACCAGTCAGTTCTATAGCTGTAAGACAGATGGAAACAATAATATCAATCATGACATCCTTTTCTCGCACTGGACAGAGCAGCAGGGATGTTTCAGTTTTTCTCTCCTAATTTTTGTATCTGGTGTTTGTTTGTTTGTGATCTTATGCTGGACAAATGCCAGTTGGCCGAAAATTTGCGCCAGGATTATCTTGTTGTATCAAAAACGCGTTCTTATTCTTTTTTCGTGTTTTTTTTTCTGGTTCATGACATCACAGTACTTGATTGTGTGGATACCATACTGTTATTCAATTACTCATCCCTCCCATAGCATAATGGGATATTTTAGTGTTCCTATATTTGTAATTTGTGGGGCTGATATAGACTGAGTGTGATCAAAGCTTAAAACTGTGAACAAAAAGCAAGAGAACCTTTACTAGTGGCATAGAAGACGAATGGTACAAAAGGCGAGTGATATGTTTACAGCAGTCACATCTTTGCACAGTGATACAAACTCTTTTCATAAGTTTGACGGTTTCGTGCACTACAAGTCAAAAGTAGGTATGTTTCGAAATCGGTTGTGCTCCTCAACAAACGAGTCAGTTACGTACGGATGAGCATGGAATGTATGGGTGCATGGCTAAGGGACTGTGTGTCTGTTTATTTTGTTTTTATTTTTATGTACTTGATTATCATATCTGGTATTTTAGCAGCTCTTGTTTTACTTTTAACTCCGCTTTTAGAGAAAACAATTTGTTGAAGTATTTTGAACTGAACTGAACTGAATTGATTAAACAAACAGAAAAGTTTTCCTAGATTCTTTGTCACCAACTTTGATTGAACGAAAATACGGGCTGAAATTTGATCTGCTTTCTAAATCGGATTTACATTACGCTGGCCAGATTTAATGGGCGTTCTCACCACTTGTTTCTGAAACCATCACAATGGAAATGCAGCAAGCTCATTTTTGTCCTTTCTCCAGCTGACGTTTCAAATGAACCCACAAACAGGAAAACAAATTGTAATGAACTTCTGCGGGGATTCATACCAGAAAATTAAAAACAAGAAGAAAGAAAAGTAAGGCGAATTAATTTCATGAACAGAAATCTCTACAGGTATCAATTTCATTTAATTCTTTAATTGATTTTTTCATTTTTGGCATGTTTTTCTTCCTGTCCAGGAGATAATGGGGGAAATCACTCCTTGTCATTGTTGGCCAAGAGTTGTCTTTCCTTGGACATGATAGGTGAGGGGAAGGGGGTTGATGCTGTGAAATCACAGCAATGATTGCATCAGAGCTCACGACAGGATTGGATTCTAACCACCATTCACAATAAGAAAAAAAAGCAGTCCTCTGTGGTTTTCCTTTATCACGTATGTCAGATTTGGCAAGGGGCAGTAAAATTTTACGTGATCAATTCTTAGATATTTTTTCCCCTTTGTACTTTAGTTGTTTACTTGATAATTTTATGCCATTATACAGATTGAGACTAGATTGGAATAATGTTTTTTGTCACAGTGGCGTTTTATTGAATTAAATGCAGGCTATTGTCTCCATGGGAAGCATGCCACCATAGAACGGCGCCACCAATTTTTCTTCTGTTTCCTGTATTTTTGTTTAACTATGCAAAAGGATTTTTTCTACAGAATTTTGCTGATGACAACTCTTTTGTTGTGGTGGGATCTTTAACGAGCGCTAAGTACATCCCGCACACTGGACCTTGGTTTGTTGTGCGCAAGGAAAAGACTAGCACCCAGACCAGCACTCAACCTCTCATAGAGGAAGAAGGGGTGGCGGAAGAGGAACATAGGACACAGCAGCAGGGAAGTTTCAGTCTTTTTCTCATAATTTTTGTATCTGGTGTTTGTTTGTAATCTTACGCTTGACAAAGGCCAATTTGTACCTATCTTGTCTGGTTGTATTAAGTACGCGTTCTTATTCTTCTTTCGTGTTTTTTCTGGTTCATAGGAAATTTATTCACTGACAGCAAGTCAATTTACACACACAATGAATGATCAGGCCACTGACTCTGGGGGCTCTTAGAATCATGTGTTGTGTCAATTGCTATGAAGTTATCTCTCAAACAAGGTTTTGTAGATCAGAATGTCTCTGCTCTTTGGGAGCAGATTTTGACCTGGTGGCTCTCTTACACATAGTGAAATATCAGTAGTTTATTACTGCAGCAATTGGTGACCGCTCATGGTCATGGCAATTTAGTTCAGGTCTTTATGTGATTGTTATTCTTTATGATTCAGCAACTCGACGCAACATTATGCATTCATCGTTTTCGTAGACATATTGGCTATTACTAATAAGTGTGTACACAAAAAATGTACGTTGATTCACATGCACACTAACTCCACTAATACGTTATCAATTACTTCTACAGATACAGAATACATCATAAGTCACAAGTTGTGAATGACTGGAGACCATACTGATATCTATTTTCTCATTTCTTCCCTAACATAAGATTCATATCTATCTGAATTTATTTGTAACAGTACTCCTTATTCAATATGATCAAAATATATAATGATAGAGGCGAATATTGAACGATCAAGACAATAGTCTTCAGATTGGGAGGTCTGGGTTCAAAGCTGCTAGTGGCTAAATGAGGTTTTTTTTCCAGTCTTTCAGGTCAGTATAGTGCAGAGATGCTAGCCCTTGAATGGCATCATTTGTATGCACGCTTTTAAAGATCCTGTAAGCTATGTCAGTGTTCTGTGGCATATGGAAACACGAACACGTTCAGTGTGCACACCTTTGAAAACTAAATATGACAGCGTAAAAGCCAAGGCAGCAAAAGGCAATTACACGTAAAAGCCCATTTGTCTATTCAAGTGCATGTGGAGCTACAACCCATGAACAAGGAACAGAAAATCAACCATCCATCCAACCAACCAACCAACCAACCATCCAAGCAAGCAAGCAAGCAAGCAAGCAAGCAAGCAAGCAAGCAAGCAAGCAACCAACCAATCAACCAACCAACCAACCAACCATCCATCCAACCAACCAACCAACCAACCATCCAACCAACCAACCAACTAACACAATCAGCCAACCAGCCAACCAACCAACCAACCAACCAACCAACCAACCAACCAACCAACCAACCAACCAACCAACCAACCAACCAACCAACAAATAAACAAAGCAAAAAAACCAAACCAAACCAAAACAAAACAAAACAAAACAAAACCAATAGAACAAACAAAAGTACTTTCCCCTGACCCTGGACAAAACAAAACATAACAAACCATAACAAACCCCCCATCAACAAAGACACATGGAAAGAAACCCACAAATGCTATTCATGGACCCCTGTGTCCACTTTTAATCTAATCAAAACACGAGTTGACATTTTGTCTCTGTAGGGGGTTGAACCATGTCAGGCACAAATAATGGGCATTCTCATTCATTGCAGCTGAAACCATAACAATGGAAGACATGTTGGCATCATCTGTTTGTTCCTGTCTCCCTAGGTGACATTTGTATGAAAACCCACTAACAGGAGAAGTTGTAAAGTTCTAGTTATTGTTCCATGTATAAAAGGAAATTTCCGGGATTTGCAGCAGAAAATTAAAATGAAGGAGAAAAGGAAATGGAGAGAATTTGATTTTCCTGAGCAGAAGTCTCTGTATCAGTTTCATGTGATTCATTAATGGAATTTTCCAGTGTACGTTGTTTTCTTTCCCCTCTAGGAGACAATGGGGAATTACTCCATGTCACGTTTGTCAGGAGTTGTCTTTCCCTGGACACAACAGTAGAGAATGGTGGGTGTGGATTATGGACAGTGGTAGCATCATGACGTCATAAGAGGATCTGGGATACTGACCACCATCAATAACGACAACAGTCCAGTCTTTTGACTTCCTTTGTTTTTTTTGTTTTTGTTTTTTTAAAACGTATGTGATATCAGGCTTGGCAAAGGGCATGTGTAATTATATTTGACCTCACTGATTTGTGGAGGGTTTCATTCTGATTGTTTTGGTCACATGGCTGATGTTTAAGTCCATTATTTAGGATGTGTTTGTGTCAGTACAAGTCTGTAATATATTTCATGGCTAACAAGACAAGTGATAGATAAGAAAGGTGAATCTACATGTCTGAAAGATGGTCAGACAGTGGTAATACAAAACTTATACTTCAGTATAATGCAGTAATTAATTTAGCTGTCCAATCCTATATTGTTCAATGTATCATATCCAACACAGTGATTAGTTTTGTGTCCAATCCTATATGGTTCAATCTATCATATACAAATATAGATACAAATACAGTGAAACAAACAAATGTTGTTGTTACTCAGTCATTCTACTAGAAATAAAAGCATTGCATCATTCCAACAGCTTTTCTGAGTGATGGGAATGAATCTGAACTCCATGTAGTGGATGTACTTACTTAC
>CM060310.1:92125381-92132881 GCA_030674185.1 Monoplex corrugatus | reverse complement strand
ATGCAAGACTTATACGTCAGTATAATGCAGTAATTAATTTAGCTGTCCAATCCTATATTGTTGAATTTATCATATCCAATACAGTAATTAATTTTGCTGTCCAATCCTATATGGTTCAATCTATCATATACAAATATAGATACAAATGCAGTGAAACAAAACAAATGTTGTTGTTACTCAGTTATTCTACTAGAAATAAAAGCATTGCATCATTCCAACAGCTTTTCTGAGTGATGAGAATGAAATTTGAACTCCATGTAGTGGATGTACTTACTTAATACAAGTGTAAATAATCAATATTGTTAAAAGGCTAGTGGACTTCAGTTTCTCCACTCCACCCACGAGAAAAGACAGGATTGTCTGCACATGGCCCTCACATCTTTTTACAAATCGATATAACCCCCCCCCCCCCCGAGCTACAATGATAAAGTAAGTGGAATGTGGGTTACCAAACATTATGGTAATATAGCATAGATGTCATTAATGCCCAGCAATCATAGCCCCATATTTTTGTTTGTTTTCTTCCTGCTGTCGTTTTCACATATTGTTCATAAGCTCATGTATGTCCTTTCCAGTACAATATCAATCTGATGATGAAAAGTTTTAAATCAAACTTGAACTGCCCCACTTATAACCTTCTGAATTTTATATACTGTTCAGCAAATTGCATGGTTCTACTAAAAAGTAATCACTATAATTCATAGAGTTAGACGTAAATAAAAGCGTAACGTGAGGAATCTATCATCAGTAAGCAGCCACACTCTGACTTCACAGATGTTGGAATACAAAAAGTTAAAATGCTTAGAAGTTCGTCTGTCAAGTGGCTTATCTCAGCCATGGCACATTTGAACTTTTTGAAAATCAAAGTCTATGATGAACATTTCTTGTCCTCATTATGCCAGTAATATTTCTGACCATACGAAGATAGTGTGAAGCAGGAACCCTGAACATTGGTTAATTCGTTACTGACATGCCCTTTCGAACTACTCAAGCCATGAGGCCCAGAGACTGATGCAAAATTGTTATTCCAATAATCCCTCATGGACCTATGAAAACATGACAGCTGTAAGTCAGGACTTGGCTGACAGCTTCAAGTCTTTAGAGAAATCGTGCCAATTGACAACAACGAGAATTTAATCTCTAGTAAAGTGTAGCGTTTTGGTACATTACAGTACCATGTCTTTTTTTGTCTCTTTCCATTGTCTCGGGAATTAAAGAATTTCGTTATTCAGTTTTTTTTAACAACACTGATTGCACTGACTGCAGAGGAACTTACTGTTGCTGAAATGTTAAAATATTTTACGTTTTCTACTGTGCGTTTAATTTCAGTATTGTAATTAATCAAGTCCATAGCACATGTCAGAAAAATGGCCACTCTTATTTGGAATTGAACCATTCTGCTTCCCACTCTCTACCCTCATTTATTTCTGCCCCCATCTAATCTCCATCCTCCTCACCCCTCCTATGCATACACACACCATCACTATCTCTTTACCCCTCCTTAATCTCTCTCTATCAGCTGATTTAATAGATGGAATTCTCTGATGGCATATGTCAACACTGCCAACAGGGCTGTCCTTTCTCTCTCTGCACGTGCAGGGAGCCCAGACATGTGCAGTACAGCATGAGTGGCACGTGCCACAGACATGATACCTGGCTCGTTCCAGGCACGTCAGAGAAATACAGACAATGTTTGTTGATGTGTTCAGAATGTTGCCAATTTTTTCATTCCCTCACTGTATCCATTGATGTTAGCTGGGGGACAGGGTGAGGGAATGAAATGGTTGGTGGTAAAGCAGGGAGGGGCTGAGTGAGAGTTTTATGAGGTAGGTAACATAATAATAATAATAATAATAATAATAATAATGTTTATTTGTATAGCGCATATTCCATATAAAAACATGCTCACCAGCGCTTTACATTTCGCAAGAAAGGCAAAAGGTGATAAAAAATGTTCACAATTACATACACAATAAGATAACAACAAACATTAAAGCTATACAAGTAAGAAGACACATAAGAAACCACAGAATATTAAAATTTAAACACTGACTTATGTAATGAAGAAAGATTAACAGATTTTTCATATGAATAAAGAGGCATACTGTGTTTATATATTGCTGCGTGTGTGTGCTTGCGTACGTGTGTGTGTGCGTGCGTGTGCGTTGCTGTGCGCGTGTGTTTGTAAGAATGTGTGTGTGTGTGTGTGTGTGTGTGAGAGAGAGAGTGTGTGTGTGTGTGTGTGTGCGTGTGCTATGTTTGCATGCGTGTGTGTGTGTTTATGCATGAAATAGTTGTACATAAAATTATAATCAATATTTTGAATGAAGATAAAAACAGAAAAATTCTAATCCATATACAGGAAAAACATTACAACTTCAGTATTACAGCATTAATACCTTGACAATCAAAATTCCTCACAAATTATGAACTATTCGCATATCATACATCACAATTTACATACAAACAAAGATTTGAAAAAGTTTCTTAAAGTATTTCAGTCTCTTTCCCACTCAATTTCTCCCCTATCCCTTCCTCAGCTGTACACATACAGTGATACACACACATGCTCACTCAAGCACACACACACACACACACACACACACACACACACACACACACACACACACACACACACACACACACACACACACACATACACACATGCACGCACACACACACCTTGCTCTATAGGCCCTTATACAAAATACTGTTATACAGGCAGGAGAGATTAGTCTGATGACAGACTTGCAAACTAAGGCTCTTCAGGTTAGATGAGTTTGAAAGAGGTGGGTTTTCAGGTGCCGTTTGAAGGTTGAGAAACACTTAGTTTTTCTGAGAGACAGTGGTAGAGAGTTCCATACATTTGGGCCAAAGACAGAGAAAGATTTTTTACCAAAGGTGTCTAGAGAGAAGCGAGGAACAGTCAACAGTGAGGTGTCAGAAGAGCGGAGCGTTCGAGAAGGTTTGTAACCCTGCAGGAGGTTGGCAAGATAGGATGGCATGTTCTCGTGATAGATACACTGAAAGCAGAGACAGGCAACTTTATATTGAATCCTAGCCTTTACCGGGAGCCAATGAAGTGTTCTAAGCAGAGATTTTGCACTCTCACGCCTGGGCTTGCGGAGAACAAGGCGAGCCGCGTAGTTCTGTATGCGCTGAAGTTTAGATAGTTGATTGTCATGGAGACCTGCGAATAGAGAGTTACAATAGTCCAGTCTAGATAGTATGAAAGAGACAGCAAGCTTGTTGGTAGCATCAGTGGAAAGGAAGGAGCGAATCTTACCAATTCTGCGTAGCTGATAGTACAGAGTACGGCACAACTGTTTGACATGGGCTTCCATACACTGGTCTAGTCCTGCTTTTTTGTGAGTCAGGGACAGAAGTCGTTTAGGTGATGGTTCTGTGCAGGCCATTACAGTAAAATGATGAAACTGTTTAAATAAAATCAAGTGATTAAAAGAATTAACTGTTGAGTGCCAGAGACTGAGTGACTCTTTTGTGAGACAGACAATGAAGACTGTCACAGTCTCCTCGTCAATGAGTCACAGAGAGATTTATGATAATTGATGGAATGGTATTATCACAAAAATACTTCTGATTCACAAATAACCAGAGACACACAGTCTGGGCCACGTGTTATGCATCACCACAAACAAGAGACCATTTGCCATCACAGTCTTGGATATGGTAGGAAATGAATGCTTACATTTCCCAATACCCTGACAAAACAACAGTTGTCATCACTAGAGTTATTTATACGTTTTTGGAAAGCTGTTTGTAGATGGCATTTGTCAATGCAACTGAGAAAGAGAGAGAAAGAAAGTGAGGGAAGGGACAGAGAGAAGAACAGAATGAACAAGAGAGAGAGAGAGAGAGAGAGAGAGAGAGAGAGAGAGAGAGAGAGAGAGAGAGAGAGAGAGAGAGAGGATGTTTAAGATGACTATGGCTTTAATGAATTATTTGGCTTTCTGTTTGATTCTAATTCTACACAATAAAATACATTGTTATTCATTGAACAGGCAAACATAAGTAATGAACTGTGAGAAGCTGATATTTTGTATTCATGATTTACCCTTAAGTGAACACATAAACAACTAGGAAAGAATAATGCGAGTCATAACAAAAATCACTCTTCTTAGCTTTGTCAAGCCTCCCAATAAATAACTGACTGATAAGATCCAAAGCCAGATCTTGCCTCTTCCCTGCCAACAGAACGTTCTGATAGATCTGCAGCCATGATGGATAGCAAACACTTCAATGGACTTCAAAGGGGGCAGAGAGATAAGAAATTAAAGCCTGAACATGCCTAAAGATTACTGCCAGTTTCCAGTCTTCTGCCATGTCCATTTCTGCTGTCAGGTGTGAGTAGCCCCGCGCTTACACAAACTAATCACGTGACAAGCATTGGAGGGGAGGGGGGACACAGGAAGGCAGAATGACAGTAATGTCAGGGAAACAGACGCATGCAATAAATATATTGCAATAATAAGGTCCAGCCTGCCAGGTTATGTCATTTTCTTTACAATTTCTACATACACCTGTTTTTATTATGTGAGAAAATATAATGGTCAAACCATGCTTATAATCTGTCTTATCTCCCAAAGAATAGACATCAGAAAAACACTCACCAAGACAATGCAGCATTACTTTTGTTTAAAATAGATTAACTACGTCTTGTTCTCAAGAGATCCAAGTCTGTCTTGAATCTTGTTTTACTTTTCGTGGGGTTTGTCATCTTCCCACCTTGCCATTTGGCTTGTAAACAAGTTAACTGATGACTGGGTACGATTGGGTTATGCGACACATGGATAGCCCCCTCCCCTTTGCTTGATGACATGACAATCAGGTGACATCAGGACCTTGGGAGCTGATTGTCCAGAGAGTGGCTAGGTATTGGTGCTCTGGGTCCCATCTGCACCCTAGAGGAGTTCTAGTTAATTAATAGGGACAATAGATACGTGAGCACTGAAATTTCTTTTAACTTTCACCACACTTCCTAAAACCTAGTGGTGTACTGTGTACTCCATTCAACTCTGCCAGATTTCTTTTTCTTTTTTAAGCACTCAACAAATCCATCTGTAACATTTACGTTCCTCTAAACAACTAGAAAACTTCTTGTGTAGTGTACATGTATACCTCTACAAGAATTTTCTCCTGAAGATCTCATGGCTTGGGTTGACTTGTAGATATCCTGTTGCCATTTTGCTCGTCCAGCCAATTTCGAACATGGAGTAAAAGAAATACTATATGTGACAATGGCCTGTCTGAATGTGAAATACAAAGACTTGCTTGACCTGCAAAGCATTTGTTATACATACGTTCTACAAAAACTTTTGTTGCCACTCATGTAGCTGTTTGGACTTGATGATAGTCCTTACCGTCACATAGGGTGTGTACTTAAAAGGAACAGACTGGTCAATAAAAGAAGAAGAAGAAAAGAGAAGAAGAAGAAGAAAGAAGAAGAAAAGAAGAAAGAAGAAGAAGAAGAAGAAGAAAAAAAAAAAAAGAAAGAAGACGAAGAAGAAGAAGAAGAAGAAGAGAGAGAAGAAGAAGAAGAAGAAGAAGGAGGAGAAGAAGAAGAAGAGAAGAGAGAAGAAGAAGAAGAAGAAGAAAGAAGAAGAAGAAAGAAGAAGAAGAAGAAGAGAAGAAGAAGAAGAAGAAGAAGACGAAGAAGAAGAAGAAGAAGCAGAAGAAGAAGAAGAAGAAGAAGAAGAAGAAGAATCCACACAAAATTTATACCTGCTAAACACACACACACACACACACACACACACACACACACACACACACACACACACACACACACACACACACACACACACACACGCACACACAACACACACACACACACACACACGCACGCACACACGCACACACACACACGCACATTTTTACAGGCACTATACTCACACAGCTTTCACTGCACACAAACTGTGGCAATACAAAATGCGCTCAGTTTTAGCGGCCCATCAACAATGCTTTACTGCAAACTTCCCAATTCACAGGCCAAACACGATGTTTATTAGCAAAACACTCCCACTTCAATATAAATGTCACTGGGCATGACCATGAAGACAGCAACTGAATTTACCCAGAAGAATTCAATTTACCAGCAGAAACTGAATTTTCCAACAGCAGCTGTATTTATCCATACATTTTTTGCTTGAGTCTTTTCTCAAAGCATTCTGTGAGTCACGAATTGTGTCCACTTTTGTGCAAATAGCTTTCAAACTATGCTCAGTGACTCAAAATGTCTTCGCCATTGTTTTGAGAGTTTGATTTATGTCTTGTATAATCATGTAATGTTAGTGGGTATTTTAGTTGGATGCTTTCTGTCTTGTGCGTGGTCAGTTCAAGTCGTTGTGCGAGTTTTGATCCTCATGATCGAGTCACTGAATTCTGCATTATCTGTATAGACGTCTTGGCTCATGTTAAAAAGTGTCTACAATTTAAGACTACTGCATTCTAAGGACAATATTGTACAGAGGGCTGAAGTGAAGACCAAGGCTAACATGTTTAAGAAATTTAAGTAATATGTTGGTTCACTTTAAGGTGAGTATTTGACCCTAGCTAGTGAAATGCTGTAAGTTCAAGCCAGCGAGTTGTTGTTATTGTGTCTAAAGGTTGATCTGAACGTCACCATAACCTTCATTGTGAAAATAGTTGAAAATCCTACATGAAAAGAATCACCACTTGAAGTTTGCGTTGACACATGAATATTTTAATGCTGAGGCCTGTAGTGTAAGAAAAACACAACAGGATAGCATCCAATGTATGAATAATTATGAGGCTTTCTTCTTTGCACTGGACGCATTATAAATATTGATCTTGAACAATTGAACAAAATAATGAAAAGTCTATGTAGATATACTGAATATTGTGTGTGTGTCTGTCTGTCTGTATATATCTCTCTCTCTCTCTCACACACACATGGACACACACACACACACACACACACACACACACACACACACACACACACACACACACACACACACACACACACACACACACTCTCTCTTCCATTCACACGAAAACACCATAAATCTTATGACCACAAATATGCGAAATCAAATCTTCCAATTAACAAAGCCAACCAGAGTATGAGCAGTTCCCATTCACGAAGCCTGGCTCCAGGGCATGTTTCACAGAAATAGACGCAGCTCGTGCATCTGACAATCCCCAGAGACAAGAGCCCAGGCAATGATTGTGTGGGTAAATTGAATTGTTGTCGAAAGCGTTCAACGACATTTTTACTGAAGCAAAAACGTTTGTGGATAAAGATCATGCTGCATTGTGAATAGAGGGGTTGAAAGGTGACTACAGTGAATGAGAGTTTTTGATTTAGGTGTTATACGTTTGTTTATTTATTCTTTGAAAACGAATTCATGACAATCAAAGTGGTTTTGTGTGTGTATGTGTGTGTGTGTGTGTGTGTGTGTGTGCGCGTGTGCGTGCGCACTCGTGTGTGTTTGTATATGTGCGTGTTTGTGCATA
>CM060310.1:92117881-92120381 GCA_030674185.1 Monoplex corrugatus | reverse complement strand
AATCCTGAACATTGGTATAATTTTGTTGCTGACATGCCCTTTTGAATTAATCAAGCCAATATCACAACAATCCCTTATGGACCAATGAAAACATGACAGCTGTAAGTCAGGACTTGGCTGACAGCTTCAAGTCCTCAGAGAGATCGTGCCAGTTGAGAACAACGAGAATTTAATCTCCAGTAAAGTGTAGCGTTTCAGTTCACTACATCGCTACATCTCTTTCATTTCTTTCGATTGTCTTGGGAATTAAAAAATTGCATTCTTCCATTTTTGAGATAACACTGATTGTATTGACTGCAGAGGAACTTACTGTTGCTGAAATGTTAAAATATTTTACGTTTTCTACTGTACGTTAATTTCAGTATTGTAATTGATCAAGTCCATAGCACATGTCAGAAAAATGGCCACTCTTGTTTGGAATTGAACCATTCTCTTTTCCACTCTCTACCCTCATTTATTTCTGCATTTCTCCATCCTCCTCACCCTGCTGTGCATATACACACCTTCACTATCTCTTTACCCCCTCCTTAATCTCTCTCCTATCGGCTGATTTAACAGATGGAATTTTCTGATGCCATATGTCAACACTGCCAACAGGGCTGTCCTTTCTCTCTCTGCACGTGCAGGGAGCCCAGACATGAGCGGTACAGCATGAGTGGCACGTGCCACAGACATGATACCTGGCTCGTTTTCAGGCATGCCAGAGAAGTAGAGACACTTTTGGTGATCCCTTGAGAATGTTGCCAATGTTTTCATTCCCTCACTGTATCCATTGATGTTAGCTGGGGTACAGGGTGAGGGAATGAAAGGGTTGGTGGTAAAGCAGGGAGGGGTTGAGTCAGATTGGGAGTTTTATGAGGTAGCTGACATACACTGGTCTAGTCCTGTTTTGAGTGAGTCACGGACAGAAGTCATTTAGGTGATGGTTCTGTGCAAGCCATAACAGTAAAATAATGAAAATGTTCTAATAAAATCAAGTGATTGAAAGAATTAATCGTTGAGTGCAAGAGACTGAGTGACGCTTTTGTGAGACAGACAACAAAGACTGTGACAGTCTCTGCTTCAATGAGTCACAGACAGACATGATAATTGACAGAATGGTATTATGACAAAGGTGCTTCTGATTCACAAACAGCCAGAGACATGCAGTCTTGGCCACGTGTTATTCATCTCCACAAACAAGAGACCATTTTCCGTCACAATCTTGGATATGGTGGAAACTGAATGTTTACATTTCCCAATACCCTGACAATACAACACTTGTCATCACTAGAATTATTTATACGTTTTTGTAAGGCTGTTTGTAAATGGCATTTGTCAATGCAACTCACAAGAGAGAGAAAGACAGGGACGGAGGGGGAGAGAGAGAAGAACAGAATGAACAAGAAGAGAGAGAGAGAGAGAGAGAGAAAAGAGGAGAGAAAGAGAGAGAGAGAGAGAAAGAGAGAGAGAGAGAGAGAGAGGGGGATGTTTAAGATGACTGTGGCTTTACTGACTTATTTGGCCGTCTGTTTTATTCTAGTTCAACACAATGAAAATAAAATGTTATTCATTGAACAAGCAAACATAAGTAATGAACTTTGAGAAGCTGATATTTCTGTATTCATGAGATACCCTTCAGCAAACAGATATAATTCAAATTCCCTTTATAGTTTTGATCAGGAGGAAACACGTTAAAAGGAAAAGAAGAAGAGGAAAAGGAAAAAAGAAAGAAAACTAGCAAAGAATCACGTGAGCCCATACAAAAATCACTCATCTCAGCTTTGTCAAACCTCCCAATAAATAACTGACTGATAAGATCCAAACCCAGATCTTGCCTCTTCCCTGGCAACAGAACGTTCTGATAGATCTGCAGCCATGATGGATAGCAAACACTTCAATGGACTTCAAAGGGGGCAGAGAGATAAGAAATTAAAGCCTGCACATGCCCAAAAGATCACTGCCAATTTCCAGTCTCCTGTCATGTCCATTTCTGCTGTCATGTGTGAGTAGCCACGCTCTTACGCAAACTATTCACGTGACAAGGAATTGCAAGGGGGATGGGAGAGGAAGACAGGAAGGCAGAGTGGCAGTAATGTCATGGAAACAGCCGTATGCCAGAACGATATTGCAATAATAAGGTCCAGCCTGCCAGGTTATGTCATTTTCTTTTCAATTTCTACATACACCTGTTTTTATTATGTGAGAAAATATAATGGTCAAACCATGCTTATAATCTTTCTTATCTCCCAAACCACAGATATCAATAAAAACCACTTACCAAGACAATGCAGCATTAATTTTGTCTACAAATTGTACTCATGAGATCCGAATCTGTCCTTAATCTTGTTTTGCTTTTCCTGGGGTTTGTCATCTCCCCACCTTGCCATTTGGCTTGGAAACAAAATAACTGATGACAGGGTACGAATGTGTCATGCAACACAATAGACTCCCCCCCCCCCCCGTTGCTTGATGAAATGACTATCAGGTGACATTGGAAGCTTGGGAAGCGATTGTCCAT
>CM060310.1:92107881-92112881 GCA_030674185.1 Monoplex corrugatus | reverse complement strand
GCAGCACATGAAGACTTGTCTGAGTGTGATGATTCCCCTTTAAACAAACCACCAGCTCTTTGTGATCATAGCTTTTAGGGAGTTTGTTTTTTATAAAAAGATGTGTGAAGCGGAGGTAATGGCTATCACCGTTAATCTCAGCTGAAATCAGAGAAAATGGGAGAATTATCAGCCCAAGAGATTGCTTCCTTTCTGGCATTGAAAACAAAGCTTGTTAGCGGGAGAACTGATTGAACTTAATCTTCTGATTCAGGAAGGAAAAAGAAAACAAACTGAGGGATAACTACCAGACTGCTGTATCTACTTTCTTCTATGATATATGACTCTGGAAAGTTACCCTCGAAATATGACGAAGAGGATTCTGTGTGGAACATACTGAGCTTGGAAAGGAGATTAAATTCATGTGCGATGATCATTATATTAATTTCCTGTAGATATTAACCAATTTGCTCATATTGTTATATTTATGTCGAATTCAAGGAGATAGCTAGAATTATGTAACGCGGAATAGAATGTAATCCTGACATTGCCAGTTGCATTTGTCACTACTGAGCTGTGCAGCTGGCATCTTCTGATATTTCTGCACATTTGTTTGCTGGGCTGCTTGATAACACTACCCTGAAATTTCTGCACATTTGTTTGCTGGGCTGCTTGATAACACTACCCTGAAATTTCTGCACATTTGTTTGCTGGGCTGCTTGATAGCATTACCCTGAAATTTCTGCACATTTGTTTGCTGGGATGCTTGATAACACTACCCTGAAATTTCTGCACATTTGTTTGCTGGGCTGCTTAATAATGCTACCCTGAAATTTGAGTGGATTATTAGAATTTAAATATTTAATGCAGCGCTGCTATGGGTTTGATAATTCTTTTTGCATCATATGGAGAAATAAGAGCGTCAGTTTGATGTGCTCTCATCGATGAATAATAATCATAATGATGATGACGTTAATAGTAATAATAATAATAATAATGATAATAATATACTACTACTACTACTACTACTACTAATAACAACAACAACAACAACAACAATAAGAACAACAATAATAATGATGATAATAATAATGATAATAATATAATATTATTTAATAATAATGATAATGATATAATAATAATAATACAAATAATAATGATGATGATGATGACGACGACGACGATGATGATAAAACAACAACGACAATACAATAATAATAGTAACAATAATAATAGTAAAATAATGATAACAGTAATGATAATGATAATGACGACGATAACGACGATGCTGTTGCTGAAGATGATGGTGATGATGATGAAGATGATGAAGAAGATGACGACGACGACGACGAGGACGACAACGACGACGACGACGATGATGATGAGATAATAATAGTAATATAGACGCTGGGAAAACGAGCGAAATTTGGCTTGGATGCAGAAAACATTCAGATATTGAATGCATGCAAAACTTTTTTTATTGATTGGAATCCATCACAACTCAGAATCCTTGGAATATTCTTCACGAATACATGACGAAAGAGACTGTGAAACGATTATAATGAAAATATAGCAAAAATAAAAATTCTTTTTAAGACATGGATGAAAAGGCAAATAACATCACATGGCAGGGTTGCTGCATTGAAATATGTAATTCTTTCAAACAAATACATTTATAAATTATGCTCCCAAACCTTCTAGAAATTTATCACGAATTTACAAGAAATGTGCTATACTTTTGTTTGGAAAAATAAAAGAATCAACAATAAAACTGTGGCAAAAATTACCAATAAAGGGAGCCTAGGTCCTCCAAAGCTAAAGAAGTATATTTCAGCTTTGAAACTTTCTTGGCTAAGGAAATTTAGGAGGTACCACCCATAAATGGAAAAATATTATACGTACAAATTATCCATTTACAAAAAAGGTTTGAACTTTCCGGTCACGTTTTTTTATGCATTTAAGACTTTCTACTATAAAGTAAAGCTTAGCAATACATATGAAGTTCTTGCGTAACCCTTATGTTACAACGAAGACATATACATAATAATATGTAGATCGGATAACGTTAAATAAGACATACATAATGCATCACCAAAGGCTTCTGTCGTGTCCAGAACTTTTCTAGCAGATAATGGTAAATTCCTATCATGGGAAGAACTCAAACAAAAGCATTATGTACATATAGATGTTATTACATATTTAGGGTGTAAGCTTGCAGTTACAGATTTGATAGCAAACAGCAGCATTACTGTAAATGATAATATAATAATTGATATGAATACTGCCTTACGAAAGCTGTTCTCTTTTATTAAATATAAATATTATGGTAAACTAATTGGGGATGACACAAAACCACACTGTTGTGATAAATGGAAAAGAAAAGTTAGTAAAAATATGAACTGGAATTCATGTTTCTTCAAAGCAAAAAAGATAAAAGATGCCAGAATGAAATAGTTTTAAATTAGAATAATACGCCGAATTGTAGGAACTCATGCCATTCTTCAAAAAATGGGATTAATGAATATTAAAATACGCAGCTTCTGTAATCTTGTAAGAGAAAGTTTTGAACGCCTTTTTTGAAATGTGAAATCAGTCCCTTCTTTTCGCAGATGGCCGAAAGTATGCTCAACACTTGAATGTAAAACGACTTCAAATGTAAGGATTAATCAGGTTATAGTTCTTTTTGGCATACACACACACACACACACACACACACACACACACACACACACGCACACGCACGCACGCACGCACACACACACACACACACATACACACACACACACACACACACACACACACACACACACACACACACACACACACACACACACACACAATGTTCACACTCATGTTGTATTTTGATTTCATTTTTTTCTGAGCACTAGTTGTACTCATACAAGATAAAACATTATCAACCCAATGTAAATGATTTTAAGAAGCAGCTACAGTCAATGTTCCTAGTAGAAGAGTAAACACAAAAACTAATTGTGATCTTACGCACTTTTCTGCCGAGTGGCACCATCACAAACGTCTATTTCTTGAACGATAACTTTAGGTTACATTGTTTTCTTCATTTTTCTTTTTTTTTCATTGTAACTTATTAGTAAAGTCTACATGTGTGAAGATATTTCAAACTTAAATCGATTTGATTCTCCATTATCTATATACCAGAAGTCAGTGTGTGCTAGAAGGACAATTACATCAGAAGGCTGCACGTAACAAAAAGTGTTCTTCATTTTTCTTGAAAAATATATATACAAAAATTATGCACCACACACAAATAGGACAAAACCACTCACTTAAAAAACGCACAACGTTTCGGCCACACCGGCCCTTGTCAAGTGCGCTGTATCTCCTTGCTTCGCCTTCAAAAAGTGTCCTGATACAGATTTAATTCGATTCACACCATGCAGTAGATGTTTTGCTGATGCTGAATGCTAGGTTATGTAGAAACGTTACAGTCGGATAAAAACACGAAATGAAAACACTTCTGATTTCTTGAATCCCCATGTCTACCATCGACTTTATAACGAAGGCTCGGTCGACAAGTTCACAGGTTATTCTCTTATTTAAGAAAGTTTTTGTAATGCATAGCACAACAGTAATTGCTGATGTTGTTAACCTCGACAGAAACCAAAGAAAATGGAAGAATGCTTAGACTCGAATTTCCGCTTTCATCTTGACATGTAAAACAAAGCTTGTCAATGAGAACGAGTCAAAAGTAATCTTCTAATTTTGGAGGATTAAGGATAATATATGAAAAAACTTGAAACCAGAATGTGGAATGATCCAATTCTTCAGCACAAATCGCTATATTAAATTCCTGTTAGATATTTATTCAAACTGTCTTGTTACCATAGTTTTACGTGATGTCAGGACGAAGCTGGGATCTGGGATCCATCTTCATCATCATGTGTCTCGCCGCATGGCGTTGGCAATCATAGCCTCCATACGAATCCATCTTTTGTTGCTGCAAGTATATCTCCTACCCCTTCTGTCCTCACCCACTCTGCAAAGTTGTCTAATGTTTTCTCCCTGGGTCTACATGGCGCTCTTTTCCCCTCTGGCTTTCCTATTGTGACTAGGTGCTCAAATTGCTCATGCCTTATATAACCCTATAAACGTGGCTTGTGTTTTCATAATCTTCTTCATTAATGTTCTTTTTGTGTTTACTTCTTTCAAGACTGTTTCGTTTGTTTTCTTTGCTGTCCATGGGATAATTAACATTCTTCTTAGAAACCACATTTCAACTGTTCAGTCTTGTTCTGACTTTGCTTCTTGGTTGCCCAGGCCTCGCATCCGTATAATAATATTGGCTCTATAATTATAACACTGAAGAACCGCTTTCCTGATGTTAATTGAAATGGCATTTGTTGGTAAGAACGCTTTTCCTTTCATTGAATGCTGTTTTAGGTTAGCCAAATCTGCTGGCTATTTCTAATATGCATCTGCCATCCGGCGAGATGACAGTTCAAACTGGGATTACACCGAGTACTATGCAGTAAATGACTATAATTCATGATTACACTGCCCGCTCGCCTGTCACTGCTGCTTGCCACCTGGCCGTTGTACACTGCATTGCTTTGCTAAGCTGCCTGAATACACTACACTAAAATGTGGGCGATTTATTAAAAGCTGAAGTGGTTCAGGTACTGTTTAGATTTTGACATTTATTTTGCAAAATGAACAAAAATAAATATGGCAGCTTAATGTGCTGTCATCAGTTGTTGCCGTTGTTAGTAAAATGTGGAATCAGAAGCAGAGAATGGTAGTTGTTCATTGGTCGGTAATAGAATTGAATATTTAGTGAGCAAAGATCTTTACATTTCGCCAGGGCACAGTTTTAGTTTTTCTTTGTCAAGATAATGTCTCCGCGCTTGGAATGAATGCCATATGCACTACACAAGTGCCACGTGAAAAGTGATCATAGCTCAAGCCTTAAACTTGCACATCAACTCACGAGCTGTCCAGGTCCTGAGGTCCTACCTAACCTTTGTTTTACATAGCCTACTTTTTTA
>CM060310.1:92097881-92102881 GCA_030674185.1 Monoplex corrugatus | reverse complement strand
ATTCTACTTCAACGTATTTGTGATTGCTGGTATAACATTACTTACCAGTAACTCTCTATTCATTAAAACGGACAACATGAGACGGTTTTTGTAGACATGAGTTGAAAATGTAATCATTGAAATAGCACAAGCGTGCTGACCTCCCTTTAGGAAAAAACGCAACAGTGGTAACCTCCCTTCTTTCACTATGACAGACAAACCATTCACAGAAGGTGATATGAAGAACAGAAAGTTAATCAAGTCACGTCGCTTTCTGTGCCCCCTTCTACAAGTGGCGGGGTGTGAAAGAGTCTGGGCTGACACTGAATTGTGTCAAAAGGAGTAAGGCCAGTCCTCTCTCCCCAAGTATGATGATATTGTCAGTCAATGTAATATCAATAATTCTGTCGCTCCTGGACTTCAACTATTGACTGCTCTGAAGTCATTTGACGTCAGCTCCTGTTCCTATGCAAGTGCGTGTATCTGTGATCTAATCACTAAAAGCTTTGTTCTTTTAAGGTTTGGTTACTTGGTTGACTGGTTATTTGACTAGTAATTTTGCTGCTTATTACTTGATTTGCTGCCTGGTAATCTGGTCACTGGTAGCTTATTTAGCTTTACAAATATAGCTTGGATATTTTTCAAGTAATTCAAACAAAAATTTTTAAGATACAATGAAAGTAATATTCTTGTAGTGTTAGCCTTTTGACATAGTTCCCCATCAGTTCTGGAACCTCTGCTTTTTTATTTGATATTATTCTTTATCGTAACCTTGCCATATATCCATTGAAGTATATACTGCTCACTCACAAATTGTGTTGAGTATGACATGGGTAAGCAACAGTCGGGATTGTGCTCACTAAACGTTTAGGCTTGTCTGTTCATATATACAAGTCAGTCACTTCTTATTGTATCAGACACTTGCTTGAAGTTGTTAAAAATTTCATTTACAAAGAATTGAACAGTGAATTCAAACGTTTCAAACAATAATGTCATATTAAAGAAAATCCTGGAACAGCCAACCATAGTTCAAAACAGATGCCCATTCACAACTCCTTATTAAACCTAACCAGGTTTTTTGGTTTTCGCTATAATCTGCATTTGTAATGTGTGCAAGAAAAGACATTTTGTTATTTTCTCGATGTATATCTCTATAACGTTCGAATTTGTGTGAAATCACTGGTACCAAGGCTGTCTCTTGGAAATGCTTAGACAACTACTGAAGATAATAAAACACAAAGAGGGTTTTGTATTCCTAAACATCTTTTCTTCTCAGAGTTAATATACTCAAAGCGTTCGGTAATGGTTAGACAGCTAAAACATTCCTGGCAGTTATTTACTTAACATCTACACATCGTTTTTCTTCTCAAAGTTAATGTGCAAAAACCCATTTGATAATTGTTTAGAAAGAGATAAGAGATATCCGAGCAGCTGTGTACTCAACATTTACATGTACATCTCAATGCCTCACTCTGTGTGTATTTGTGTTGGATCATCGCATTCAGGGTGGTTACCTTTGTGCTCATCTTTTTTTCGTTCCATTTTCTATGCCACCTTAATGGCTACAGAAACAGGCACACATTTTTTACATTGCTGTGATGATGATGTCGATGAGGATGATAATCATGATACTATAGAGTTCCATCTAGGATTGAGTCTGCGTAACAGGGCTGTACTCTACGCTTACTGTCATAATATATCCTGGCGTCAACCAGGCCCGAAAGATACAGACATCTGCGGTGTTGGTCAGAAAAATTGAGCAACATCCTCAATGACGCATCCGTGAAGTGGATGAGACTCAACTGTGTGGTCCCAGTCCTTCCAATGAGAGCATAGACACCCAATTTTGGGTAGTAGCCGGTTAGAGCCGAAAAATCCCACAATGATTTTTGAAGAGACTGATGGGGATTCGAACCCACAACCTTCCAGTCGGTAATCAGTTGCGTTAACCACTACACCACGGCAACTGGTTCACTCTGTGCACACTTGTCCTTTTCAAGTCACATCACCTACTTTGAATGAAACATGTAACTGCTAGCCCTATGTTCCCTCACGTACCCTCCGCTCTGCCTCCGATCCTCTGACTTTTCGCTTTCCATGCACTAAGCTCAATACCTATGGTCCACGAGCCTTCTCCTGGAACAAACTTCCTCTCTCAGTCTGTCAGCAACCTACTTTTGTCTCCTTCAAGTCCGCTCTCAAAACTCACCTTTTCTCCTCTGCATAAAATCCTGACCTCACTCAACCCCCTCTGCAGCCTGACTCCGCTCGGAGTGGAATCACATTGTAATATATATTTGTATGTAATATGCTCTCTATAATTTTCCATTGCTTTTATTCTTTGTCCCCATTTATAGCCTGTGTGTGTGTGTGTGTGTGTGTGTGTGTGTGTGTGTGTGTGTGTGTGTGTGTGTGTGTGTGTGTGTGTGTGTGTGTGTGTGTGTGTGTGTGTGTGTGTGTGTGTGTGCATGCGTACGTATGTGTCTGTTCAGCGCTTAGATTTGATTTCTATCAAGATTTTGCGCTATATCAATACTGTAATTATTATTATTATTATTATTATCCCTCTGAGTGAGCATGAATAAACTGAGAGTCTGAACACTTCTGTCTCTCAAAACCTGGTTTAAGAACAAAACAGAAATGGATGCAGCTTGTGATCTCAAGAGTCTCCCAAGTGAAGGACCAAAGCTATATTTGTGTGAATAAAGTGAGCTTCTGCAAGTTAATTGACTTGATGTGAGTAAATTGAGTTGCCCGATTTGATGGCTGTGCCAAGCGACATTTGGAGATGTGTTTGCCAATACACTTCTGTGCTACACTTGTCAATGGGGAAGATTGGGAATGGGGGTGGACGCAAGACATATGGATTAAATCCAGTAAAACCAGTGTTTCTACACAGAGCAAATGTAAAAGAAGAATTCCGGGACAAACAGGAATCCTTTAAAACTACATCATTCATTTAAACCACAGAACCAACCATTGGAGATATGTTCATGGTTGAACCAGCAGAACAGTAAAGAGAAAAACACATCTTAATGATGGTTTTGTGATGTTGGAACATCGCGTCTGCAAGAACAGCAAAAAAACTTAAAAGACTCCAAATTGAATTATCTAACCCCTTTGTCAAATAAGGAGTTTCATTGGATATATTGATGACGGGGTTTGTACGTATAGAGTGTCTTCTTTAGAGGAACGTATTTGTATGTGTTTATGAATGTAATGTGTGTGTGTGCATGTGTGTGTGTGTGTGTGTGTGTGTGTGTGTGCGCGCACGCGCGCGCGCGTGTGTGTGTGTGGGTGCGTGCATACATACGTGTGTGTATGTGTGCATAAAATGTGCTCTTAAAATATCTTGTTTCCAGTGACATTTTAACGTACAAACTCTCTAAATGCAACACATGTAAGAAGTCAACACCACCAGTCTTACATTCCCGCTAAATAATAATTGTAGCGTGCTACTGCTTTTCTTCATCCCTCATTGAGTTCAATAAATACTTTTACTTTTATTGATGTTGTGATAAATCATTTAAGACATTCCTTGAGATGTGCTAAAAGACACACAAAAAATGTAGTCAGATCATCGAACGTCTGTTCCCAACTTCTACTTAATGATCACAAAATGAATTGCATCTTCTTTATCGGTTTTTCTTTATACGAAACAAGAAAACTAAGTATTTCTGTAAACCTCATGGAAATCAAAGAAAACGCAAAAATAATTATCCTGAAGTTTTTCTATGACATTTTAAACAAACTTGGCAAGAAGAAAGAAGCTATTGTTTTCCAATTCCAAACAGAAACAAAGTGAATCCTTGGCAGAACATCCACAACGCCTGGTGGCCAAAGCTGGGAGATGGAAGGGAGAGCTTTCTTGAACACAGATCTTTGCGTAAATTTCGCTGTGATCCAGTGTTAATTAAACTTTCAGACAGCCATGTTTTTCTTCCTGTTTATTCAATCTGACAATTGACAGTTAATTTCCATTCTAGTTTGGGCATTTTTACACGTTTTTTGTTAGTGTTACTGTCACCTTAAATTGGGATATTACCCTTTCAACGGACACAAAGCAAATGACAGTCTGCTTTGATCAGAATGTTAGTTTCGTTATTTAAATCTGAAAATAAGTGTGAAAACGTTCTTTACATAACAAGATGTTATCTACACATGCATGTATTACTACGTGGAGGTCAGTCAATGAATCACAATGACAAATGATAAGTTAAAAATCACAATCAGCTTAGAATGATTTACAGCAGTCACAAGTTGAAATGTATTATCACTATATATCATTAGCGTACAGATATTCTCCAAACTCAGTTGGAATCCCTGCGCATAATATAATATATAATAATATATACGTATTCAGTAGTAGACTTTGTAGTGGAGCATGGAGAACGCGAGGTGTTAGGCCAGCTGACCATATGCCACTATTTTGTTGCAGTCTGTATCTTTAGTGGGCGTGAATGATGGTTGTTTTATTATTCCGTAAGTCAGCCACTCACATAACGTACAAGATCTTTAACGTATCTGAATTATGTTTTTTTGTATATTTCCATAAGTCAGCCTCTGACATGATGTACAAGACCTTTAACCTACCTGTTTGATATTCTGCATGTGAATACAGACTAAAGAGGTTTAGACACTGACAGGTCTGCACGCATGTTGACCTGGGAGATCTGAAACATCTTTATTCTTCACCCACCACATGAAGGTTTCCGGGTGGATCAGATCCAGGATGTTCCAACTGGAAGTCCAATGTTTTTCAACTGACCATCACGTTCTTATCATCATATTAATGGGTGGCATTTTATAAACTAATAATGTTTATACACTTGGAGTATGTTGATTGACCTCACACTATTTTGAAGTATTCTATTTCGACCATTCAATTTGAAGCTTCGTCACTCGTAAAACGTGAGCACAGAAAACTGGCAGTTTGATTAAGTTTTTCTCCGTCTCTTAAATCCCTGATTAGTTTGCCTGTCATGGCAAGACAAGGGAGTTCACCCTTGTAATGTAGTTGC
>CM060310.1:92090381-92092881 GCA_030674185.1 Monoplex corrugatus | reverse complement strand
CTATGACATTTTAAACAAACTTGGCAAGAAGAAAGAAGTTATTGTTTTCCAATTCCAAACAGAAACAAAGTGAATCCTTGGCAGAACATCCACAACGCCTGGTGGCCAGAGATGGGAGATGGAAGGGAGAGCTTTCTTGAACACAGATCTTTGCGTAAGTTTCGCTGTGATCCAGTGTTAATTAAACTTTCAGACAGCCATGTTTTTCTTCCTGTTTATTCAATCTGACAATTGACAGTTAATTTCCATTCTAGTTTGGGCATTTTTACACGCTTTTTGTTAGCGTTACTGTCACCTAAAATTGGGATATTACCCTTTCAACGGACACAAAGCAAATGACAGTCTGCTTTGATCAGAATGTTAGTTTCGTTATTTAAATCTGAAAATAAGTGTGAAAACGTTCTTTACATAACAAGATGTTATCTACAAAAGCATGTATTACTACGTGGAGGTCAGTCACTGAATGAATCACAATGACAAATGATAAGTTAAAAATCACAATCAGCTTAGAATGATTTACAGCAGTCACAAGTTGAAATGTATTATCACTATAAATCATTAACGTACAGATATTCTCCAAACTCAGTTGGAATCCCTGCGCATAATACGTAATCAACAGTAAACTTAGTAGTGGAGCATGGAGAACGCGAGGTGTTAGGCCAGCTGACCACATACCACTATTTTGTTGCAGTCTGTATCTTTAGTGGGCGTGAATGATGGTTGTTTTATTATTCCGTAAGTCAGCCACTCACATAACGTACAAGATCTTTAACGTATCTGAATTATGTTTTTTTGTATATTTCCATAAGTCAGCCTCTGACATGATGTACAAGACCTTTAACCTACCTGTTTGATATTCTGCATGTGAATACAGACTAAAGAGGTTTAGACACTGACAGGTCTGCACGCATGTTGACCTGGGAGATCTGAAACATCTTTATTCTTCACCCACCACATGAAGGTTTCCGGGTGGATCAGATCCAGGATGTTCCAACTGGAAGTCCAATGTTTTTCAACCTGACCACCACGTTCTTATCATCATATTAATGGGTGGCATTTTATAAACTAATAATGTTTATACACTTGGAGTATGTTGATTGACCTCACACTATTTTGAAGTATTCTATTTCGACCATTCAATTTCAAGCTTCGTCACTCGTAAAACGTGAGCACAGAAAACTGGCAGTTTGATTAAGTTTTTCTCCGTCTCTTAAATCCCTGATTAGTTTGCCTGTCATGGCAAGACAAGGGAGTTCACCCTTGTAATGTAGTTGCTAAAGGGAGGTCATGCACGTCTCACCTTTCGAACTGAAGGGGTATGAAAGGTAAAACAGGTCGTTGTTGACACAGAGGCACACTATTAATGTGTTAGTAAGGGCTGAAACACAAAAGACTGAATTTGAATAATACGTCTAGTTACAAATAATGTAAACAGGTTTGGAACACAAGATTCTAAATTTGAATAAGATGACTAATAATTGAATGCATTCTTTCTATGAGATTTAGATAGAAAAAAAGTTTTTTGGGGCTCTTTTAAACGAGACATTTTTGAATTTTTTTAAGTGAAAACTTTTAAGTCTGACTAGTACATACTTAGAAAGAAATAGCATTATATTTTTTTAATTTACGGCGTCTAACCAAGTGAGCCTATGTCATCAATAAGAGAATACTACAATCGACCATTCAATCAGATCTTATGTAATATAATCATCAAAAATAAGACTATTCAGAAATCACTAACATAAAATTACACATGTCTTTGCAAAGCCTGACTTCCTACTTGCTAAAGAAAGACGACAGACTGACGTCAAATATGCTAAAAGAAGAAGACATACTGATGCAACAAATGCTATATCTGGAAGGCAAACTGACGTCATTCATGCTAAAAGAAGAAGACTGACTTCACAAGTCAAGGGAATAAGACTGACGTCACTTATGTTACAGGAAATAGGCATCTTAAACATTAACGTCACAAGTGCTTAAAGGAGTAAGAGGAAGATTGTTTTTGTTGTCCCTGGAGACTCGTCAGGATCTGGTCCACTTATGACATTATGATGCAATCATTGTCTTCACTGCACACCCATAAATCATCACCAGTGTGTCCACGAAAGATAATTCCTGGTCAACGTTGACATTGGTAAATCTGGGTAATTCCCCATCGTCTTCTGGACAGAAAGAAAAACCTGCTGACATCGAACATTTTGATTAAAGAATCACATGAAATTTAAACTGAGATTTCTGACTAAGAAGTTGATTCTTTCTAGTTTCTTTTGTCCCCAATGTTAATTTTCTGCCGTAAATCCCACGAGTCACCTGTTTAGAATCAGCTTAAATATTACTTGCTTTTGTGTCAATGAGCTTTGTTTGAAATACTACTCTATGTATTTGTGTGTGTGTGTGTGTGTGTGTGTGTGTGTGTGTGTGTGTGTGTGTGTGTGTGTGTGTGTGTGTGTGTGTGTGTTTGTTTGTATTGTGTGTGTTGTGTTTGGTGTGTGTTCTG
>CM060310.1:92085381-92087881 GCA_030674185.1 Monoplex corrugatus | reverse complement strand
TCAGACAACATTGCAGTTTCCTTTTGGCACGTGTTTGGGGATTTGCCGATTTGCAATGGGCGGCCCAAGGAAGACAATTTCCACACGAAATTGTCGAATCTTCAGCAGGGTCTCTCTGACGACGCAGGCAAGGTAGCGACAAAATTCGCTTTGCACGTGCAAGGCAAGCCCTTTTTGAACACTACTCCAGCCAAAGTTGCCCGCAGACGAGGATAAAAAGGACCCGTTCTTGGTTCGTTTTAACCATGCTTGCAAGACGACGGATGACGGATGAGCAGCGGGGGAGAGCCCTCGCTCTGCTTGATGAAGGCCTAGCGCAGCGGGAAGTTGCTAGACGACTTGAAGTGTTGCATTCCACAATCCAGAGACTGCTGGAGCGCTTCAATGAGACTGGAGCAGTCCAGGAAAGGCGTCACACGGGTCGACCCAGAGTAACGACAAGACAGCAAGACCGCTACCTTGCCCTCTCCGTCCTGAGGGAAAGGGCATCCACTGCAGTGACCTTGAGGGGTCAGCTGAGGGACGCAACAGGTGCTAACATCAGCTGCAGCACGGTGAGAAGACGGCTACATGAGGCAAACTTGAGGTCACGGAGACCGGCCGTCCGACCCGTGCTGTCACGGGTCAACAGAGTGCGCCGCATGACCTGGGCCAGGGAGCACGTGACCTGGACAAGGCAACAGTGGGCCCGGGTCTTGTTTTCGGATGAGTCCAGGTTCACCCTGACCTTTAACGATGGCCGGGCTCGGGTGTGGCGACGTCAAGGGGAGAGGTTCGCTGACGCCACTGTCCAAGAGCATAACCGGTACGGCGGCGGGTCGGTGATGGTGTGGGGTGGCATGAGCCGTGGTACCCGGACCCCCCTGCTCCCCATTGACGGCATCCTGAACGGGGTCCGGTACCGGGACGAGGTTCTGGCGGCCGTGGCACTGCCTGCGCTTGTGAACCTTGGTCAAGGCGCCATCTTCCAGGACGACAATGCACCTGCGCATCGAGCACGCCTTGTGACCGACTTCCTGGAGCAGCATGAAGTCGTCCGTATGGCCTGGCCAGCGTGCTCACCTGACCTGAACCCAATTGAACACCTCTGGGATGTGCTCGGGAGGCGCATCAGGGACAACCACCCCCCACCGGGCACCCTGGCCAGGCTGGTCGACATCCTGCAAATCGAGTGGGCGGCCATCCCTCAGGACACACTCCGTACCCTTGTGGGGTCGATGCATCGGCGCTGTGAAGCATGCATCCAGGCTCGGGGCGGACACACGCGATATTGAAAACAGATTGGCCAAATCTGACACTTTCTGTTTTTTGAAAAGGGGGGGATGTTCCTTTAAATGCATGTGCTGTTCACTAATGGGTCATTGTGCTAATTTCTTTTTCCAAAACAGGTGTGGAAATGATGAAATAAAACATAGAATCAATTCTAAACATTGTCAATTATTTCAACTTAAAATTAGAGAGGAAGGAAGAAGTGGCCCTTAAATTATGATTAGGAGTATAGATGTGTGTGTGTGTGTATGTGTGTGTGTGTATGTGTGTGTGTGTGTGTGTGTGTGTGTGTGTGTGTGTGTGTGTGTGTGTGTGTGTGTGTGTGTGTGTGTGTGTGTGTTGGTCAGAAAAATTGAGCAACACCCTCAATGACGCATCTGTGAAGTGGATGAGATTCGACTGTGAGGTCCCAGTCCTTCCAATGAGCATAGCACGCCCAGTTTTGGGTAGTAGCAGGTTAGAGCCGAAAAATCCCACAATGATTTTTGAAGAGACTGATGGGGATTTGAACCCACAAACCTTCCAGTCGGTAATCCGTTGCGTTAACCACTACACCACAGCGACTGGTTCACTCTGTGCATATTTGTCATTTTCAAGTCACATCACCTACGTTTAATGAAACATGTAATTGCTATCCCTCTGAGTGAGCATGGATAAACTCAGAGTCTGAACACTTCTGTCTCTCAAAACCTGGTTTAACAACAAAACAGAAATCAACGCAGCTTGTGATCTCAAGAGTCTCCCAAGTGAAGGACCAAAGCTTTATTTGTGTGAATAAAGTGAGCTTCTGCAAGTTAATTGACTTGATGTGAGTAAATTGAGTTGGTATCTTGATGGCTGTGCCAAGCGACATTTGGAGTTGTGTTTGCCAATACACTTCTGTGCTACACTTGTCAATGGGGAAGATTGGGAATGGGGTTGGAGGCAAGACATATGGATAAAATCCCGTGAAACAAGTGTTTCTACACAAGGCAACTATGAAAGAACAACTCTGGGACAGAAAAACAAAGAGAAAAGCACATGTTAATGATCAGCACACAGGCTTTGTAATGGTGGAAAATCGTGCCTGCAAATAAAACAACAAGAAAAGTTTAAAAAATCGTATCTGCAAATTACAACAACAACAAACTTAAAAGATTCCAGACTGAATTATCTAACACCTTTATCAAATAAAAGAGTTTTAGTGGATATACTGATGATGGGGCTTGTACCAACAGCGTGTCTTCTTTAG